>CM068310.1:6786600-6990760 GCA_034768735.1 Schistosoma mekongi
CATACTGGAGTACTGCTCATTTATCTTTTCGAGTATGAATAGCATAGATAGAAAACGCGTCGAAAGTGTACAAAGATGTTTCACACGTCGAATTCTGGCAACTAACGGAAACATGGACTACACGACTAGATGTGAAACACTCTCTTTAGAACCCCTGTGTCGTCGCCGACTACGACACAACTTATATAGACTATGGTACATTTATCAATGGACCTCCTGGCATTTAATTCTACTTATAACTCGACTAAACAATAAAAAGCACTTGTAGACTTTAAAAACTTTTTAATTATTCACCTACAGGCAATAGAACGTTTTTCTACCTAGAAGAGAGTGCTTTGGAAACTCGTAATGTCTATGCACTTCTTAGAGGTGATGTAGTATGTCTTTATTACCCCATACTTTATCTTATAGGATAAAGTAGATCTGAAATTTACCATAGTTATCTCTAGTATCAGTTGACGTTTCTCAGAATAAAAAAAGTCGAGTAACAAATGAGATTTAGTTAATCCAATATGTACACTTTAGGTCTCACTATAATCAGATGTACTTAACTGATTCTGTGCCCTCTCGCGTTTTCGCTTGTTCCTTTTCTTTATCTTTTCAGTTCCCAACTATCGTGGCACGCTGAAAATATAACCCAAAGTCCACGCTAAAAAGGAAATTGCATCTTAGTGATCTGCTCATGATGCTTTAATGTGTTACCTCCAACGGAGGCTAAACTTACTCTGTTTAAGATATGTGTAAGACCTATACTGGAGTACTGCTCATTTATCTTTTCGAGTATGAATAGCATAGATAGAAAACGCGTCGAAAGTGTACAAAGATGTTTCACACGTCGAATTCTGGCAACTAACGGAAACATGGACTACACGACTAGATGTGAAACACTCTCTTTAGAACCCCTGTGTCGTCGCCGACTACGACACAACTTATATAGACTATGGTACATTTATCAATGGACCTCCTGGCATTTAATTCTACTTATAACTCGACTAAACAATAAAAAGCACTTGTAGACTTTAAAAACTTTTTAATTATTCACCTACAGGCAATAGAACGTTTTTCTACCTAGAAGAGAGTGCTTTGGAAACTCGTAATGTCTATGCACTTCTTAGAGGTGATGTAGTATGTCTTTATTACCCCATACTTTATCTTATAGGATAAAGTAGATCTGAAATTTACCATAGTTATCTCTAGTATCAGTTGACGTTTCTCAGAATAAAAAAAGTCGAGTAACAAATGAGATTTAGTTAATCCAATATGTACACTTTAGGTCTCACTATAATCAGATGTACTTAACTGATTCTGTGCCCTCTCGCGTTTTCGCTTGTTCCTTTTCTTTATCTTTTCAGTTCCCAACTATCGTGGCACGCTGAAAATATAACCCAAAGTCCACGCTAAAAAGGAAATTGCATCTTAGTGATCTGCTCATGATGCTTTAATGTGTTACCTCCAACGGAGGCTAAACTTACTCTGTTTAAGATATGTGTAAGACCTATACTGGAGTACTGCTCATTTATCTTTTCGAGTATGAATAGCATAGATAGAAAACGCGTCGAAAGTGTACAAAGATGTTTCACACGTCGAATTCTGGCAACTAACGGAAACATGGACTACACGACTAGATGTGAAACACTCTCTTTAGAACCCCTGTGTCGTCGCCGACTACGACACAACTTAATATTCTTCTATAAAGTAATCAACGAAATATCATTCTCGGGTTTCTCTCCCATGTGGAACCAAATGCCTAGATACGAACTTCGGAACTACGAAGCAACATTACTTATCAACAAATACCAAACACAACATCGCGGTAAGTTTTTTATCGTCTTCTACAGCAAACTCTGGAACAAACTACCACAAAATATCCGCACTACCAAATCTATCCTAATATTCAAACGCCTGATCTCCCAATATCTAAAATCAAAAGACTTGTATCAAATCTTCGACGACTTACCACTAAACCTCGAATCAATAAACAATGGCTTATTAGGGTACTAAAACTGCTAACACTAAAATCGTGTACGTTGTAGTAAATAAAAAAAAAACATAAAAACGGAAGAAGACTCTAGTTTGAAACTGATTATTTTGATACCACTAATCAAATTTATTTATTTCTTTCTATCGCAAAATCTATGTCTCCGTCTTCCCGAGTCTATGGTCTGAACTGGCAAAGAACTGATCTCCTTTAAGCACCTTACTCCAAACGCTGGCCTGGAACGCAATCAATGCACCAACAACTCACCGCTCAAGACTAGTCCACACAAACTGTCTGCCTTATCCAAACTTCAAAATACCAGCCTTATCCTGTCTCTGGATAGTCTCCATGGTTCGTCCTGCTCTCTCGCAGCTATTCCCTGAGATTACAGCACCAGGGACAAAAAGCGCGCGGTTGTTTACTGGAAGAAAGTGTTCTGTAATACAAAATATACCTCTGATACTGCAGCATTATAAACTGTGAAGCTAGCTACCGTTGGCTTCCTAATTAATTAATACCTTTGTATATCGTCAACTCCATAACAATAACTCTACTAAAACTCTGTTACGATTATACAATATCATTCTGATCATGCCTGTAAACTGGTATGCTCTCATGTACAAATTGCTACTTGAGAATAACCTACTCCAAACGCTGGCCTGGAACGCAATCAATGCACCAACAACTCACCGCTCAAGACTAGTCCACACAAACTGTCTGCCTTATCCAAACTTCAAAATACCAGCCTATCCTGTCTCTGGATAGTCTCCATGGTTCGTCCTGCTCTCTCGCAGCTATTCCCTGAGATTACAGCACCAGGGACAAAAAGCGCGCGGTTGTTTACTGGAAGTGTTCTGTAATACAAAATATACCTCTGATACTGCAGCATTATAAACTGTGAAGCTAGCTACCGTTGGCTTCCCTAATTAATTAATACCTTTGTATTATTATTAATCTCCATCGTCCACCTACAAGGTGCCGTCCCACACAAGGACATGTTCGTACTTGACGCCACAATAGACTATTTCAAACAACTGTGTGGTATCTAAATCTTCCTTGTGTCGCGTCTTTGACACTACTTTTTTGAATTGATTACATATATTAATAAGTGTTCTCTACTAATACATTCCTGAAAACTCAAGAATGAAATGTATCTTCCAGCTTGTCTTGTAAATGGTATTATTAGTCAAGCATTCATTTCGCAAAAACTTTGTGTTCTATTGTAAATGAGTTAAACTTTCTGTATCATAATAACCATGCCTGTAAACTGGCGTGATTTCTGTAATAAATAAATAAATAAATAAACTTTTAGCTGGGGAAGGAATTGAGATAGGACACTGTAGGTGGATAGGGCACATATTAATAGAATTATCAAACTGCATTACATGACATGCGCTAATATGGGATTCTCATGGGCAAAGAAGAGGAAGAAGACTAAATAGCACATTGTATTAGGAATTGGAACCAAACACAAAAAGAACGAATATCGCTTGAGAACTGGAAACGAAAGCCCGGGACAGTGTTGGTTGTGTGATGCTGATCTGTGGCTTTTGCGTTAGGAGCTAAAGGCATTGATTGATTGATTGTATAATTTTTTATTAATATGCAGGTTCAAAGCCAAATTTAACTTTCTCACTTCTGAGGATACGCCGCTAACTGTTGTGCCTTCTGCTCTGATTGTTTGCTAGACTTGTATTATTTTAAATATATCCCTGTCAAAGTCGTTGTATCTGACCTTTCAGTAAACGTCATACTTCTTTGTCTGCGAATGCGTATAAGTCAGAGTTATACACTTGTATTCAATAATATAAAGTAATTATATATATGACTCTAGAAGGGGGGTGGAATCATATTTTGATATATACGAGTAACAACAACGTATGTTCATTTATCTCGAAAACATGCAGCTAACTGGAAGTCCTAAACTGTAATTCTTCTGCATAATTTCCGATTCCAAGTTCTGAATGTTCTTACTGGTATCACATAGTCAGTTTTCTGTTTACAGGTTAAAATTTGCCTTATCCTATTATCAATCTCATTGACCATTGCTGATGATATTTGCATAGTCTGCCTTCGAAGTGTGGGCAAAATCCTTGAGCAGTGGAGTACGGTGTATGTACCAAATGGACTTGCTGCCCCTGTGATCTTAAAATACTACAGAGATTTTATAAGATACTGACTTAGCTTTCTATTGACGCTCACTCATACTTCTTTCTGTGTTGCAGGGACACGAACAGGTTTAAAGTCACACTGGAACGGATAAAGTCAGATTTGGTAGACATTCATGTGCATTTGCAAACAACCAACATGAGGTACACTTGCAGAAGTACATAGACCCTCCAACTACCCAATAACTTCAAATAACGTGGAATAAACCTTACTTTAAATAAACATAGGTCCCAAAATCCTCCCAAAACTAAGGAGGATAATGCTTGAAAATGTCGAAGGCCTCTGTGGTTCGTAGATGCTGAATATCTACAAATACAAATTCGAGCATTCCAGTACACACAACTCGTAGCCGTGATAATGTAAACTTTCCACCAGTACTTTCTCCTACCTTAGTCAATAGTGACTTTCAAGCTGGTTACTCCTCACCCACACTGATTTCGAACAACCCTCAGCCTCCTATCCCTAAAGACGCCAATGGCTGTGAAAAGAATAGGCTCCACAACAGGAAGTTTCAAGAACCAAGAGTATTTTCTCCACAAGCCCATCGAATTTTTCAGGTACTATCATCTCAGAAAATGTTTAATGCCCATACATAGCTCTTAAACCTAAAAATGTCTGTAAAACCCAGCGAGTTCTTAGCCACATTTCCCCTCCATCGCCGACGATAATTTAAAACAAAACCCTGTTTATCTGTTTAATGCCAAGGAGAGTGGTCCCTCCTTACTCTTAGACTGAGATAGTCATGCCCACTAACAATGAAAGGCAATCTGTGAGCTTTTAAAGGCAGTTAACTGACCATACTGCAAACAAAAGACTGATACTAGAGAGTCTGTCTCCTAAGGGATCTGTCAGGTTATTGCAGATCACTCTGATTGATAAAATGCAGTCAGAGCTTCCTGACTGCAAGCCAGACGGAAACTCTCAGGCATTAGAATTAAGTTGAATAAACAAAGGCCGACAAGAGAGTCGTTCCAAAAACAGAGAGGAATCCGAACAGTGAGTTAGTGTTGTACATCACAATATATGGCATCCCCAAACTAATGGATGAATCTAAAGATGACAAACTGATCCACGACGTGTCGGCGGAATATCCTCTCAGAGGAACTCACCGCTATAGATAAACAAGCAAACACAATGACAAGGTTGCACAGACCGGCTTGTTTAACTTTTTCTTCCCAACCTAGGTTACTGCTTGCAATAATTTATAATCAAGAAATGACAGTAATCCTGTGACAGCTCCGGTATAGGAAAATTTTCGCTTCTTAGAAGGGGATCAGGATCAATTGAAGCAGGCCTAGATCTGCAAGAATGGCGGATAGAGTGTTAAGAGGGAACTCTTAAGAAAAGCTCCTCAGCCTCTCCACATCAAGTCATCAAACACCTTGATTGTAATTATCATGCACCGGAGTTCTGCTCCACAATGTCAAGTGGATATCTAGACTCGAAGGCATCAAAAGAAGTCGGGAAAATTTCCAAATAATTAATCCTCAAAAACTTAAAGTAACCAGCTTCCTGGTGACCGGCTCACCATCCACCCTTCTCGACTCTTCCTAAACTGCACACTCACTACAGGGTAGTAAATTCCCATCGCTTCATTTGTCTCTACAATAATGTGAGGAGATTTGCGTTGTCTCGTGCTTGATATCTTGACTAGCCGCAGACAACTTTAGCACTCAAACGCCTTGAACCCTCCTAGTCGCGAATTCAGAAGACAGAAGACGAGTAGACGGGACTCTCTACTCCAGTAAACCAGAGAGAGTCGGTTACGTACAAATTATTCGTATATTTATGGTGATTATGCATCAAATTGAAGTCATAAACATCTTATAAATGCAATGAAATAGTGTCAAATATGTGCTTTGAGTGTAACTCACATGGACTCACATTAGTATGATGAAGGTTTACAAATCAGGCTCTTGAAAGATAAATGCGGTTCCCTTCGCTTGACTTAATGAACAATTGTATTTTTAGGAATTTCCAGTCCACAACAAGTTGTATTTTGCAGCTCTATATAGATTTATACGAAAATGCACATTGTCATCTAAACAAACATCATCACACATTTATCCAACCAAAATCTGTTCCACAAATTCAAATAAACAATTTAGCCTCAAAATGTAATCGGGAATATTATTCTATCTCTTCCAGATAGACCACGTACTATTTGTTCAGGAGCTAACGCTTGTATCAATAGAAATAACGATCACGAAGTGTCAAAAGTTATTTATTACAACACAGTATTTCAAGTTCTAGAAGTGTATTTTAACTTGTAATCCGAAAATGTACAAATTCAGTCATTTCAAGCAACAATCACAAAGAAAAACGAACCAGTATGACAATCGTCAAAACGGAAACATCATATAAAGTAAAGTAGATGTGGTCCACAAAAATCATAGAAGCTCAGTAGAAATGTAGGGAAAAACGAGAATTGTAATAATAATGAGTAGTAGCTACCTCATTTAGAGTAAGATGAGCAACGGAATATATAGGTGAATGGACTAAGAAGCAGAAAATTGCTACTACGGGTAAAGCAACAAATTACGATTAAAATGTGCATGCATGTAGGAATTTTCGTTGACAAATTTTCCAAACACGATAATACAGGGGTTACGACTAAAAATGCTTGAAATCTGAGAGATATTGCACTTCGAACGATTTGGTGTAGCGGCTTTTGTAAACACTGGGGTAAAAGTAAACTCACTGTTGCCGAACTGTACACTGATGACTTTCAGCTATTCTGTAACAACGGGCCTGATTTATTAGTAAGAGAACACGGCACTGTATGCATCCACTTCTCTTAATATCGATTGGGACATGTTACCAGTCGCACTACTACCTCCTACGTTGGCCAGTATATTGTCAAATTCTAGCCCCTTGCTTTCGAAGAGACACTTAGGTGTCTAACTCCACATAAGGCTCCTTGCTTAGATAGAATTAATCCTAGGGTCCCTAAGTGGTGTGAGGGTTTACTCTGTTTTTTACCTTGTTGCTCTCTTCAAATACTCGCTGGCTCCAGGCAAATTACCCTCTGAGTGAAAGAAAGGCGTAGTAATACCTTTACATAAAAAGACAGAATCAACAACGACTTTGTAACCACCATCTCATTTCCGTAATCTCCACAGTAGCAAAAGTAATGGAAAGAATTATCAGCAGCTGTCCCAGTAACCATTTTATTAACAAATTTCTACTATCTGAATCTCAGCATGGTTTCTTTTCAGGTAGCTCCTGAAACATTGATCCTATGATAGCATGAAACTGTCGGACTGTATCCGTAGACTATAACTGCAACCATATATATTTTCATACTATTTCATTTTAATCACATATAAGTTATTTAGGATAAGTTTTGTAAAGAGACCGCATACGTATACATAGGTTAAAACGGGTTTACATGGTGAAAGCAAGTTCAGAAATAGCGCCAATAAACACTATCATATATATGTGATACTAAGAAAAAATGTAATGTTGAAAGATACGAAATTTCAAATAAAGACCTGTGTGTATAATCAAATATGATAAGAAAAGTCAGTAGGCGTTCATAACATAAGTACGTTGTGAATAGGTTTATTAGACAACTAACATTCCCACAATAACTGAAAGCTCAGAATGTAAAGATGCCAACAATGTCGTTAATGGCTGCATAAATGATGATAGAAAATTTAAAGAGCCTAAATAATTTGCAAGTAACCACTATCGTGTGAGTGGCAAGATGATTATAGGGTATAAAAAAATTCAAGCAGTTTAGACAGAGCTGAGATTTTGTCTGTATATGATGTTATTTATTCCTAAAACGGGATCAAATAAGCCTTTATCTGACAGGTGGTTATTAGGAAAGCACATGAGTTCGGATAAGGACTTGCTGCAACGAATATTTTTGGGAAGTCTATTACATATTGTTTGATACCTAATAGTAATGAAGATATAATGCGATTTCGTATGACATCGTGGCGTAGTGAAAATGCTTTCTTTTTGTTAGGGTTTCAAAATCCCCAAAAGTAGGATTATTACTTAATCAAGCGAAAGGAGTTGTGTTGATATTGTAAGCTTCCATCACAAATTTAATTTCAATCTAAGTCTTACTCCTGAATACAGCTGTAGCTGTAAATAATCCACAAAATAATTAGTTGCACAGGCTCTCGACATTGATGCTGACCATGTTTGTTTTAGCGGACACGACTAGTTGAAGGCGTTTAGTGACGCATAACCAACAGATCACGAAACGACACAACGTGGGAAGCATCTCTTCCTAGTTAGCCAACCTAGACGTTTCTATCTAATTGACGCTCCACTTAAGATGAAATACGACCTATCCTCCATCCTCCATTGCCCTCTGATTTATTCTCACTCGTAAGAGTGGGTTCAATCACTAGAAGTTGCTCTGGTTATACGACAAACATAACTTCGTCATATGCCGGGTGCACTTCACAGTTGACGACATTTAATTGTATTAATAAAATGTCGATGATTTTACATGATAAATAATTACTGTAAACTTATTTGATATAAAAATATATACTTTACGTAAATATTGCTCGCTAGTCTCGTCTAACTTTTTGGCTTCACGGTACAATCTTCTAACAAGTCTAGTCTTTTGGAGTTGGGAAGGAACAAGTCGTGGTATCTAACTGAAGTACAAGCATCGGAAATAACGTTTCGCATTAACCGTATGGACTATCATGGTGACCGGATATACAATTCGGCCGCTCTAAATCTTTTAGCTGCATCGTAATGCGAGCAGTACTAAATCAATAAGCACCCACGCATCGTCCCATCCGAACAACACATTACTTTGTTACGCGGATAGTTTGAGGAGGAGATACAATAAGCCAGCAAAGAAGGTTGATTAGTGCCAGGTGCCACTCAAAAGCCAGTATATGGAAATGAGATTAAACTTCAGGCATTGGACCCAAAGAGGCTCTGGTTTTAGTGCGTCATACCGATGGGTGACTTAGATTTCTTCAAAGCTTTTGACTAGGCAAATCATCAAATTCTTCGCAGCAAATCGTAATCGATAATTAATAATGGACGTCTTTTAAAATGGCTAGAGAACTACTGGGTAACAAGTCTATAGCAATCAAAGTTCACTCTGTTTTGTTTCATTGGTTTACAGTGACTAGCGGGGTGCACATGGATCCATCCTTGCGATATTTCTCTTATTATTTGTAAATGGCCTTCCTTCTAACATAGAGTTACAAACACTTCTGTATGCAAACGATCTTGAGATCTGGAGAGAGATTCAAGTTCCCCTATATATCACGCTTCCTTAGGTCAACTTAGATATTATACATGGATGGGCTCCTATCAACTTGCTTCCTCCTGATACCGAAAATGCAAAATGTTAATGGTGTATAGTATTACTTCCTGTACCCCAGAAAGAACCTAGGCATAATCTCTAGGATACTCTAAGAGTGTCTTCTCATCAGCGTCCCGTAACTAGTTAGGTCTGATTAGTCCTGAGCTTTTTGTATAGAGCTTTAGGTAGTCTGACTCCCGAACCTTTCATCCATGCTTACATTATATACTTAAAACCTCAGTTCTAAAAACTCCATATCATGTCCCCGATATCTTATGAAGAATGTTGTCACACTGGAAAATATCCAAAGACATGTAGCCGTAAAGGTAGTGGGACAAAGAAATAAACCCTACTCTGCCCAACATAGAGCATTAAGTTTACATCCGGTGCGGTACAGGAGGTCATGGGTGGGTCTAATGACAATAATTATAATAGTTTATTCTCAAGTAGCAATTTGTACATGAGAGCATACCAATTTACAGGCATGATCAGAATGGTATGGCCTGTTTTTAACCAGGTCTTAACGTAATCACGATATAGGCCACAAACTTCTTAGCCCAAGTAGATTGCTAGTAAGTTTCAGTCTCAAACCAAACCTAAAAGGATATCCTAATAGGATTCAATACTAATGAGCTCGCACGAAAATTTTCACTAATTTTTGCGATCGGGATAAACAAACTGTGGAGCTCCTTACCTAATAAGGTTGTGTTGGCAATGAAACTTCTAAAAGAGGGTTTGAAGTGTACGTAGACTCTGAGAAATTCAGAGAGACAATACTGTTAATATAACACCTAGGTTACTTTTAGTTCAAACCCACAACTTAAACCTGTTTTCATCAGTTTCAGAAGAAATGTAGCCAGTCCTTTACTCTCCGGAATCAAGAATATCATATCTCCTAGGTTCAAACTTCAAAGGACTTCAGTTCACTAATTTGGCCAACAAAATTCGAAAGTTAAAGTTAGCAGCCAGTATGAAGATTTTCATTTATGAAAGTTCGAATGCTTAAAAACAGTTTTATCAAAAATGTTTTAGGAGAATGCTCAAGGCATATTTAATCTCTATAAAAGATGAGATCCATTGGTGTAGGAGCAACGACTTCGTCAATTCTATTTCTATCTCATAGTCTCCTGCTTTGTTTCTCAGTTTCAGAAGAAAAAAGATACGTACCTTACTCACCATGAGTAAGAACGCGACTTTCGTCTGAATACAGATTTCATGGAAGAACCGTTCACTAATTCAGCCCAGCTAAGTTTAAAATTTGAAGTCTACCTCCAGTTATGGTTTCCATTTATGTATAATATCTTATCGCGACTTGGGATTTCTCTGTTGTTTATGTTTTTCACTTTCTTATTACACTAAACATAGGTAATGGGTATTTGTTCCAACGCATCGGTAGTTAGAATCACCCAGTTTTTGACCATCTTGGTTAACTTAATCTTTGCTCCCAAATCTTTTCCATCACAACCAACTATTTATTCATTCGGATTCAAAACTATTGTCCGTTGGACTTCCGTAAAAATTTGTTCGGCACATGCCGGCTTGTGTAAGAATATAAAAACTAAGGAAATGCATAGTATGTTTTGGAAGCTTTGTTGAACAGTGCCAAAGATATCAGAATTTTGAACTATATCATACGTCCTGATTGCTATGAAGAAATTAATATATTAAATTCGGAACTTGGTGTTAATTTTAAACAGTGCGTTGTGACGCTGTAATTTCATACGGTAGCTGCAGCCGCAAACCATGTTCATGTTAAAGCAGTTGATATATGTGTCCACAATTTGTAAGAATCTTGCTAACACATCAAATTACGGTTATTGTGAGCTAACAACTAACTCCGACAAGAATCAAAATATACTCAGGTTGCCACGCGGCACGAGGGCGACAGGACTTGTCCTGTCTACCTAATTCAACACTTGTATTTTGTCCTAAAGTCAGTTTAGCTACTTATTAGGATCCACTTGTCTTGGCATCTTATCACCTGTTCCAAACAAAAGAATTAATGCTTCCGATAGATATTCAAAGCCAGACTGTCTTTGTTTGCAACCTTAAGTTACCCTTTACTATAATCTATCAGTAAAACAGAAAGCAGTATTCTTCTATGAAAACAGATATGTAAGCCTCTATGAAGGGCTTTATCAGCTTTCTCTATTGATCGTCTACTTATCTTAAATCCAGTGCCGTGGTGCCGTTGTCTAACTTACGTGATGTTAAGTGTAAATAGTACAGCCTGACGATTACCGTAGCCTTACCTACACAACCTCTGGCGACCAGGTTTCGTCAGTGAAAATATGTACTATTAGTAACGTTGAACTTAGAAAGACAGATGTGGATAAAAGTAAAAAAGATATAACTTCAATTCTGAGAGCGTATTAGTTATTCCTCCACCTTCATTCTTGTGTTCGACTGGTTGTAATCAACTAACGGGAAACTTTATAACCATGCAAATAGTGACAATAGCTTCTCAGTAGTCGTTTACTTTACAAACGGAATGTTTGTAGGGGTAAACAAAATTGCAGTTGATTTATCCCAAGAAATAAACTCGATATCAAGACAGTAGTTTTAAAATTTAATAAAAACCATTCCAACACGAAATATGTGAACACAGTCATACCAATAATTTTACTCTGATGACGTCGCTTCACTCTAAAGCTGATATCCAGCAGCTTTCACTACTACACCAAAAATACTAAAAGGCACAGTAACATAATGAGATTTTATGTTTAGCCGTGAAGGGTGGTATATAGCTTGTCAATTTAGTAGATAAACACAGTTGATCTTTACACCATACAATTTCAAAAACGAGTCGGGTATACTGATTTACTTGGCAATGTTAAGATGCATTTATAATTTTAGGTTAGACAGGCATTATTCGGCTTCAGGTGACTAGGGAGTATTTCGAAAATGAGAGTTGACTGAATAATTAAGAAACGAATAAATGAAAATTAGAAAATTAGAGTCCAAAGCCTGCGTTTGGTTGTGAGCAGTAGGGAGTAGGGTGTTTTCCATTGACGTATCGGTTGATGAGTCCACGAAAGCGGGCTTTAGACGATCAATGGAGATAGTTTCTGACTTGCCATGTTTATCTACCGTGAAAAATTTATCTACTCTTTTAAGGACGCGGAACGGACCTTCATATGGTGGGGTCAACGGTCTACGAGTAGCGTCAATCCGAACAAAAACAAAGTCACATGAGATTAGATGCTGACTAACTTGTTCCGGCCGACTATGCATACGGGGCGAAATTGGTTTAAGTTGTTGCATAGCTCGTATAAGTTGACTAGCAAAACCAGTCGCACTACTGGCATTTCCGTCAGGTGAGTGTATGAGCTGTCCAGGAAAGGTAAGTGTAGTGCCGTAAACAAGTTGTGAGGAAGTATATCCAATATCCTCCTTAATAGTATTACGAATTCCAAGTAGGATCATAGGAAGAGCGTCACTCCATAACGTTGTATCGGGTTGTGACATCAGTGAAGCTTTTAGCTGACGGTGGAACCGCCCAAATAGACCATTAGCTGCTGGATGATATGCCGTAGTACTGATGTGGTGGATGCCCAGAAGGCAGGTAAACTCTCGGAATAATGCTGATTGAAATTGTGGGCCACGATCAGTAGTGACAGTCGTAGGGACCCCAAAATTGGAAATCCAGCGGTCTAGGAAAACCGAGGCGATGTTTTCGGCAGAAATGTCGTTGATGGGGCAGGCGATATCCCAACGTGTGAAACGGTCAATTGCTGTCAATATGTGAGTGAATGACTTCGATGAAGGTAGATGACTGACAATATCGATGTGGACATGTTGAAAACGTTGACTCGGTACTGGAAACTTAGCTAGGGATGTAATCGTATGACGCTGAACTTTGCTTCGTTGGCACTGTAAACACTCGCGTGACCATTTGCGGATATCTGAGTTCATTTTTAGCCAGACGAAACGTTCTGAAATCAGTTTGATAGTAGCACGTATACCAGGATGTGAAATAGAATGCCGGTGTTGAAAAATAGCTTTCCTAGAAAGTACCGGTACAAATGGTCTGCTAACACCTGTGGACACGTCACAGACAATCGTACAATCAGCTGACGGTATAGGTATACGTTTAAGGACTAATCCAGAGTTCTGCATACAGCTCCGAAGTTCAGGGTCATCTTCCTGCAGAGAAGCGAGCGTGGATAAACTGATGTCTGGTTGTGTCGTGATAGCGTTCAATTCACGTCTAGAGAGAGTATCTGCGACCACATTAGCATCCCCTTTAATAAATCTAATGTCGGTAGTAAACTGTGAAATGTAATCGAGTTGACGAGCTTCTCTAGGTGAGTGTTTGTCATATGATGTCGTGAGAGAGTAGCACAGCGGTTTATGATCGGTTAGAATGATAAAACCACGTCCTTGGAGAAGATGACAGAAATGTTTTACTGCCAGGTACATTGCTAGTAGTTCTCTCCCGAATGTACTGTATCGTGTCTGTGCCGGTTCTAAGCGTTTGGAAAAGAATGCCAGCGGAACTAGTTCATTTTTCTGCTGCTGCTGAAGAACAGCCCCAACGGCGAAATTAGAGGCGTCAGTACATAAAACAAGCTGGGATGAAGGATCTGGATCAAGGTGGGTTAACATAGTAACTTTTGCGAAACATCCTTGATAGCTCTAAAAGCTGTTCGAGCCTCTTGTGAAAAATCAAAAGTTTTCTGTCGCTCTTTTAGTAAATCGGTGAGAGGTTGCAACAAATGAGCACAGTGAGGAATAAAGCGTCTGTAAAAATTATACATACCTAGAAATCTACGTAACCGCTGAAAGGAATCTGGCTCGGGGAATGAAAGTAGTGCTTCTACTCGTTCTGCTAATGGAGTAACACCATGTTTCGTAATATGATGTCCTAGAAAGTCAATTTCAGAGTCTCCGAAAATGCACTTATGTGGGTGTATGACGACTCCGTTCTGTTGGTAGCGTTGAAAAAGTACATGAAGGTGTTGCTGATGGTCATCCATGTTGTTGCTAGCAGTTAAAACGTCGTCAATATAAACGAAATCAAAATCCAGTCCACGTGTTATTTCATCCATAAAACGCTGGAAAGTCTGTGCCGCATTTTTAAGACCAAACGGCATGCGTAGAAACTCGAAAAGACCAAATGGGGTGGTGATAGCAGTCTTAGGTATGTCTTCGGGAGCGACTGGAATTTGATGGTATGCCCGAACTAAATCGATCTTGGAGAAAATCAATTTGCCGTGCAACTGTAGTGAGAAATCATGAAAATGAGGAATGGGATATCAATCGGGTACTGTTTTAGCGTTTAAACGTCTATAATCTCCACATGGGCACTAGTCGTGGTCTTTTTTCGGTACCATGTGCATAGGAGAGGCCCATGGGCTATTTGACGGGCGAATACTCCCCAGCTGCATCATATGTTCAAATTCTTTCTTAGCAATACCGAGTTTGTCGGGTGGCAAACTACTTGGGCGCGCCCGAACTGGTTACCAATTAGTCTCGATGTTGTGAACTGTTTGATGAGACAACGGTTTTTCACTGTAATCAGGTTTCGTAATCGAGGGATACTGCCTTAATATGTCGGCGAACTTGTTATCCATCGGTAAAAATTGATGAATGCCGTGGATGACAGCTGACTTAACTACACCCATGATGGTCAAATCAGTGGTACTATCGATGAGTGAGCGTGTACCCATGTCGACAGCTAGGTTGAAATGTTGGAGAAAGTCAGCACCCAGGATAGCGTGTTGTACATCAGCAGTCACGAAAACCCAATTAAAACGTCGTCGAAGACCAAGATCTAAGGTCAACGAACACTCCACATAAGTGCGAATCGTAGTCCCGTTGGCTGCTTGAAGTGTGGCCAAACTAACTGAAGAAAGTTTTGTGTCATTCTTTGGAGGGACGACAATGAGGAATCTACATGCGGAAATCTTATCTAACACATACAAGAGACTGCCAGCTGTTTTGCCATTAGCGGTAGCCGCCACTACTGCCTGGCAGGTTGGGTTCCTCATTTCCTGGTTACGGTTGATAGCAAAACTACAAGGGTGTAGACATTTCTTAGCTAGTTTACCATACGTACGGTGATACCAGCAAAAGCATGGAGGATCACGGGACGTAGTGCGACGGCACACGCTGGAAGGTCGGTGACTAGAGACAGAGCGTGGCCTATGCTTCGTGAAATTTGAGATGGAAGCTTGAAGTTTTTCCACAGTAGTGGTCAATGTTGCCACCTGTGTCTGAAGCGATTCTACCGAAGCATTTGAGCCACCCGATAAAAGCGGTTTCTGAGCGGCTGTAGCTACCTGTTGGGTCGGATAAACGTCGAAAATTTTGTCCGCCAACTCGGCTAACTTCGATAAGGGCGTGGAGTTCGCGGATATGCTTAGGATTTGTTGAATACTGCCTGGAAGACGATGCAACCATATGTGCTTAAGTACCTATTCATCAAATTTGCAAAGACCTGCTAACTGCTGCATAGGGCGTAAAAGTTTTGATGGCTTTCGATCATCAAGAGCACAAGCCATTAACAACTGCTGCAGTCGCCGTTCATCGGATAACGATGTTCGCTGTATAACTGCCTCTTTGAGTTTTGTGTAAGGGTTAGTTGCTGGCACTTGAATTATGAAGTCCAAAACCTCTGCCGTGACTTCTGACGGTAAAGACCCTACGGCATAAACATAGCGAGTAGCTTCGGTGCTGATGCGTTTAGCTTGGAAGAATGCTTCTGCTTGAGCGAATCAAAGGCGAGGGTCGTGTGGGTTGTATGGCAAAAGGCGTAGATCGGCAATGGCACTTAAACTAGGTGTCAGTTGCATAAGTGATGGAGTATCTTCAGTAAGTTTAGACGTAGTTGAATTTGTTTCCATGAAGTAAAAATCAGGAAATAACGGGATGATGCGAAAAGGACAACAAACAAAAGTCGTGCAACTATGGTGAAATATGCCAACAGTCTAGTATAAACACACACAAAAAGGACAAAGTAGTAAACGAAAATCTACAGCCGAAATACTACCCAGAAAAAAACATGAAACAAAAATCTGGATAGAAGGCTAGTGTCTGTAAAATGTGACGCTTAGTAATTATAACGCGAATAGGACACCGAAAAAAAACACTTATTCGTATAAATACATATATACGTAACTAACAATATGTAAAGTAAGACGGGCTCACCATTAACATATAGTGGCCACGGAACACTATAGAGTCAATATTGTCTTACAACTAGACACAAATTCGTACAAATACTATATTAACAGTTAATATAAGTATGTATAACAAGCACAATGTCTAGTAGAATGTAGTTTACTCAGATCAACAGCAAAATTCGGAATAAATGACGAATGTCCCAAGCGACCACTACACGTATGTACCTTTCTGGTGTCCTGGGTAGGTTCGTTCTGGTCAGGAAAGCTGATAAGAGCCAATGTGACGTTGAATATTCAATTCCGATGCTATAAAATGGGATTCAATTATTAATCCGAACATTCAGTAGAGAAGATTCAGTCAGAACGAAGAATAATGCGTCAACAATGTATTTACGCTCACAACAGCCGCAGGCAGTATCAAGCGCCACAGGCAAAGTGTATAAAGTACAATTATATTAATGATACATTTAAACAATGTTAGCAAAGTATGTATTAATAGCATATTAGAATAAGAATTTATTACACACGTAAAACTGATAAAATTTACAAAATCTAATGTCATTAAGTCGGTCAGCACGATGGTATCTGGCAGGCGGATCCGAAGTATCGTGCGCAGACAGCTGTTTATAAATACTTGTATCTTTTGTGGGGTGCCTTTCGTAGTTCTCCCTACAAGTTTAAGCTCCATATAATAGGATTGGCTTCACGTTTGTATTGTAAATCTTGACTTTGAAGTTGGCCGACAGCTTGTTTGAGTTCTAGATGTTTTACAATTGTAGGGATGCTATCCTTACCTTACCATGCCAATCTACGCTTTCATATCAGCATCAGATCCTCCTTGTCAATCGACTATACTGCCAGGTACGTAAAAGTTTCCACATCTCCCAGAGCTTCTCTATCGATTGTAGTTGGTTAGGGTGGCTCGTTATTTCTATTTAAGGGTATGCCTTTCCCTTGTGTTTGTCGAGGTCCTACTGTTGGCAAAAGCTGCTGCTGCTACGCTGTCCTTTCACTTGGTCTGTAGGACACCGAAAAAAACACTTATTCGTATCAATACATATATACGTAACTAACAATATGTAAAGTAAGAAGGCTCACCATTAACATTAGTGGCCACTGAACACTTATAGAGTCAATATTGTCCTTACAACTAGACACAAATTCGTACAAATACTATATTAACAGTTAATATAAGTATGTATAACAAGCACAATGTCTAGTAGAATGTAGTTTACTCAGATCAACAGCAAAATTCGGAATAAATGACGAATGTCCCAAGCGACCACTACACGTATGTACCTTTCTGGTGTCCTGGGTAGGTTCGTTCTGGTCAGGAAAGCTGATAAGAGCCAATGTGACGTTGAATATTCAATTCCGATGCTATAAAATGGGATTCAATTATTAATCCGAACATTCAGTAGAGAAGATTCAGTCAGAACGAAGAATAATGCGTCAACAATGTATTTACGCTCACAACAGCCGCAGGCAGTATCAAGCGCCACAGGCAAAGTGTATAAAGTACAATTATATTAATGATACATTTAAACAATGTTAGCAAAGTATGTATTAATAGCATATTAGAATAAGAATTTATTACACACGTAAAACTGATAAAATTTACAAAATCTAATGTCATTAAGTCGGTCAGCACGATGGTATCTGGCAGGCGGATCCGAAGTATCGTGCGCAGACAGCTGTTTATAAATACTTGTATCTTTTGTGGGGTGCCTTTCGTAGTTCTCCCTACAAGTTTAAGCTCCATATAATAGGATTGGCTTCACGTTTGTATTGTAAATCTTGACTTTGAAGTTGGCCGACAGCTTGTTTGAGTTCTAGATGTTTTACAATTGTAGGGATGCTATCCTTACCTTACCATGCCAATCTACGCTTTCATATCAGCATCAGATCCTCCTTGTCAATCGACTATACTGCCAGGTACGTAAAAGTTTCCACATCTCCCAGAGCTTCTCTATCGATTGTAGTTGGTTAGGTGCTCGTTATTTTCTATTTAAGGGTCTTGCTTTTCCCTTGTGTTTGTCGAGTCCTACTGTTGCAAAAGCTGCTGCTGCTACGCTGTCCGTTTTCACTTGGGTCTGTTGTTATGTGTGGAATAGAAGAGCTAGGTCGTCTGAGAAGTCCGAGTAGTATAGTTGCGTCCTGGTTATCCACTGTATTCTTTGCTTTCCCTGAGATGTTGCAGTTTTCATAATCCAGTCGGCCACCAGCAGAAACAGGAAGGGCGTGAGAAAGCAGCACTGTCTGACACCAGTCATCACTTCGAATGAATTCGTGAGCTGCTCATCATGCATGATTTTGCAGTATAGTCTGTCACAAGAATTCTGTATGATGTTGACTATTTTCTTGGGTTCACCGTAATGTCGAAGAAAGCTCCATAATTTTTTGCCTAATTACACTGTCAAATATATTCTCACTGTCAGGGAAATTAATGTGAAATGATGAGTTCCATTTAACTCAACAATAATCCGTAGTGTCGCTATATGATCGGTGTATGATCGACTCTTACGGAATCCAGCCTGTTGATATCAAAGTTGGGCTTTGACTGGATCTTTCATTTTGTTAAATAACACTCTGTTGAAGACTTTCACTAGTACTGAGAGTAGAGTGATGCCTCTGTAGTTCTTACATTTACTTAGATCTTTTTTCTTTTATATCTTTGTGAGGTATTCTTCCTTCCATTTTGTAGATTTTCGTTCTTCGTTTTAAATCTTTCTGAATAGATTGTTTAATCTTGCATGATTTTGTTCTATATTATTTTTTTATCCAAATCTCCCGCACATTTAAGCCCTCATTAACTGAACATGTTCTGATATACTGCCGAGGTACCTGTTTATTCCATTGTATTTCAATTTCCAACTAATAAATTCTTCAAACCCATGTTCATTAATTATAAATAAACTTTGAATTGTATAATTGCAAACATTTATAGCCTGAATCCTAAAAACCCGTAACCTGATAAAAAAATTTCACTTCAATTAAGCGGACCAAAAAGCACAATAGGAAACGAATAAAATTAAAACATCAATCATGATATGAATCGTTCCAGCTGAGTTAAGCTTTACACTGAACATATTGTACAATTCCTTTGTCTTTACATACATAACCTCAAGCTAGGAACAAGAGAAAATTAAATATTTTTACCTATATCAATGATTGTAGACAACCACAGACGAAATAATTCAGTAGTCCCCAAAATTCTGGATCAGTGTTTTTAATATAATTGATAGATACATGTATAGTAGGCCAATTTATCACTAGGCCAGAAGCCGACCTACAAGGAACACAACAGAAATACAAAAGCGCACAATATCGACAACCGAATGCAACCATTTACAAGCTAGGCAATCAGAATGAACGATTTTAGGTTTGCTGAATAGTTATGCAGTTCACTTCTACTTGAAGTAAGCGCTGACCATATAGTCTAGAATGACGACAGTAAGAATTTCTAAGTTCAACCAATGAACTTAACCAACACAACTCACCTAAACTGAGGAGAAAGTATTGCAATTTTTACAAAGGCTATTAATTTCTCAGATGAATTAGTTAATGATCTAGGTCAGTTGTTATAATAATCTTTAACTGTTAGAAAAATTTGTACGGCACCAGTTAGTGTCATTAATGATCATAAAATAATTAAATTTTAATGATAAAACTAAGTGTTTATCAGATGAATAATTGTCCTCTAGTAATGAAGAAGAGTATTAAAGTATAGATCTTACCTGTTTTACTATTTAGCTTATTTGTAAGTAGTTTCTTCCAGAGTTTCGCAACTTAACGTTTCACACAGTTTTCAGAAAAGTTACCCCCCCCACACACACACCTCCCTAGATGCTAGTGATCCGTTGTATATCAAACAGCTTAAAGTCAAAAGTCTAGGACAAAGATATGTAGAAAAGTGTATGTTTTGATATGATATTACTATGAATCATTTTTGAAATATAGAATCGTATGCTTAACTTCACACTCTATTTATATGGCATGGTGATACTATCGAACTGATTAAATTAAAGCAACTAGATTTCCTTTTGAGCACACTATATTATACATGAAAGTTAAATGATTACTGGTTAATGGCATTTATGGAGACCAGATTACTGACATCAACTCCAGAATAAGATAATTTCAAATTACCTGCTTAAATACAATATATGAAACGCATAAACAAACATGAAAAGAAATCAACTGTATTAACATGAACATACAGTTCCAAGCACAAACTAAGCTAATAACTATTAAATAGAAAGAAAATCTGAAGAGGTAGTACATTTTCCGAAACTAGCGTCTTCAAAATAAATGATTTAATAAAGTTATAGCAATAAGTAATGTTAAATTTCAAATTTAATTAATAGAATAAGGGTGTACTCTAGTTTAGTACTAACTAATTTCTAGGATTTAAGAATTTTGAATTAGATTATTATGCTCATTTCATTCATATGTTAAGATGGATGCCAGAAATCTCGACGAAGTTTCCAGAATCCGTGGAGTAGTCGGAAACATTCACTAATCGACAAAACTTACCAGAATATTGACGTGGTGTGTTCTGATTGCATAATGGTTGAAACGTCTTAGTCCTGATTGTATGGATCATAATGATGTTTCTATTGTTTTAGAAAACTATAAATATACGAATCTCTTGTATAAAACTCACTGTCCCTTACTGGAACAAAGATTCCTGCCTATATGTCACCTGTTTTCTGATTTGCTACGAGGGTTCAAGGGGTTCGAGTGCTGAAGTTATCAGTGGTTAGTCAAGCTATCAAGCTTGAGTTATAACAGTACAGATTCTTTAATAGAAGATTTTAATAAATTCTACTATACATTGCACCGCATTTTGTATGAGATTGAATATATGACTGATTCAAAGACATTTTGTTTTGAATGCTAATTTTGCGAATCAGCATCAGAAATAATCTTTCGAATCTCCAATGTTTTAAATTTTTTGAACTTATGAGATGGGCTATAATTCGTTCTGTTCTAATCAAAGGTGATTATTAGGTTGTGAAATTCACATACATGTTTTGCAAATGTTTTCAATTCGAAATTTATCAACTATGAGGTAGTTGAGATTTCGAACATTTCCAATTGGTTTATTGACATCACTTTTACAAAATATTCAAATTAAAAACTTTAGGATTATAAATTGGAGAATTTCATACATCATCGGAGATATCAGTTAATCACTGAATAATGATCATTATTATGTTTGTCAAGTCTTTTGTTATTCTGACTTAATTTTATCGATCAGGTGTTATATCTGACGCACCGGGTCGGCCGATTATTATCGATTCTATTATCTGCTGAGCTATTGCCTATTGCTAACACCCAGCCTTGCCTTACTCTATTGCACAGACACAAGATCAGACCGATTATCAAGAAGCCCACTTGTTACTCACACGAATATATTATAACCAATAATACACAAGATATATATACATAAAGCCTGATCAATTTCGTATGTCAGACACACAATATTAGCCAATCACATGTCTTCTTCCAGACATGTCATCATGTTGAGGCGGTAGTCGGTCGAGTACCTTGAATTCGATTTTCATGCTCTTTGGCACTTGCCAGCAAGGCACGCCTGAAATCTTGATGAGCACCAGACTACGTTTTTTCTCACTATTTATACAATGATTTCAAATCATCTGGATTATCAGTAACAGTTTCGACGTGGTCAGTAGAATTTGATTAGAACTATAAAGGACAATAGAATGACATCGATCACTGTTTAGTGACCACTTACTATGGACATCGCAGCTATTCTTATAAGGGGTTAATCGGGACCGGAATGACTCACTTATTATGATCACAGGATGTGAAACTGTGCGACTGGAAATGAAATCTGCCAAGAAACAATAAGCCCTTTAGCATTTCAAATACTGACTACTGATGAATGCCAAATAAGACTAAATTTTCCAGTGACTACCTTTAAACCACCTTCGAATATCGGAGTGTTCCTAGAACCTCAACATTTTAATTAATGTACAAACCAATTTACTAGTCTATTTGGGAAAGATCAACCAGTTACAGGGTTAGTTAGCAGAACCACCTATAACCACTATACATGGATACGATCTCCAGACACAGGTAGATTTCAGTCAACCAATTAACCAATCAGTCACTGCCTGTTACTCCACGGTGAGTATAGGCTGTCGACCATCATTCTCCAACCAACTCTGTCCTGGACTTTCCTTCTCAGCTCTTCCCAAGTGCTGTTCATTTTTTTCAATGTGTCCTAGTCACCCCTCCGTCTAGCGTCTTTTCCTAATTTCTTCCTCTGCTGGAAGTTGATTCGTTTTCTGCCATAGAAGGTTGTTTTTGATGGTATCCGTTCAACAGATCCGAAGTATCTTATGCAGACATTTGTTTATGAATACTCGCATCCTTTGGATCATGATTTTCGTAGTTCTTCAACTCTGTCTGTAATTTCCCTAGGGTTGCTACCGGTCCCAATCCCGGATAAGGGAGGAAGGTTGGGCAAGGAGTTAGGAATCCCATCCCTTTAAACAAACAACCTAGCTAAAAAACGATAACCAGACACAAGTCGGTTTAGCATTTGCTAAATAAATGTGCAGCTCCTTTGTGAATATAGCAATAACAGAAAATCATATGGAAGACGATAATAAAACTTTCGGAACCAACCCATAGAGCATACATGACAAGAAAAATTAAAATAATGTGATAATTTAGACTTTGAATCTCTGATTAGTAGTAATTAGGATAAATCTGCATCTTCCCGTTGATTTGTTATGGATTGAAGCTGGTCACTGTCTGTTGCTATATGTGCATCCTCAGCAGATTGCATCGATATAGCTATTAATCACAAGTATTGTTTAAGTTGGATTGCGACTGGCAAGCGGAATCCAGGATGCACGTTTCATCCTATTTGGGACTCGTCGGCTGTATGTACCTGCATCCCAATGTAGATGTTTACACTGGAATTCGAACTCAGTTCGTTTCGTGTCAAACGCCACCGCGTTCACCACTAGACTACTAAGTCCCGGCAGTTAAACTTGTACAACGAGTGTATATGTAATTAGGATGAGTCCCAAATAAAACGAAACGTACGTCTTGGATTCCTCTTGCCAGTCACAATCCAACAATATCTGATCAATAGTGTTTATATTGTTATGGAATAGCAGTGAATGTGAACCTCATTCACTATAAATAGTCTTCATTATAAATGGTCGTTTAATAACTCTTCTCAACTAACTAATCGTTTCCTTTGAAAATGATTAGTAATTAAAATGAACACTGAAATCCTTGTGTCATCTGAAGCCACTCACTTACAGAATACTTTGAATCTCCAAATGTCACTAAATAAATAGACTTATTTAAATGCACAGTTATCATTTAATATTACAATACCATCACTGTATAACAACTAAGTATAAACTTGTACATCAGTATTCACGAGCTTCTGAACAGTTTTTCCTGAACAAGTAATTAGAACTTCATCTAGTTTACTTCTAATTAGTTAACCACCTTGAAGAATGGAAATATGAGATTATCATTAACTACGACACAACGATTGTGTTGAAAACATGTTTTGAAGCAGTTACTTAAAACTGTATAGTGGTAACTATAGTCTAGTAAATTCTTTTTCTACTTTAAAGAACAAAACTACAGTTATTGGTTGATTTCTTCTTAAATCAATAGAAAGAAAAAATTCTATTATTAATGTGTATCAAGTGAAAGCTCATGTTTTTGTAATGAAAATCAATATTCTTTTTTCTCAAATAGACCATCACAATGTAAAATGCAAACACAAATTGTTTGTCATGTTGAATGATTTGCCAAATGTACCACCCCCACAGAAAAATTAATTTTAACAACCAATCAGAAAGTAAGCAAGTATACATCCAAAAATGGTTATCCAATCAAAAAACAAAATTCTCTATAATATGTTACCAATAGAACTTCTCAGAGTGGTGATGTCCTGGTGTATAAAAGTAGTAGATTTAGGTCGATTCGATTAGTTCGTAACCTACATAGCTTTATTCAATTGTTGGTCTACTGAGTGAGGATGGTAAATTGTTATTTATGCCACGAAGTTATCATTTGTTCTACAGAGGGAATGTATTAGTGTGCATGTTGGCCAGGCTGGAGTTCAGATGGGCAATGCATGTTGGGAGTTGTATTGTCTCGAGCACGGAATCCAAGCAGATGGACAAATGCCAAGTGATAAGACAATTGGCGGAGGAGATGATTCTTTTAATACCTTCTTCAGTGAGACGGGTTCAGGAAAACACGTTCCAAGAGCAGTATTTGTAGATTTAGAACCCACTGTGGTGGACGAAGTTCGAACTGGTACTTACCGTCAGCTTTTTCATCCTGAACAACTGATCACCGGTAAAGAAGATGCTGCGAACAATTATGCACGAGGTCATTACACAATTGGGAAAGAGATCGTTGATTTAGTGTTAGACAGGATACGTAAACTTGCTGACCAGTGTACTGGTCTTCAAGGGTTTTTGATATTCCATTCTTTTGGTGGAGGCACAGGTTCAGGTTTCACATCCCTGTTGATGGAACGACTAAGTGTTGATTATGGAAAGAAGTCGAAACTTGAGTTTGCTGTCTATCCTGCTCCACAAATTGCAACTGCTGTTGTTGAACCCTACAATTCTATCTTAACGACACATACCACGTTGGAGCATTCAGATTGTGCATTTATGGTTGATAATGAGGCAATATACGACATATGTCGGTAAGTTGTATACTTTATAATCTTTCATTTGTTTAGTCGTAATTTAGATATTGAGCGTCCAACTTATACGAACTTAAATCGGCTTATCGGTCAAATAGTAAGTTCTATTACAGCCTCTCTGCGTTTTGATGGTGCTCTGAATGTTGATCTTACCGAGTTTCAGACGAATTTGGTTCCTTATCCACGTATTCACTTTCCACTAGCAACATATTCGCCTGTGATTTCTGCGGAAAAAGCATTTCATGAACAGTTAAGCGTTGCTGAAATCACTAATGCCTGCTTCGAACCAGCAAACCAAATGGTGAAATGTGATCCACGTCATGGTAAATACATGGCTTGTTGCATGTTGTATCGTGGTGACGTTGTCCCAAAAGATGTGAATGCGGCAATCGCTACCATTAAGACAAAACGGACAATCCAGTTTGTTGATTGGTGTCCTACTGGTTTCAAGGTTGGAATTAATTACCAACCTCCTACTGTAGTCCCTGGAGGTGATTTAGCTAAGGTGCAACGTGCTGTTTGTATGCTAAGCAACACAACGGCGATCGCAGAGGCTTGGGCTCGTCTAGATCATAAGTTTGATTTGATGTATGCAAAGCGTGCATTTGTTCATTGGTATGTTGGTGAAGGAATGGAAGAAGGCGAATTCAGTGAAGCTCGTGAAGATCTTGCAGCGTTAGAAAAGGATTATGAAGAGGTCGGAGTTGACAGTGTCGAAGGCGAAGGTGAAGGTGATGGGGAAGAATACTGAATAGGCATTAATCTTCATTTATTTCACAATATATTTCACTCTTCAACAACTGAATGTTCTTCAGTTTTTCTAAAACTAGGCTCGGTTTAAGTCCACATTATTCATGGTTGTCTGGTACTCAATTAACAACTGAAGTAAATTACTCAATTTTGGATTGAGGTATGTATTTAACTCATTGAGATTCTGAAATAAACAAAGGTATTCAACTAATTGACGTTTCAGTTACTTAATTCCTAATAATCTCCAGAGGAGTGTTTTTGAGAAGTTTTGGAAGTGCGTCTAGGTATAAGAATGCTATCTGTCCATCAAGGCATGATTATCATTGTTATATCTCCTTTACGAAGAAACAGCTCTCTAATTGGTCATAAGCGCTCAATTACATGAGTGCGTAGCTACCTTTTTTCTGAAATAGGGTTTTATAATTAACAAAACACCTAATAATGCCCAGACATTTTATGCCGGCTACTCTTAATTGGAACAATGTACACTAGGTGTGACAGTAATAGTTACAGTTAATGTACATTTCAGTAAATAGGTATACTGTTCGTAGATTACAGTTAGTCAACTGTGAACCATGTATATCGGAAGATTAGTAGCCTCTTCTATCTGTTAGGTCGTTCAGTGGTTTCGAAGTTTGTGCTTTACCTACGTAATCACAATGATTGTAACTTCCTACCAGTCCCTTAACTTGGTAATTTATTGATTTGAAGTGTCATCATGTGTGCGGTGAAAAAATAAACTAATTTAGTAGTTTAGATATGAGCAAAACAAAGTGGTGACACCTAGTCACTATTAAGTTTGTTAGTAGTAAGATGATTAGAGTGTGATGTCAACTTTAGTAGATCTATGTGTTTATTAATATTGTGAGATAAGTGACTGCAATATGTATTAAGTAACATACGACTACAAGAGAACTTAATATGACTTCAAATCCAGTCAAATGTTTAGTTGTTTGTTTTGTCAACGGATTGGTGTTTGTTGAATACCACTGAAAACTAAAGAACACTGAACGACCATGGCAGTGCACACACAGGTGAAGTCAGTTGTGCACACTGCCGGGGGGGCAACAAAAGAGGACGAAACAACTATCTAGTGCTTACGGGTCCTGAGCGGCACCTAAATGATATCAATCTATGCCGAATACATTTAGCCAAACGTAATATCTCACTCCACAAAACTAACCCAATTAAATGTCTTATAGAAGATTACACATTGTTTGACGTGGTAGGACTATAGAACAGAGACGACCCTGACATTGGTTAGGCGACAGTTGACCAAAAAGTGTATAGTATCCAGGTATTTTGGTCAATTTTCTGTTCATTTAGTTGGTGAATGCTGTTTGATGGAATGCAGTTTTTTTTTTAACTCAAAACCTCATTTTCACTATAATATTTTTGTCCTTCCTCCAGTGTTTCAGTCTGCATTACATTGACATTTTCATACAAAACATGATAGAACTAAACTTTAATGCCGCTTTTGGGTGATTCTTTAAGTGATCATCACTTGTCACAATTCTACCGGCATCTGATTTCAACTATTTCAAGAATGAACCATCAAGATATCATCCTATAAAGTGTTGGTTTATCTCATAAGATATGTTATAAACACAAATTCATCTAAATTAGAAAGTATATTCACTAGAACCATTACAATAATTCTAACTGATCCTGATGAATGTTACAGAAATCTGATTAGTCCTGCACTATAGTTTAGTTCTACTTGTTACGATGCAAAGAAAATTTAGTTGTGTTATCGAAAGCCAATGAGGTGCGCCTAGTTGATAAATGCGCGTCTGTCCTATATCCACTCACTCCCAGGCCGAAGATAGAAGAACCAACCAGACAGAAGCAGAATCGGAATCCAAGTCAGAATCATATTGTATTTCAATCATGCCTTTATATATACACAAAGTCAGACCACACAGTAAACCAATCAAGAATCTAACATTGATACAGAACAAAGGAAATAGTGTCAGTAAATGGGAACAACTTGTACACATTAAGTAACTGTAGTCCATAGTAATAAACAATATACTAAGGGTATATATACTAAACAGGAGGACCGTGTAAAGGGAACGTAACAGTCATAGAAATGAAATGTTTACATTATCCAGTTATAATAATTGAAATAATGTTCTAAAGCACAGTTCTCGAAGATAATCAATCTTCTTTAGTTGCCCGCCATATCACTACTGTAAACAGTTCTAGATAAACTTAAACGTTTGAATTGAAAACTCTGATGAAAATGACTCTCTAATTTACATTACTCAACAAAGTATTAAATGAATGAAAACAAATGATCAACACTCATCAGTAAACAACACAATTAGCATTGAAAATGTTCCAGATAAATTTCAGTCAAGTTAATTAATGCATAATTCAACTGTATTCAGTAATATAATTATTACTGAATTAATTTTTATTCTATATGAATGTGTATCATATTACATTTAATTAACCTAGAAGATTATTCAAGTACAAATAATCTTCTTGAATGTTTACTTTAAGACTACTTCAAATGCGATTACATTCGATCAGTCCAGTTTGTAGAATTACTATATATGGGATTAGTGATTTCTTGACAAGACTATGTGCACTGTATGCTCAAATTATTGATTTAATGTGTGCAATTTACATTGACATTTCAATCGTAGTATTCATATACAATAAATTCCATTGAACTGTCATTAGAAAATGTAACATTCTTAAGTACAGCTTAAATATAAATAAAACTAGAACAACTGTACTTACAGAATACATTGAATGCATTATCACTCATTACATTCTCTTCAGCTATATGCAGATAACTAATCAGTATAACATGTAAGAATATCATTAGTATAAGTGTGTATCTTCCCCGATTAATATTCCTGGACTTAAACTGATCAGCTTCTGCTGCTATATGTATGACTGTTTACACTCAGTAGCCTAATGGTGAACGCGGTAGCGTTTGACACGAAGCGGGTTGAGTTCGAAACCCCAATGTGAACATCAATATTGGGATGCAGGTACATGCAGCCGACGAGTCTCAAATAGGATGAAACGTACATCCTGGATTCCGCTTACCAGTCTCAATTTAATTTAAACATCACATTTGAGAATATCATTGTCAATTTAATGGACATGTATCGTTTATAAAGTGATATGTAAAAGGGGAATAGTGATGAATTAAAAGGCTTTTATCATAGGATTTATAAATATATGAAAGGAGTACTAGTTCTAAAGGCTATTTGGTTTGGGTCGATTGCATAATATGATGAGGATATATTAATCTAACTAGATAAGAAGTCAAAGAGTATTAATAAATTACAAAAACATTAATAATTTGTTTACATAATGTAACATACTGAAATAAATAGATCTAAGTTAAAAATAGAAGTGTTAGATCTGGGATAAATTGGTGGTATTGTGATTATGTAATAAACAGAGATAAATGGGGTTATAGCACAACACTAAAGAGTGAATAGTGATTATAAATAAAAATAGATTGGATACCAATAATAATTATATCACTTAGCTAGGCAACTGAAGGTTAATCGGTGATTTCTTTTAAATACGTAGGCCAAGTTTCAGCTTTCTAATTGAGAATGCTTGATTGAATCTTAAGATTGTGAAAGTACTTTACTCGTTTCTTAATTCAGATGCTTCCAACATGTTCACTACATGTCCTGTCTATTACATATCGTGCAGCTGAACTATGTAAGATGTTTTGTCTTCTTAGGCTTAGGTTCTTTGGGACATGTTCAATAAAACATGGAAAGGTCTGTTGTAATGTCCTTCCAACGTAAATACAAGAGCAAGTACGTATAACTTGGCAAATACAATTCGAGGTGACATGTAACTAGTATTTCCCGATTCGCATTTGATACATTTGACATCTCGTTGCTTATATTCGGATCACTTATGCTGTCGGAAATGTGTAATTTATAGCTGCTTTTGGTCGGTGATTAATTTTCTTTGCTACCTGATCAGCCTTAGAAACTAATCGGATGAATACAGATTTTTTTATTAGGTGTGTTTATGAGCCTGTCTGCTTATTCCCATTAATACACTGCTCTGGTGTACTAAGTTGATTTAACGTTCATATTTCTTACTTTCCATTAATCTGTTTCGATCTTACTTTCCAACCTTAAGTATATTTAAGACAATTATATTTTGAACATACACTATCATGTTCCTGGTCTGTTTGAAAGGTTATTTGAATTTCCTTTTATAATAAACTTTAGACAATTTTAGTACTACTGGTAGTATTTTTAGTGCGTTAATTTATGGCTGTAACTCGCATTACCATTGTCATGTTTATTTTAGTTACTAGAATTCATTAAATTCTCTGAACTAAATTTCAGTCAAAATCAGTCTATGTGACTCTGTTTATTTAGTGAAATTCGATCACTATTAAGGACTAAACAAAAAATTCACTGATTAGTCAATACAAATACCTACGTCTTACAGGTGATCTATTTCAGTCCGTATAGATAAATGATTCCAGATGACCAGGGTTTAGATCACTTGGGAAGCAACAGTCTCTTAGGAATTGCAGATAGGCGTTACTAATGGCTGTCAATCAGTACAAAATCTAAGTTGTTCAGAAGTTCATGCCAATCAACATCAACCGCATAAAACGATGATATAATCGGGGAGATACAATATTTATTATTCGAGATTTGAATAGGTGACTGGACCAATGATTAAGTTGTAGGCTTTAATGTTACATTTAGAGGACAAGCTTCATGCACAACCTTAGCAAATTTCTTAAAGAGGCATCACAGTGGGTTATAGTTATTGAGTTAGAATGGTGTTTTGAACTCATCTTTGAACAGAATCCATTAAGAAAGTAGTACCTAGTTGAATCACTAGATGCGCATTATAAATATTTATTAAAATTGACTACTGAAACATTATGGTTTTTTTTTTCATATTTGAATTGAAGATATCAGTATCAATGACATGATGCCAATTTCCGAGGAAATTTGCTCTTTGGTCTTCCATTCATTTTTGCCCATAAGGATTCTAAGTTGGTGTTTGTCTTGTGACGCAGTTTGATGATTTCCTCAATCTATGTCCTAACCACCCTCTCTAGCGTCTTTTCCTAATTTCTTCCTCGGCTAGAAGCTGATTTGTTCTCTACCACAGTTGGTTGCTACTGATGGTATCTTGCTAATGGATCCAAAGTATCTTGCTCAAACAACTGTTTGCAGATGTTTATATATTTTGAACAATGTTTTTCGTAGTTACTGAGCAAACAGAACAAATGTATAATACCAATAATCTAGTCGAGTTGTAAGTGTAATAAAAATGTTTATGATCTAGAATAATGGTGACTAAATTATTTATGAATGTTGTTTGTACTTTATTACTAATTAGTAACAAATTTATATTTGTATTAGGATGAACCTGTATATTCCCGTTGATTTGTTATAGACTGAAGGTGATCAGCTGATCAACGGGAATATACAAGTTTATCCTAATACCAATGTGCCCGTTGTACAAGTGTGACTGTCTGGACTCAGTAGTCTAGTGGTGAACGCGGTGGCGTTTGACAGGAAACGGACTGAGTTCAAATCCCAGTGTGAACATCAATATTGGGATGCAGGTACATCCAGTCGATGAGCCCTAAATAGGACGAAACGCGCGTCCTGGATTCCACTTGCCAGTTACAATCAAACTTATATAAAATTTATATTTTGTTTATTTTTTTATAATTGTAACTATTTACATATCAACAGTGAATTAATGACAAACTTTATTTAGTACTCGACATTGTTTTTTCATTAGGTGGAGGTTATAATTTTAAAATACTATAATGATTACTCTAATATCCAGTGATTTTAATTGTTTATATTCATTAATGATTGATATTAGTTGAAAGTCACTGAGAATCAGGGAGCACAAAACATCTGTTTTATCCTAATTTAGGACTGCTTAACAGTACACTCCTTCGAATGCATCTACGAATCAAACCTAGGGCTTTTAAGTTTGACGGTGAACACTTACACTTTCACTAACACTACATAGCCAGCTTTTAATAATAGATAGTTAAGCTTATGATTAGATGTCAGCTATGAAAACTGGAAGCTATGAGTTTAGTTTCCCGGTGAAATTGATGGTGAACACTGGTAAGCAGTCTCATGCTAGAACGAAACAACTGTCCAGTACTCCCTATTTTCATTGGTCCCCCCACCGACATCAATCTGTGACGAGTTCAATCAATTAATACATAATACCAATCTCCACAAATCACCTCAACTCAGAAAATATTCTCTTGAGTACTAATTTACTTTTACTATACAAAACATTTTGTGGAAGTTATATTTAATTTAGCGAAAATTTTACCCATGTCACATGATATTCAGATATAAAAAAATCAACTTCCAATTCAACGTTACTAGAATTATTCTAAATCAAAACTTCCATATAATGACAATCGGCATACATGATCGTTGTTATTAATAAATACGTAACTTAAACCATCTATGAATATACGATATAGCTATTGCGTAATGTGTTTACATTTTGCGGTATGTATAGCATGAAATACTACTGTTGGTAAACTTTGATTTGAAGCTATTGTGAGTATCTACCATAGATATACATTGTTTTCTGAGAATAATAATTGCAAACGTTGTAGTTACAACTGTGTACTGACCTGTCAATGGTTATATGATTAAAAGAAATGACTGTTCATTAATTGACGAAAAACAGTGAAGTTATTCATGCAACCACTGACTGTGTTTGTTAGTAGTGTTGTTAGTAGTTAGTCCATTTTCGAAAGCGGTGTAGCATTGAATAGTATTTTCCCTGTATTGTGAAATTATTTAGCGGGACGCTTCCAGAACCAGTCCAAGAACCAACAAAAGGCATTTTTTTGTCTCTTTGCTAACATGTTATCATTTCCAGTCATCATATACTGTAGCTGACATCCATTATCATTCACAATTGAAATATCAAACTTCATATGATTATATCCATATACTCAATAGTGGCTGTCTTCAAAAAGAATCCTGGAAATTCCAGTATGAAAAAGTGAACTGTGGACTTCATTGTATTAGCTTAAATAATTCATGCTTGGAAAATTACAATAAATCGTGTTGAATAAGTGATCACTAAAAGATAATGGTAACAACACTTATATCTTATAAGCAACGGAGTCTGTCACTAATTTTCAATTTCTTCATGGATGATGATATAATGAGAAGGTGAATTGGTTCTCAGCTCTTATTAGTTCAAGTATTACAGGATTCACCAGATAATGCTTATCTTAGTTTCGCTCTTGAAATGTAATTGAATAATTCAACTAATCTCAAATTATCACTGATTGATTAGATTATTTGAGTAAGAAATGTTTATAGGGAAATCGTATTTCAAGAACTTAAATTTTGATCGACCATATCAACATGGGTGGTAAGTTCCAGTTAAATAAACTGGATGATGAAATTTCAACTTATTAATTGACAAGGTAGAGAAGATTTACAGATCAAGGGTGGGGGAAATTTTGGTCATATTCTATTCTCTATGTTGGACGGTTTAATTACAGAGCTTCGATTGTCATTTTGGGTGATCTCAATTGCGCAAACCTGTTAGAAGTGAGCTTTGAGATTTTCTCCACAAGTGACTAGCATTTGGTTTTGTCAAACAGTAATTTGATTGTTTGTTGCCGAATAAAAGTGTCCTATCATGTTTTACAAATTTAATTGGCTTCCCTGAACTGTAGACCTGAATCCAAATAAACATCCGAAATTTGACTGGATAATTGTTAACAATAATCAGTCAAATTCAAGAACAGAACAAGCTAGTAGTCACTTGTGCAGAAAACCTCATAGCTCTCGCATTTCTAAAGTTTGCCTAGATTAATTTGTCAAGAATGACAGTAAAAACTACACAGTTAAACCATACAGCCTAGAGATTATAGTGTAACCAAGATTCATTAATTCAATGTTCATTTAAGACCTAAAAATCATCAACGTAATTCTGACAAGAGTTGAAAGTGTAGTATTTTCTGAGTAGCCCAACTTCACAATTTTACATCTCAATCGTTGGCTGCATTCATTGATAAGATAATAATACACTTGAAGGGAACAAGTTAGAGACAAAGTCATCAAAAGAGATTGACTTAATACTTATGGTATAATCAAAATTTTTAATTCTACTTGAATTATATGCCAATGATATATACTAAAATAATAAAAAAGTCTCCTCAAATAAACCATTCATTTTGGAAGATCTAACATTGCCAAAATCATCCAACTGAGCTTAAAGTCTTCTGTATCATTGGATGAATTAACTTTATTCTTCAAATGATGATTTATATTCATTCACATGAGAACCAAATGTTTTCACTTAAATCTTATAGATTACATATAAATTACATATAAATTTCCTACTAACTAATCAAGCAATCAGTCGATTAATAGATTTACATGTATAATACTAAGTTAATTGAATAACAGACCTATATACCAACATGATTACTTTGATGACAACAGTAAAATTTATGAACTTTTTATACATATGATAAATCTATGAAAATGTTGGTGTTACCGATTGCGTCGTGATTACTGTCAGTGTGAAAACTATTGGAAACTAAAAAGACAGAGACAATTGTCTAGTTCCTCAACGGTATGCTTCCATAATCCTATCAGAAGTTGAACTCAGTAACTTCAAATTTTGTGGTGAGCACCAAACCTTTAGATTGCTGAGATAAATCTTTTATATGTCTTTATTATGACGATTAAAGATACATTTAACGAATCATCAATTAAATAAACTCAGTTCATTAGTTATTAGCTTTTTGATTTCTTTTATATCATTCACATTTAAACGGACCTACTTATTCGTTATTATACATGAAGGGATTTATAATATTTTGTTATCCTGATTTACAGATTTACAGATCAGGGGGAGGGGGAAATTTTGGTCATATTCTATTCTCTATGTTGGACAATTTAATTACAGAGCTTTGATTGTCACTTAGGCCGATCTCAATTGCGAACAACGATATATATATATATATATATATATATATATATATATATATATATATATCATCAAGTCATCAAGTGAATTCATCAACCTTTGACAAATACAATTGAATGATGGTAAAATATCAAAACAAGAAATCAGAAAAATATCTGTCCTTTAGATTAAGTAAATCAGTACATTAATCGCCACTGAAGTGATCAATTAGAGTTTAGTATGATAAAGTACACTATTTCTACATCTACAAAATAGATGGTCTAAATATTTCAGAAAGTTATCATGGTGTTCATGCATATTTTCAAGTTAAATTGTCATCATATTATTCTTTATATTTCTTTTCATAACTTAAATAGGAGTCAGAAATTAGTAGAAGATGTGATTCACTTTCAATGTCACAACAATCGCTTAAATCTAGAACAAGCCATTTAAGTCGAGTAAGTTAATAATTGAAATGAATGTGCCATTTTCATCTGTTATTGTGAGTAACTATATGACCTTTAAATATTCAAGTAAACAAACTCATGGTAGATGGCGTTCATAGAGATTTTTATTGTAACTAAACAACCACTGTAAACCAGGCAGGGATAAACATTTATTATGTCCTACTATGAAACTTCTTAGAAGTAACTATACATGATCCTACTTGATATTAAAATAAGGAGGTCTAACCTTCAAACTACTGGATGTACAGCCAGTATCATATATCTTGAACTTCGCTATTTTTTGCGACCATCAGTTAATACCATTAGTAAAATATTGCTTTACACCTGATATGAGTATTCTATCTTATTGGCGTCTACAACTTATTAATACTGATCACATTCCGTCGATATATATCTGTTATAATACGGTTTACTAGTCTAAGTGACTCAGCATAGGGAATATTACTTTATGATGGAAGTTGACTGAAAGTAATCAGCAGTTAAGTCTGTTCGATCTTAGTTTCGTACTGTTTATCTTTTATCACCGCCGATTTTGATGGTAGGTACATTCCAACTTGATCATCTATAAAATTCAATCAGCTCTATGAATTAGTACAAAAATATCACTTTAGTAACTGAGCAATAAATGTCAACAATTAATTAATCACAATATATCTTCACACATCATCTGAATACAAAGGCAGGCTATATGTCATGCTAAATAATTCTCAAGCATAAATACTATATCTGACAAGTATCATATTTGAACTTAATCTTCAGACCATACATTTGGCATTTATTGGTTTTCACTTCTTATTCCAGTCAATTTGTATAATTCTACTACCTTATTTAATGTTATTTGTAAGTACTGTCAGCAGGAGCAGGAGGGTATACGTTAAGGATTCCGAATGAACAGTTAGCCATTCATTGAATGTATTTTAATATCACTTACTGGTTAGTTTATCCCTAAACAAACTTCTTTTTATTATTATAAATGAATAATATAGCTTTGTGAAGCAAAACGTAATTAGACTCTATAGGATCTATGTTATACACATGGTAATCTTCATGAAGTGAACATGTGTAGAAGAAAAGTTAAGAATTCTGTTCAGCAATAATGCAGCATAAAACTTAGTTTGTTATTACGAAAGTCAATATATTCACAAAGAGGAAAACCAAACAAAATTGAACAGGAATGATGTTGTTCATACGTATGTAGGTAGGTTGAAAATTGATGTCAACTGTAATAAGGCATAGGAAATTTGTGTACGTAGTCAAATATCAACGGAAGAATGTGGAGCCTTTTTTCTACAGATTAAACAGCCTTGGACAGTGTTTTCATTTTATTAGATACAAAAGTTGTCTACACCATAAAGAGGACTTAGTTAATAAGAATAACAGTTATCACTTACTTTAAAACTTGACACAGGATACATCGATAATTAAGAGTCCTTATTTAAAGCATAAGTAACTCTGAACACCGTTATTATGTAATGCGGAAAGAATACACAATGCCCTTAATATATACGAAAATTCAGACCACACAACAAACCAATTAAGGATTTCACATTAATACGAAACAAAAGAGTTTGTGGCAGGGAATGGTGAAAACTTGTACACAACTAATTAACTGTAGTCCATAATAAGAAACAATATACTTACTTACTAACGCCCGTTACTCCTCACTGAGGAGCACAGGCCGCTGACCAGAATTCTCCATTCAACTCTGTCCTCAGCAATCCTTTCCAGCTGTTTCTAGTTGCTGTTTATCCTTTTAATGTCTACTTCCGATTCTCGACGCAGCGTGTTCTTGGCCTTCTACTTTCCAGTTTCCCAACAGGATTCCATGTGAATGCTTGTCTCGTGATACAGTCTGATGGTTTCCGTAATGTATGTCCTATCCATTTCCAACGTCTTCTCCTAATTTCCTCTTCGGCTGGAAGTTAATTTGTCCTCTCCCATAGTAAGCTGTTGCTGATGATTTCCGGCCAACGGACATTCAGTATCTTGTGTCGGCAGTTGTTTATGAATACTTGTATCCGTCTGAGGATGTTTGCAGTAATTCTCCAAGTTTCAGCTCCACACAGCAGGACTGTCTTCACGTTCGAATTGAAGAGTCTGACTTTGAGGTTAGTTGATATTTGTTTTGAGTTCCATATGTTTTTCAACTGTAGGAATGCTGCTCTGGCTTTGCCAATCCTTGTCTTTACATCTGCATCGGACGCCCCTCGTTCATCAGTGATGCTCCCCAAGTATGCGAAAGTATCTACTTCTTTCAGAGTGTCTCCATCAAGTTGAATTGGGTTGGTGCTCCCTGTGTTGTATTTAAGAATCTTGCTCTTTCCCTTATGTATGTTCAAGCCTACTGATGCCGAAGTTGCTGCTACACTGGTTGTCTTCACTTGCATTTGTTGGTGTGTATGTGATAGGAGAGCTAGATCATCCGCAAAGTCCAAATTATCGAGTTGCATCCTACTTGTCCATTGAACCCCGTACATTCCCTCAGATGTGGAGGTCTTCATGATCCAGTCAACCACTGGAAGGAAGAGAAAAGGTGAGAGCAGGCAACCTTGTCTGACTCCGGTCCTCACTGGGAATGCATTTGTCAGTTGTCCTCCATGCACAATTTTGCACTGTGTTCCGTCGTAAGAGTTTCGGATGATGTTGACGAGTTTCTCTGGTACGCCGTAGTGTCGAAGAAGTTTCCATAGTGTTCTATCTACAATATCAAACGCCTTCTCATAATCAATGAAGTTGATGTACACTGACAAGTTAATGTACACTTAATTGATTCTTCAACGATGATCTGTAGTGTAGCGATTTGGTCTGTGCACGACCGATCCTTACGAAAACCAGCTTGTTGATCTCGAAGTTGAATATCCACTAAATCTTTCATTCTGTTCAACAATACTCTGTTAAAGACTTTCCCTGCTACCGACAGTAGCGTGATCCCTCTGTAGTTGTCACATTTGCTCAAATCTCCTTTCTTTGGTATCTTGATAAGATGTCCTTCTTTCTAGTCTGCCGGCACATGTTCTTCCTCCCAGATCTTTTTGAATAAAACGTAGAGTATCCTTGCTGTTAGGTCGATATCTGACTTGAGTGCTTCAGCTAGTATATTCTCCGGTCCTGCTGCTTTCCCACTTTTGATTTGTCTGATGGCCATCTTGATTTCTTCAATTGTTGGTGGAGTGACATCTGTCGGGAAATCTGTAGGTGCTGCTTCGATGTCCGGTGGGTTTAGTGAAGCTGGCCTATTTAGGAGTTTCTCAAAGTGTTCTACCCACTTATTCTTTTGTTCTTGAATCTCAGTGAGTATCTTGCCTTCTTTGTTCTTGACCGGTCGCTCTGGTTTACGATGTTTATCTGCCAGTTTCTTCGTTGTGTCGTATAGCTGTCTCATATTTCCTTCTCTTGCAGCCTTCTGCGCTCTCATTGCAAGGCCTTCGATGTATTTCCGTTTGTCGACTCTAATGCTCTTCTTTACCTGCTTATTTGCTTCTGAGTATTCAGCTTGAGCCTTGATTTTCTCTGCGATATTTTGAATTCGTTGAGTTTGTCAGTGTCTCGGAGAAAGCCTGTATTGAACCGTTGTACTGCTGCCACTCCAGTTGTCCACTGTTTCTTTAGCTTCAGTTTCATTTTAAAAACCACCAGGTGGTGGTCCGAAGCTATGTCAGCTCCTCTCCTGGTTCTTACATCTTCCATTGATCTTCTAAATTTTGTATTGATACATATATGGTCGATTTGATTCTGTGTAGTATGATCCGGTGAGACTCATGTAGCCTTGTGTATGCGTTTGTGGGGGGAATATTGTACCACCTATAATCCTTTTGTTGAAAGCACATAGATTTGTAAATCTGTCACCATTGTCATTTCTTTCTCATAGTCCCTGTCGTCCCATGATTTCTTCATATCCAGTATTGTCCATTCCGACTTTGGCGTTGAGGTCCCCCATCAGGATTGTTAGATCCTTTTCTCGGTACTTTGCTATAATTGATTGCAGTCTATCGTAGAACTGATCTTTGTCGTCGTCGCTGCCGTCGTTGGTTGGTGCATAACATTGGATAATATTCATTGTAATCCATTTCTTCATTGTTTTGAAAGATGCTTTAATGATCCTGGGTTCATGCGGTTCCCATCCCACAAGTGCATCACGTGCTTTTCTGGACAGCATCAGAGCAACTTGGGTGTGAGGAGCATTCTCCTCTTCGTGGCCGGAGCATAGTAGCATGTCTCCCGAAGCCAATGTTTTCTGTCCAGCTTAAGTCCAATGGGTTTCGCTGATTCTGAATATTGTCAAGTTGTATCTCTTCATTTCTGCAGCTATTTGATTTGTCTTCCCGCTCTCCCACATTGTTCGAACATTCCATGTACCTATAAAAATATTTGATCTGGTTGTTAGAAGGGGGGGCATCGGCCTCATGACTTCCGAAGAATTTCGGCTTTCATCATGAGGCGTCAAAAACAATCCTTCCACTCCCAGGGCAGAGTTTAAATGGTTTATCTTGTTTAATCTGGTTTGCGTTTTTTTTTATCAAGCTTTTGTTTTACGGGATAAGGATGCTAGCCCCATGCCCAACCCTCCTCCTTTACCCGGGCTTGGGACCGGCAGTAACCCTAGGTGAGCGACAGGCGGAGTTAAGAAAAAATGTAATAACAGCAAATATACTAGACGGGAGCATAGGGTAAGAGGAACGAGACAATAATAAGAAAGTAATGATTACATTACACACGACCAGAATAAATGAATTAGTCCTCTAAAACACAGTTCTGGAAGTTTTTCACCCTTCTTTAGTGGTTCGACATAACAACTGTGATTTGTGCATATTAGTGAAGCGTAACCTAAAATACTCCATTAAAAGCATATGAAAAGTAAATTTTGCGATTAACATAAATTGCACACTAATAGGCATCAACTACATACTGAATGTGTGAAAAAATTACCAAAATTGCTGAGTACAATACACCTAATAACCCTTAAAAACTAATACAAACCAAAAATGTATTTTTTATGAATTAATGCTTTTCACACGGGTAGGATAGCTTAAAACATTCTCTTATCCATAGGGCTTTTTTGAGGAAAGAAATTCTATGGCAGTTTGATTAACTGGAACATGTAAGTTGATTCATTATTGAAAATATAATGAGCTTAGGTTATTATTATTGTCGGTCACTTGTAACCAATCCATATATTCAGTGCATTTTATCACTGAAGGAAGATCGATATTGTCAAACAATTTTTATTATTGTATAGCGATTAGTAATCAGTTAGATCAACATACTGTATCTGGATATTTGTTAATAGAAATGGGCCCATCCACACCATCTTACCCCACAAAAAGTGCTGTATACTTGGAAACTTCATTTAGCCTGTTGTCAGTTTACAAGTCTATCGATGCCATATCAACATCAAAAGCAGCCATTAGAATATCAAAAGAAGATGGGTCAGTTATTAGATCAAACTTCAATTCAAGTGTTTGGAAATTTTCAAAAAGTTATGAAAATTTATTCCTTAGTGTTAAAATTTAAAAATTATATTCTTCAACGTACAGTTTGTGAATGTAATAATGAGAAATGAACAAAGTTACGATTTTTAGATAAGTCCATTAACATAATGACTGTGACTCCAAACTTCATCAAAGATAAGTGTTAGTTTGGTATTATCGAAAACCATGGAGCATTAAACAGGTGCTTCGTCCCAGTATGGGACTCCACAGTTGTACGTACCCTCCATTCCGTCATAGAATAGAACTTAGGGCCTGTCAGAGTGAAGGGTGCTCTATGTCTAGCAGTTTTATGATAGGATGAAACAGATGTACTCCCTGGTTTTCCGTGGTGTCCAACCAATATCACTCTGACGAATTCAAACAAATTAAACGCCGTTCTTCAGAAAAATCAGCCTAAAATGATTATAATTTCTACTCTCATATTTCCGTAAGCTAAATTAAAATTGTTTCACTTTTGACGGTTATCTGCAATATTCTCGATATTCATTAAATGTATCGCACTCAGAGTTTTCGGTCATTCCTCTATTCATTTAGTAACAAACTACTGCATATTTGAGTGAGATTTTCACTAAAGATTCTGTTTTCAAACACTAACTTTCATCATTTTGTGCTTATTTCATCTGGTATGCTTTTCTATTCTACTCTGAATCTATTCATAGCAAACACTTTCAATTATGGTTAATGGCTTAAAATGAAACGTTAATATGAATTACCCTCTAATATACAAAACTTATCTACTAAGTGAATTTTACAAACCAACTACGAACATTTTATTCAACCATCTGTAAACATTGTCAATAACCTCATCCATTGATATTCATTAATCTTTTCCTTAAAGATGAATAAAGCCATTAAAATGTATTAATCACTGTTATGTACTTATATGACAATTCAAAAAGGAATATGATTGAATGAATAGATCAACATTATGAAATGTTTTATTGATTGCGCTATATCTCATACTAGATATTATTGACTAACTGCAAACAACCTTAGCACTCGAACTCCTTAAACCCTCCTAGTCACAAAATTAGAAGACAGATGACGAGAAGACAGAGAACTTTAGCCAAGTAAAATAGAGAGAGTCAGTTATGTACAAAATATGTGTATATTTATAGTAACTATTCATAGAATTGAAATCATGAACATTTTAGTAATACAAATCATGCTTATAAAAAATCAATACAACTCCTTTTACTTGATTTGATGAACAATTGTATTTTTGGGGATCTTCAGTCCTCAACAGATTGTTCATTTATTCAATATACAATTTTAACAGAGTTGTATAATTACACTAAATATCATGATTAAACATTGAATTCTTGTTCAATATGTTCATTATTATTAATAAATAAATGATTATTAACTGTAACTAACTGTAATGCATCATAGTAACTGTTATTATTATTATTATTATTATTATTACGTGAATATTCAATACTATTTGTAGGTATAAAATTATTATCATATTTAGTAGTATTAGTCGAATCATATGGAAGTGTGTGCATTATTTGCTGTTGTAAACAATCCGGTACCACTGAATGAATTGGTTGTTGAGAAAATGTTGACAATGTCGATGATTTGTCTTTGTAGGTTTTATTAAATTCAATTTGATGAATATGATTATGATACATTTCATCATTCAGAGATCTAGATAAATTGTGTTTAGATTCATTGATATACAAGTTTGATTGTGTTTTACAACAAATTGGAGTAATTTTATTCTGGATTATATCATTTTCATTGTATTGAATACTTGTTGTCATCATGTTATTTTGATAAGAATGATTGATTTTGTTGTTGATTATTTCAGATGAAGACGTGTAAGGATACAGTTGAAAACATTGATAACTTCGTGGAGATTGTGCTTTATACATATCATTATTATTAATAGGATTGTATTGAATATTAAGAGAACTAGACTGATGTTTACAATCTTCATCATTATCATGTGTAAACTGTGAAGTTTTTGTTTTTATAGGATTAATATATAAACTATAAGTAGTGAATTCATTATTGGATAATTCATTCTTATTGCAGTTTTTATGATTAGATGGTTTATTAGGTTGATGAAACGGAGGACAATACGTACTGTAAGAATGTTGGCAAGTTATTGAATTAAGTTGGTTGTGTAAGACAATTGTGAAAGCAATCACACTTACCAAACAAATGATAAAAATTGTGAATGCTTTAGAAAATTTAATGCATACAGCATCTGGTTCACGATTAGAATCTGTAAAGATAAAATAAAAAGATATCAGGAACCATATTTATTCGTAAACATAGTATATAAGCTTACAGATGAATCCAGAACAGGTGGTTTGTGATATTTAGAACTAGTTAGCTTGATACCCCCCCCGCACATGGCAAATTAAACTGATGTACGCACGTACCAAGTTCTATGTTGTTCCTGACTGACTGACTGACACCCCAGATATCAAGGTAGCTGATCACAGAAGATAATAGTAACTTTTGCTTCAAAGGACAGCGAGTTTTTCACTAAACTAATAAGTCTAATCAGTAGCAAGTTAGTAACTGTCTAGACTAAATAACTAAATGGATAATGCTTTGGGTATTTGGTTAAAATGTACTAGGCTAGAGTCTCAATGTAAACATATTAGCACGGATGCAAGTATATAAAGCCACTAACACCATAAGCGACAAAAGTGTGTTAAGTTGGCTTTATACATACAACTTGATAATTAAAACTAAACTTACTTATATTTTTAGCTTGTACAAATGTAGAAGAGGAATCCGAAGGGGAACTTTGATTGTAATCAGGAACTTTAATTTTTAATGACCTAGTTAATGTATGTATTGCTGGATATAGACTATCCTCCGACAGATATGAATTAAATAGATTATGATTGGACCATTTTGTCAAGCCACTGCAATAAGAAGACTAGAGTAAAAATATTATGAAAACGACATATTATATATGTATATGTCTTCCTTCTCTTCTGCTTACTGACTTCCATTTTGTTGGTTGTGTGGAGTTAGTCAGATAACAAGCCAGTACCCTAAGATCATTTACGAATTTTATTAAAATGAATAGGCACTCTGAACATAATCCCTGATAAGTTACATATATATATATATATATATATATATATATAAATGTGTATATATGTATATATATAATGTATTTTCGGTTTGTTTACGATTCTTTTATTACTGTCCTATATTACGTAGTGAGCTCATTGTTCAGCAGAAAGACACGGTTTCCCTGACATTGTTTTCTAATAGTCAAATCACTTTGATTTGACCAAACAACTTATCAGTGATTATGATTAGATTGCCTTTGCATTCTGATAAATTTTGTAAATGACCTTAGGCTACTGGCTTGTCATCTGGCTAATACCTGAAACCCCACAAAATGGAAATCAAAAGAGAAATGATGAGAAGGAAAACGTTTCGCTAATAATAGTCAATTATGTATACAAGTGGTATTAAGGTGGTCAGAAATTATCATAAAAACTTATTCGATCCAAAATCATGAAGTAGCGTAACCAGCCAAATAAATGATGCCATGACATCACTTTAAAAATTATACAGAATGGCGGGTAAATGGAAGGTTTTTAGTTCGCTCAAATTCCTTTCGAAATCTGTTTATGTCATCCTATCATGTTCCTATCAAGTTTCATTATTTCATTGATTATATATGACCATATGATCGTTTAACCATTTTCAAACTCGAAACGGACCTTGATAATGTTGTTGACTTGTCATGGACTTCACTAAACGTGACATATAGGAACAACAATAACGTTGCTAGTAACCGATATGGCAACCAGATACAGAAACTCTTTGCCCCGTTATTACTACTCCCCAACCTGGATTGAAGATAATTGAGCTGACAACCAAAAACAAATTATATTTTATTCATTTGTTTATATACATACAAAACCTGATCACACAGTTGATCAATAAGGAGAATAACACTCATACAATAAATATAAGAAACTGTGAGAATAAGTATACAGTTAATTAGTTGTAGTTTGTGGATAGAAAATGATATGACAACACTTCATTAGTTTACTGGGAGGTTAAGCCAACGATATCTACCGAATTATCTTACTCATAGAACACAGTACCACCAAAAGTCATTTAACAATAACGGATATCAGTGTATCAACTCAACAAATCTATATATACCGTTGAAGGCTGTTAATTTTCAGGTCTGAATGTCAACTAGAGGAAAGTTCATTTGTCTACTAGTAATAATAAATAGAATGCCAGTTAAACAAAATAGTAGTCATTTAAACTAAGTAGTTTAGCTGGTTAACCTTTTTGAAGCCATCAGTACATATATGCCAATACATTTGTTGGATGAATCCCGAGAAGGAAGAAACACTTAGACTAGATTTCAAGTATAGCTATAGATAGAAAGCAAATTGAAAAAATGATATTGTATGCAACCATAAAACATTTCCCAGAGTTGTACCCCTACATGGAACCTATCGATGTACCAATACAAATATCAGATTATTTCTAGCAAAATTATTTGAAATGAAACAACTCATAGTGTAAGATGTCTTAAATATTTTCCTATAAAAATGACATCAACTGAAAACTGTCTTACAATCATAGATTACTTGTGTTATGACTCAAACTTAATAACTCGATCAACAACTGATAACTTCAGCACTGGAACTTCTTGAACACTCCTAGTAGTAATTTAAAAGACAGAAAACAAATATGAAAGAATCGTTGTTCCAGTAACAGAGAATTCTGTCGACCAGTGATTGGACGAAATATCTCTGGTGTTTTCAAGTGTTCAAGAGGCTTCGTTGAGGTTTCTAGGAGCCATCCAAACAACTTTGTTTTAGGTATCCAACAATCAAGAACACCGGTCACTTCATAGGTTTAGCATTTTATAATAACAAACTTTAGTACATAGTAAGATTACTGGTATATTATGCAAAGTAAATCAACGCTTATCACACTGTAGGTGAGTGGACGATAGAATGATTAATGAATAAAGCTGCAGACTTACATTAGGTGTCAAAGGAAGAAATGAGTATTCACTAAGACGTAAGTCATTCATATACTACTTATATTGATTTAGTCATTTCATGCAGTTATAAGTATAGATGAATTGTCGGTATAATTGTTTGATAGCCGAACATTCTACGTAAATGTTTCGATTATTAATTATACTTCAGGAGATAAAAATGCATTAGGTGTATTCTTTACTACTTGATTTGCAATGATGATTAACAGCAATAATAATCCATTTCACTTGCTCTATGAACGTGTATGTATTCACAGAAGTGTCGAAGGTTTGTATAAACAAGTAATAACGAATTTTAACTTTAAATTTCATTGAACAGCTCTAACTCAATTAGCTATTTATACCTGTCTCTTAATATGAATTTATGAACGGTAGTAATGTTACTGATTCGATCTGATCAAATGAGTCTAGGTTGAGGCTTTGGTATCACAGATTTATTGATATAAATACTTTAACTATTACTATTTTCATGAGGAAACATGACATGAAACTTAGTCAGGTAACCTAGTAAACGCCTTCTTTAGCAATAATAACAATAACACATTACTCACATACCCAATGACACCATCTAAAGTGTTGACATACACGAAATATACAATTGATTTGTAGTTCCGACCAAACTGTAAAATTTCTACCTGGATATAATCTCATATCTTTTGAATTAAAATGAATTGAGTTGTTTCCACCTGCATTCTTAAATAACTCCCGCATATTACTAATTAAAAGATCATTATTTAGTAGTATATCAAAGTTTCCATATGTTGATAAATGGTTTGAATTAAATTTTATTTCTTCACTGGATTCCGAAGAATGTAATAGACAGCTGCAAATCGTATAGAGAACAAAGACCGAGATATACACATAAATGGACGTTCTTTCATTCATGTTTCAGATGAAGCAGTTATCCGTAAATAACATCAGATGATAGTTATGCAAAATTGAAAATTAATTAAAGTCAGGAATAAAAATCATTTGATTCCAATTTACTGATTTAACGGTTTAATGCTAGCTGTGTAATCTGAAGATTCTAGTTTCACTCCCTAACGAAGGTTGTACATGTCTACTTCACAGTAGTCATTTGTCCTAGGACGAATTAGTCGCCTAGCGTTTCCTTCATGTCATTAGCTGTCTAACCATAGTCCATTGAATAGTTTCTACGACTTTTTTTAAAAGGAATCTGTCCTAGTGTTTGTTATCACAATAACAAAATAAGCAAATGAATGTGTAATTTTAGTTATTAATACCATAACAAGTAATCTACGTAACTAAACAGATCCTTCGTTAATCTACGTTACATTAACTTGAGTTAAATTAGTTGATATTAGTAAGCCTTTTTTAGCTTAAAATTGAAGTAGACATTGTGTATTCTTTTGCTGACTGTGTTCTGTAATTTATTTTTGTATGAGTTACTTACACTAATTAATAACTATATGGTACCAACGTCCTATTTTTCCAGTTTCTACTACTAGTCGAATTATATCCAGGAAGTTTCAGTATCAATTTTGATATCACGAACTGATCTGAATCAGACAACGATTGATCACCTGGAAGCACTGGACAGCTGTTTCGTCCTGCTGGGGAGTCCCATGCTAGGACGAAACAGCTGTCCAGTGCTTCCAGGTGATCAATCGTTGTCTGATTCGGATCAATTCGTGATATCAAAATTGACAGTTAATTATCTCTAAAAACCCCTTAATTGTAAGTTTCAGTATGTCTAGTAGTCTAACTGACATATTGTCACTATGCAATATATCTCGGTGGTAGGGGGTTGGAGGTATTCGAATGAATTGATGTGACTTTGAATCTTACAGATGGCATCGGTTTCTAGAGAACTGTAAGTATACCTTGTTGGAGAGAGACAGATTGCATGAAACTTAGGTCCAAAGTCCTTCTCGTCTACCACGAGACTCTGCTAACCATCTTCGAAATTCTTTATTCATCCAAAATTTTAAAGTATTTTTTGTCTTTTAGGCCGACGACCTGTTGAAAGTTATAGATAAAAATATCAGTATGCTATCTATATTTTTTGATTTTGCGCTGATTAATAAAGATTACCTAATACTCTGAGAAAGGTGAAACTATTTCTAACCTACTAATCGGCAGAACTAAGTAACGAGTGATCTTTTTATTTCGATCTTGTAGGCTGGATATAAGTTCATCTATGTATTGATATTCACGTAGAGACTAGAAACCAGTTCTTGTAGTTACCAACGCTAATACGTTAGTTATCTATTAAGCTGCTACAAACTGTAACAAATACCTGAAAACTAATTAAACCCATTAATACTTATCTAGACTTAACACCTCTAATATGATATGCCTCATATGAGACTACTCTTTATGAACTATGTGAAAATACCTTTGAATCCCTTCTCTTGATCCTCTTAGACAAAGAAGTGTACTATAACTTAACCGCAAGTATTATAAACATTATTTAATCACTTACTTCTTTCGTACTATTATAACTTCATTGAAGACTGAATGTAAGGATGGTTCACTTAATGAACATTGTTCAATACTAATGTGTTTATATGAGCCTATAATTAAAAGGAAATATGTTAATAATACGTTATAGGTGATGGTTTATGTATACTGGCTAAGTAATGTATTATATTGGAAATACTAAAGAAAATTTGTCCAAACACTCACAAAATCATTCCATCTGAGGTGTTGTAACTATAACTGATCTAGTGCCTTGATATTTAAAAGGCAAGTAACGACTCAGATATAATTGCTTCAAAACATGTAATATGGTGTTGACACTACAGATTTCATCTTTAGTTACCGCTGTTTTGTATTTTTCTAAACATACTACTAATATTCACTTTAAAGGTTTGTTTATCTTATCTAAGCTGCAATCATCTATTAAGTATCATCTTAACTATTACATAACTATGATTTACTGCCTGTTGATGATTTTAGTTTTGTATCTATGGTACTTTTAAACATCTTGTACCAGAACATTCGAATATATCTGTCATAAAATAAAACATTTAAAATTAATCTTAATTCTTCCACTGTGATGATCTTTCACCAATCCATATTTATATCAACTTTGAAACCCTTATATGATCCTAAGTTTGTTTGTTGAATAGCATAAATAGTATGTAGGTTGTGAAGCATTTGCTGAGGTGAATCCATGAAGCAAATGAATTTATCTTATTCTGATACGTGACTGTTGTTCTTTATTTAAATTTTAGGATTTTTATATGACATACATGTGAGACTCCACATCGAAACATGCTAATCATATTGTCCACTTTTTTCTTAACTTCAACGTTTTGGTTAGCTATTTTTCATGTGTAGCAGTACCTTATGAAAACGTTATAATGAAATCATTGACATATCTAGCCTACGTGTGTGGAGTTTGGTTAATGTTAGTTTTAGCATATAGATAGCGAATTGCAGTTGAATGGTATTACTGTAATATATGCATTATGTCTAACCTGTCTGGTTCTTATTCGTTCTGTCGGATTATCGTGTCTGAATAATAGATTACGGCAAGGATGAGAGTAGCAGTATATATTGTATTACCAATTAATCGGATTCTATAGAATCAGCCACCATTGTGATATAACAGTCTTTGTTTTAAGTTCTACAGAATTTAGAGAGACTGTAGCTTCTGAGAATTGAGGTTAGGTAATTTTTATTAAACGCTGATGTCCTTACATTGTAGGTCCACATCCTATTTCCTAAAACAAAACACGATGTAATTTAACATTTATCAACTTGTTTAAATGATGTGCTTTCTCTCTGACTGTGTTTTTGACAGAACAATCAACAACTGGACACTTTGCATCATTTCTTAGATTGATCATAAAGAGCAAAGTGTTTGTAAGCTTTAGTCACTCATTCTATTTTCATGTCTCATTTTCCCTGCTAGGTTACTATTCAACGAAATCCCAAAAAGAATTCAAACAACTAGTTTGATGATCTTCAAACCACTTCGCCTGTAGCTTCGGCGAAACGCCAGGCTTCAAACAACTACGCTGATCAGCATCCTGCCTAATAAAACTATATTTCTGTGATGCATGCAATTTAAAAGTAGAAGACATTTTCCAAGTATTTTGCGTTTGCTTTTGTAACACTGCTTGTGTATCATGGAACGGTTGTTATAGCAATACCAAGGTTATGCTTACTTTACTAGGAACAAATAGCACACTAAGTAATAGGTTGTGAAACTTCATAAACTAAAGTGGCTAGGACATATGTTTCATTTGTTCGACCACATACTGCCTTGATGTGAAGTGTTGTCAAGCATAGATATAAGTTGATAGAATAGATGAGCGGACAAATCAGAACGTGACTGTTGATCTGATCCATATCAGTAGATGTAAACTATTTAATTGTAGTCCACTCAGTAATTGTGATCATTGGTTAGAGAATGTGGATGAAATAACTCAAAACCGAATACAGTATTTAGGTGCTAATATTTACTATTTTTTCTAACATGCCTTCTCTTCATTCCTTCTTTAACCAGATTCTTCATGTTGATATGAACTCATCATTTGTACTACTATATTAGTTTGCCACCTATGAAACTGATCACTTTCGTTTCATTACATGGAATTCATCCTAGTGGTATGACAGCTTAAGGCGACGCACAATTATGCCATGCTTCACACTATTTATAATTAGTTTCATGATTTGAATTCGTTATTTAAACATATTTCATCCACTGATTTCTGGAGATCTAATGTGTTAGTTGGTTTCTAGCCTCAAATCCTTAAATTCTGTACAAATACATAGTAAAATCCGAAGGCAACTATAATCACAATGACATAAAGACAATACACTTACTATTATGATGATAATAATTTACATAGAGATGTATAGGTTCCCATTTATTTACAGCATACTGTTGTCTATGTACTTCATTACGTATAGTGAATTGCAAATTTTGTTGAAGCATATACACTACTTGTGAATTATTCTGAGTAGTATAATATTGTACATTGAGCATTCTGTATATTTAAGAATTTTAAATAAGAGCGAATTATGTAAATGTTCAATGTTTTATATTTTCATTTGCATTATTATTCATTGTATAAAAGATAAAACTATAAACTAGTTAAACTGTACTATCAGATTATTGAGTGAGAAATCTCGTAGGTTTTATACTTATCTATTATATTCTTCCTCGGCCTATTCCTCTTCGTTACAAATAACATTATGACCTCTATCTAATAACTATTAAATAAACTTAACACTTATTATTCTAAAAAACCTCATGGTGACTTCATAACAGAAGACAAGAAAGAACAGATGACCATTATTATCATCATTCATAACTCAAACATTCATGAATATGTACATTAAGTTCAGCACTAAAAGAAAGTTATAACCTGTACAAAATTGGATCATAAATGATGAAACTAAGTAATAGGTACTAGTTTAATCTGGTATATTACCAATTAAGGAGTTAAACGAAAGCTTCTAAAGAGCGACATAGTAACACAATGTAAATATATTTAAATGATACATAGTGGAAATATACAAAATAATGAATCGAGAAATTAATTCTAAAAGACCCAATTGTCTAATTTTAGTTGACGAGTTATATAATGAACATATTACTATCAGCTACAATCTTCATATTTTAAAGTAGGATGTAGTGGTCCCATTTATGAAAGGTTGCTTATATCTTAACTAGCAGAAGCCCATACCTTAATGTAACGAATTCTAGTGAAATGTATGTTGTTTATTAGTTTGATAAACCTATGTAGATTTATTTTTAGGATGGAAATGTTGTAGAGTTTCTTAATTTTGAACTTAGTTTACACCAGTGACTAACATTAGCCACAGAACCCTTGTGAGTCGAAATTCTTTCAAGAATGAATGTTCATGGCATGAACGGAACTCAGAAATTTTCAACTTAGTGATTAATAAGTTGATTACTTTTAGAACATTAAATTCGCATTCGATAGAACACAGTTGAAATCTCAGTAGATTCACTGCTGTCTGACTTGATACAATCTCGAAACTCTAACGAAAATCCGTGACGGGTGCATCTAATCTACAGCGGAGATTGGATGAACATTATCAATAACGCTTCTTGATCTTTAATCTATATTACAAGCTGAATAATGTATAAAATATGAAATAATGATGTTGAATCAGTAGACGGAATATAATGTGTCAGTCATAAGGTTTCATGGTTTGAGGTTTATAGTGGTCAAATTTAAATATTCCTAATGATTTATGAACTATTATAGAACAATTCTTCAGTAGCTTTGTTTTCAATCACTGTCTTTCCAACGTCACCCTGCTTTACTACAAAGGAAATACATATCATTTTAATGAATTTCTGCAGAATTTTCTTCCTCAGGCAATACTTTTGTTCATAATATGTGTTTTGGAAACTCACCTGACTTCATCTGAGTTTACAGTAACATTGTCGTTATCCCACTTTGATGTGAATGAAATGCCATACTGTTCAGTCCTTGTTGTAAAGTCGATTGCTAACTGATATAAAACAGTGATGTAAATTTTAAAAGTGTATTCTTTCTAAGAAACAAAAGTTAGGAAAAACAGTAAGATAGTTAAATTAAAGTGGTTTATGTAGTCGTTTACCAAGTATAGTTGTTTGTATTTGTCACAGTTTGTTATTAGTTAGATAACACTGAAAGCCAGAAAGTAACAAACAGAGGTTTCGTCTTGGTATGGGACTCTTCAGCATTGTCACTCTTTATTTCATCAGGAAGTTGAAATCATATCATTCCATCTCCTCAGTGAATGCTTAACAATCTACCAGTGGACAGCAGCCAACTGACAGAGATAGCAAAGAGTTCTCCGTGAAACTCGAAGTCCATGGACTCGATTCTCTGATGGAATCGGGGGGTACGCACTATCGTGGAGTCCTAAAATAGAATGATACGAATATCTCGTTCCAACCCAGGTTTCATTAGTACCCAACCGGCATCATTCTGTTATGGATAGAAACAACATAACAGGAATATCTATAAAATATTTCTAGTTGGATTTCGTGGAGGGTGATGAATGTAATGAATGATTTCATTTAGATTTCAACAATCCATCTACCTTTGAAACAGAATACACAATAAATAACTCAGTAACAAAACACTGAAAGTTGAAAATTTAATTCATATTCAGGGAAAGAAAAAAACAATAAACCTTTCAGTTTGCTAATGATGAGAAAGTGGTTTTGTATGTATATAAATGGATGAATGAAATATAATCTGACTGTTTGGTGGTTGGTTGGTTTAGTTGGTTTGTTTTCTTTGTTCCAGCTTGAGGAACTAGTAGTTACGGATCTGACGTTTACGTGTACTGATTGGTACTAGCGAGGTCATTGTTTCCCCTATACTGTAATACCCCGATTTCCCAAGAGATAGCAGCCGACAAACTTGCATTTGAAGTAATCATAATCATTACTTATCAACAGTTGTAAAAAATTGGTTTTCTCAATATAATCTAACAGATCATTATTGAAAAGAAAATCAAGGAAAATATGAGTTGTGACAGTGAATTCTACTCACTTGTGTCTGATAAATTGGCATCGTGGCACATTCCGTTGAAGTATTAAATTTTTCGGAAAAATTAAATGTTTTACACCAAATTCTCTCTTTCTCATAGATACTTAAAATACAGTTGTCATGTGGATATGTTGAGCCTGGGTGATTTGACATAAACACAATAAGATGTGTTGAATAATTATTCATAAAGTTGAAAGCTAAGCTTTTCATAGAAGGATTGAAACATATAGTGAAGTTTTGTTTAATGCTTATGAAGCCTACATATTCATGGAAACAAATGTACAATTTTGTAAGAATATTAAATTTATAACAATAATGAGTGCAATAAAAATAACTGTTACATAATTGAATGTAGTCAATAGAAAAACATCGCCTATCCTATTTAATTTGGATTGTGACTGTCAAGTGGAATCCAGGACGCGCGTTTCGTCCTATTTTAGACTCATCGGCTGGATGTACCTGCATCCCAATGTTGATGTTCACAGTGGGATTCGAACTCAGTTTGTTTCTTGTCGTACGCTAATCCTAGATACAGGCAATCTGTTCAGGATGAACATATAGCAACAGTGATTGACCAACTTCAGTCTATAATAAATCAACGGGAATATATAAGTTCTTCCTAATTACCTGTCCTAGTTTTAGTACCAATGATTCTCGTTAGCTAGGTGTATTTGAATTCTTGTGTAAACTGATACCACCCCTTCCAAGCCTAATTTGAAACTGACTAGTCTATGAACAGTAAATGATATTTTTGTCCAGATCTTATCGCTGCTAGAATTGCATCGTTTTAGAATTTCATAAGGTTTCACAATTTGTTTAAAATTCTACTTACAACCTTGAGGAGCCTCGACAGGTATAGAATTTAAGTCAAACGGCGTTAGCTATCGCCTACCAATAAATTATCTAACATTAAAACATAGATGGAGTAATGACTAGTCACTAGGACTAGTCATCATATTATAATCTAGCAAACAGTATTCGAAAACATATTAAGCACTAAACAAACATGACTACCAGGTGATTGATCATTAAAAACAGTTTGGAAGTAACTTGCAGATATCTCATTAATGATTAATATATAAAGCATGTTGATTTACACGTAGTCTATACAAATCATAATTCTGTGTTGGCATTTTCAAGATGTGCTAATTGATGATAAATCAATTCGTATATCAGTTAAATAACTATCTAGGTATTTCATTGGTCTGGTGTAAAGTGTGAATGTTTCGTAACTACTCATTTCGTTCAGTAATACGTTACTGTAGTTTAGTGTGACTTCATAATGGCATTTCATTAAGTGGAATGTGTCACGTTTAATCTTGTTATGATGCAAGGAAAATGTCGTTGGTTTAACGAAACGCCAATGGAGTGCGCCTAGTCAATAAATGTGCGTCTGCCCTATACCCACTCGGTCGCAAGCCAGAGATAGAAACAGAATTAGGAATCGTATTTTATTTCAATCATGCCTTTATATATACACAAAATCAGACCACACAGTAAACCAATCAAGAATCTAACATTGATACAGAACAAAGGAAATAGTGTCAGTGAATGGGAACAACTTGTACACAACTAAGTAACTGTAGTTCATAGTAATAAACAATATACTAAGAGTATATATACTAAACAGGAGGACTGTGTAAGGGGAACGTAACAATCATAGAAATGAAATGTTTACATTATCCACAGTTATAATAATTGAAATAATGTTCTAATGCACAGTTCACAAAGATAATCAATCTTATTCAGGTGCCTGGCATATTAAATCTGTAGCATATTCTACGCGGTGGAGTAAGAATTTTGTTTTTTATGACAGCCAAGAATATCCCTTAGACGTTTTGGATGCATTACTATATATGTTGTAGCTTATTACGCAGGAAACGTTGTCTTTTTAATGCCCTTATCACAATGAAATTTTAATTCTAAACGGACATTATTTGATTGGGTACGTCATAGATTGATGTTGGTAGGATACCACTGAAAACCAAGGAGTACTAGACAGCTGTTTCGTTTTAGTGTGGAACTCTTCAACAGTACGTACCTTAGATTCTTCCCCAGAGGATTTAGGTTGGCGTTAAATGGTAAACATCCCATTTCCATCATTATTATTTTAAAATGTTCTAGTTGATTTTCTAATACTTACAATGATAACATCATTTCTTACTATTATTGTTTAGACCTGATTGTATGAGATACACCCTTGAACATGTTACTTTAAACGGTGCATATTTTCTTATTTGATTAGTGTATGATAATAAGTTTTATTAATTACCATCTAACCATGTACTACCCGGCATGTATCATAGCGTGTCATTATGCTATTCATATCAATTTATCTGAATGATTTATTCTCTGTTTGATTGTGTTTTTGTCGGTGTATTTATACTACAAAATTCTAGGACATGAATACTTTAAGCTTCTGTTCCCTAGATAATGGTATTATGTTTTTAAAGACAGATTTGATCTTTTGAATAAAGTTTTATATGTGAAAGTCAGTCATAGTACAGATTCTCTTGTAAGTATCAATGGTAAATGATAATAAGTGTCAACGGGTATATGTTTAACAAATCAACGTGGAAGGATCGTCAGATATGTTTGATGAGAAAATCCTATAACTAATCTATAATGTAACTTATTCATGATCTGAACTGATTGGGAAACGCTTTAATTGTGATGTTTCCGTCAATAGAAATCATTAACTATTAATTATAAATTATCTGAAATAGGGCTGAACAACTGATTTACCTTTTATGTTATTATAATGATTACTTTCATATGTAATAATGATCATAGCTTTCAAGCATATTTATTACATAACTATATCAACTAGATTTGCCACCTCTTCTATTCATAGTAATTTAAACAATAGTTTTAAGGTTAATTCATTATTCACACTTAGAATTGAATGCTTTAAGCTAACATTAAGTTCAATCTGCTTCTAATGCTAACCTAAACGTTGTCGTGACCATAACGTTAAGTCTTAACCAGAATTATTTACAGATTCATAGAAAGCCATTTCTTCTGTAATATAAATGTTATATAACAATATAGATGAGTCAGAATGTTGTTATTTCCTAGTTTTTAGGCAAAAGATATATAGATAGCTCAAACAATTGCACTACATATGGAAATCTGCATACTTATGCTAATATTATGCATCTTGCCAATAAAGTATTCCGCAACAGTCGTTACTTAATGAATGAACCGGATCATGATACAAAGTCGTCAGTTGAAATGGCTATATCTTAAACTCAAATTTCCAAAATCTATACTGATTGACTAAAACAGTTATTTATCACAGAAATTTTAAGAACCCCATAACCTTTGTCCTTAAAAGATACTCCAGCTCCAACTCGAAAAACAGTGAAGGACTTAGGAATAATTCGAATAGCTCAAATTAAACAATTCAGAAGAATAAACATCTACAAGATCACATTTCAGTCTTACAAAATCTTGCTGACACTCTCATAAACAGCACATACGTCAAGATGAAACTTAGACATAATTTACTGTCCGTACTCATTATCAACACTTTATTGAGATTATCTTATATTCAAGTTAAATTCCAGTCAACAAAGAATGCACTATTGATTGAAATGTGATTCAAATGATTCTTTATTACATGTTGTCCTCTTAGTATGATGATATGGTTCCAAGGTATATGTATTTCATTGCCAAGAAAGAGATCGGCATTGTTTCTCAGTTTTTCTGTGGTTTCACGCCTGCATAGACAATATGATTCTAAATTCTTACTTGCATATACGTAATATACCAGAAGGACATACGTCTAGAAATATAATTAAACACTTAGCTGTGAGAAACTTACGTAACATATTGCCTTTCATAGTCTCATTGATTTCATATTCCTTGTCATGTTTATTTGAGTAAACAATGTCTGGACATGCACAATGTCGTTGTCGAGAATATTGTTCCATTTGATTACATTTATCACATATTGGAACTATGGTAAGTTAAAAGTGAAGAAAAAAATTATAATGTTTAAGTAGTGTGTGAATAATGAAAGGCAAGTAGGTAAACAAACCATATAAATAAAAGCTATTGGTTGAAATAATGGAAAATGAAATGAAGATTCCTCAATATGTCAACTAAAGACAACATTCTGTAGATTGTAAATGAAGTCAATGTTTCTTAAAAACAATTGAGCCTCGCAGAATGTTGTAGTATCATGAAGTTATGAGCATTCTTGAAAAAGCTGATACCCGGAACGTACATAATTCGTTTGTATACAGTAGTCGAATCCAGTTTCTAGAACCCCCGACCTTAATCCCTCATAATTCATTATCCAGACGAAACGTCCCCACTCTAAATTATTGCTTTACATGAATAACCGTTCAATCATTTTTGAGAAATCGCACAACTTATCTCTGGAACAAATTCAGGTATGACGTATCTGTAATTTCAGGCTCTATGAAATTGACTTCTTGCATCATTCTTATTTGCGTAGTTGACATGTCTGGAAGAGGACATGTGATTGGCTAATATTGTGTGTCTAACATACGAAATTGATCAGATCTTATATGTATATATATCTTGTGTATTATTAGTTATAGTATATTCGTGTGAGTAACAAGTGGGCTTCGTGGTAATCAGTGTCGGATCTTGTGTCTGTGAAACAGAGTAAGGCAAGGCTGGGTGTTAGCAATAGGCAATAGCTCGGCAGAAAATACAATCGATAATATCGGCCAACCAGTGCATCAGATATAACAGTAGTCACAAAGGCTTTAAGCGTGAAAACATAGTCATCACTGAACATATTTGTTATTGTATACTCTGAACTTAGTGACAGTTAAATATTACAAATTCATACAATTAACTTTATAACTACCAAGATGCTTTTATTACCATTACCCACTTTCTATTTTCGACTTTTCCTCAGCAGTAACAGTTTAAAAGCGTGCTCCACTACTTTACTAGTATTTCTTTCTTCGAATGCAATGCTTCTCAATATTCATACTATAAAGTATTGCTTCATAATTGCTGTGTTCAATTCGTAAAAGCTGATTAACTATCCTAGTTTTTCTAGGAATTTGTGTTCTTCGTAAATTACTGATTATGGTATATACTCCGACAATGATTCACTACTATAAGTGCATTTAGTCTGCATCATATACATGTCAACATATATGTTTGCAAATTTTATGAATTACATCGTTTCAAAAAATGTAGCTTTCATTATTTAAACGTAGCATTCATTTCGGATCAACCTGATTATTCCTGTAAACTGATGTGTTTCGTAGTTCCGAAACTATCATACAAAGTTAGGGAATGACTGAAAATAAGAGCAATGTCATTCACTTCACGACTAAGAAAACTTATGAATACTAGTATAATAAATGAATATCACAATGAAACGAAATGAACAATCATGACGTTTATTTTTACTAAGTAATTTATAGTACTGCCTAAAATATAAGTAGTATACGAAGTCTATTTGATCTCGCAAATTGGTCTGACATAGACAACGATTGATCACCCCGAAGCACTGGGACTTTTCAGCAGTTCGCATCCACTACATTACCAGCAATCGGACCCAAGAGCTAGCGAGGCGACGAAAACTTTACCAGGCAATCAACAATCTCCACAACATCCAATTACAATAATACGCAAAGTTTTAAAACATTTACTAAAACTGACCACATTCATGATAACCTAAATAGTGTTGATAAATTGGTAAATGTCCATGTCGACAAACACACTGTGGTGAGATATACACTTTATTGACCAGTTTTCCATTTGAACAAAATGAGTTTGATGATCGGCAAAGCATATCAACCTGATTACAAAACATGCCAATATCAACTGTATAACATAAAAAGAAAACAATGGGACTATGAAAGTTATGAAGTGCGATGTGTACAATAAATAACTTTTATTAAATAAAAAGCTAATTTAAACCTACTTGGTATTATAATATTTGCGTCGGCAGAATAACTGCTGAACTTTCTTAAGTGAAATGGCAATTAGGACTTTTGACCGAATGTCAACATCGGTTTCACTTACTGTAAAATCATGTTCAGTACGAATTGTCGAATGATTTCATTCTCATAAACATCATATGCATTGACTATTATACGAAATATATTCTGCTTATTGAGTATCCTTAAATTCTAACAAGCTTCTCTATCAATAGTTTCATAATGATTCACCTTAATTGTAATTTTAAATGTTGATCCCCCTCTTTATGTATTACCTGCTAGCAGACATTAGTGAGTACTTCATAAATGAAAATCGCTTAGACTAGATACTTACGTAAGGTGTATGATGTAAATAAATCATATCTGGGATCTTGAACCTAATCAAATACTGCCAAAAATCCCCGCATGACTAAGGATATTTAAGGTGACCATAATAAGATAAATCTATTAGGCAATTGTCAATAAGCGCATTATTCATCTAGTTAACTTCAATGCTTATATGAAGTAAACCAAGCTATTCCTGTCGTCTATAAATACAGACATTAGTTTTAAAGGTAGTTATTGAGCATTTTGGCAGTTCGATTTCCTTCTTGAACTTTCTATTTTTCTTCATGGTTAGGTTGTTCAAAGGTTAGAAGAGTATATGGATGATGGGTCGCAATACATGTTATAATCTAATGTCTAGCATATATATGGTGTTTAATCTTTAAAAGTGCTTTAAGGATATTCAGAGTCACGATATTCCCATATGTTCTCAAAGTATATTCCATTTTTCTTATTAGAAATGAAGTGAGATTCGTAGATAGATCTATAGAGTGAATTGGAACAGAATAGTTTATTATGTTATGTGTATGGAAGGTTTGGTTCATAGATTACAGCAGACTGTCAACATCAATCAGAATATCGAAAAACTTACACTGACTGGTTACTGGATCGTCATCAATATGATGCGTCTTTTAGTGATGTTCATTTTCATTTGATCAAGTTCCAATTTTGTTATTAGTCTACATAACTCGACCTCGTATACATAATGTCCTGTTATTTATTAGTTAGAGATAATTAAAGTCAAATTCTTGACCTGGTTTTTCTGTTATATGATACTCATGAGTTTGGAATGGAAATGACTGTTCTTGTGCAATTTAAACACACATCATCCGGCCTTATAGTCTAGGACATTATCACTGGTGTAGTATTAATCACTAGTCAGTAGTACATCAGTTCAGTTCACTAAAGGGTTAGTCAGAGCTCTATTACCTTAGAGGTAAAGCACTCCAGTACTTGTAAATAACCTCCCTTAATGAATGTCAGTTATAAAAAAACCTTTGTTTGATTTTTTCTGATGACTACCTTCAACCACTCAATCGCACAGAGGCTTAATAAACTTCAGAATACACCTTGTCTGTATGCTGTAAAGCACACTGAAACATAGATGACAGTATTATTTTTAATGGCCAATTAAATATGTAACCTAAAAGTTCTAAATTACATCTTTAGAATCATCATCAAATGTTTCAGATTAAACTGACCCATTCAATGCTTATTTCTATTCAGATAACATGGAGAACATTCTAATTGGGATACATTAGTCGAAAATATTCAACTAATATCAGTCAATCATATAACGAAAACATTATACAATCCAGTTGACAGGAAAATTCATCATTTAAGTGTTGATTAATAAACTCTATGATCATATGCTTAGTATAATAATTAAGAGTTTTAAAATATATTTCATATATAGTTCACTGTACTAACATCTGCAAGATCCTCAAATATAACACAGAGAGCACCAACCCAATTAAACTTGATGGAGAAACTCTGGAAGAAGTGGATATTTTCACGTATCTGGGAAAAATCATCTATGAACAAGGAGGATCCGATGCAGATGTAAAGGCAAGGATTGGCACAGCGAGGGTAGCATTCCTACAATTGAAGAATATATGGGACTCAAAACAACTGTCGACCAACCTCAAAGTCAGACTTTTCAATTCGAACGTCAACACGGTTCTGTTGTATGCAGGTAAAACGTGGAGAACTACAGCAAACATCATCAGGAAGGTACAAGTATTTATAAACAACTGCCTACGCATGATAGTGAATGTCGGTTAGCCGGAAACCATCAGCAACAGTCTACTATGAGAGAGCACAAACCAACTTCTAGCCGACGAGGAAACTAGGAAAAGACGTTGGAAATGGATAGGACATACATTGCGAAAATCATCAGACTGCATCACGAGACAAGCATTAACATGGAATCCTGTTGGGAAACTGGAAAGTAGAAGGCCAAGAACATATTGCGTCGAGAATTGGAAGCAGATATTAAAAGAATGAACAGCAACTAGAAACAGTTGGAAAGGATTGCTCAGGACAGATTTCAATGGAGAATACTGGTGAGCGGCCTCTGTGAGGGGTAACAGGCGTATGTAAGAAGTAAAGTAAGTACTAACATCTGGAACATACAAAACTGGTCAGTAGATTGTTTTCATTAGTTTTTCAGTTGAAGTCAAATTTTCGGTGATAATACTTTCAGATTGATCAAATCTACATGAGTCTTTTGATTTCCTTTCATTTAAAGTGCCATTTATCACATAAAACATTGTCACTTATGTAATATACTATTCAGTAATAATTATTCAGTGATAATAGCTATACTAAGTATCATATATTTGATCACAGCAAGGAATTCTTAGTACAACATACAGAATACCACTAAATTGTCGTTTGTCTTAGTATAACAACAATTTACACTGTCTAATTATATTCTATGCATGAATTTCAATGAAGTCAGTTCTGATTTCTCCAGTGTACATGAAAATAAGGAAATACTTCAACCACTAGGAATGGTTCCTCCTTAACTAAGGTGTATTTATCTTTTAAGTAGGTTACGAACACACTATAAGAGAACTTAAAAAACTTAGGCGGTTAACATATCTAATTACTCAGTTAACATACAACAGTGAAAATCTGTATTTGCAAAACTCAATTACAGGTAGTTTAGAAATATAAAATGGTCCCCTTAATAAATCTTCGATAACTTCTAAATACAATCATTCTATATGAGCATATATATTAGGGGTTTGACCTGTTTAATGTAAGAATACCTACATTCCATAAGGATTGTCTAGATGTAGTCTTTTTGGTAGAGTTGTGTTTTAGCTACCGATTTCATCCTGTTAAGAACACATTATACAGATATTTCTATATCCTGGCATTTCGGTTCCCACTACAAATTGAACTCAGTATTTTCATTCTAAGAATAGTATCTTTCTCTCTGGATTGCATAATTTAACGAATAACGTATTAACAAATTGAACTGAAACATATTGAATTTCAATCTTAATGTAATGAACATCAACAGTAGACTGTGATCACATTCAATTGATTAGTTCTAAATAAAATAAAATACATGTTCTGGTTACCATGGCTTACTGCTTTCCAACGGTATCAAATATGATTGTTATTGTTCAATAGTTCAATAGATACGTGACATGAATAATCAAATGTAAATCACTTATATATCACTAAAACAAATTCAAATACTATTCTCAGTAAACTAATAATGAAACTTTATTATGAAGAAGTAATAAAACTTTATATACACGTAGGCTTCATATGCATGAATTAAAAAAAAATAGTCTAAATGAATTATGAATTCATAATTTATCTAAATAAGTAATATATGAGATTAATCAAAAGTATTTAAACAAAGTAACAACATAACAGATATATAGAGCTAACCTATGATGTAATCACTAAATTATGTAATAAGGCATTACTGTTAACATAGTATACTTTATAAAAGTTAATTAAATTAGTAAATCTAATAACACTTTAGGAAGGGTTAGATTTAGATAACATATATATTTGAATCTTAGTTGACAATAAAATACAAGATATGCAGTTTGATCTTGTTGGGTAGGCTCAGCAAAACCCTCGAAACCAGCTCAATATGACATAGAGATCAATAGGAAATATTGTGTCCAATCAGAGCATAGATAGCTTTTTATCTGAAACTTCTAGACAGAGAGAAGTCACGTGCTATATCAGTGATTGGTCGATTGTCTTAGCACTACTGTGTTAGAAGGTTACAGAATTCTCTAGAAGCCTGAAGGACATTTATGATAATATATATCCTAATTTTCTGTACATAACTGAACTCTTGCAGTAAAGTTTTTTTTGCAGTATTTCTTGTCTTCTCTCAAGTGTTCCTGTTGACGAGTAGTTTCAGCCTGGGAGTCGAAGCGTGCGGTCAACCTAGACAGATAACAATTTACGACGGAGATCTTTGCGGTCGATAAAAGATCTAAACCACGCGTCACAACAGATCTAGTTTGAACTGATTACCCTAATGCTCCGCCTGTAGCCCCTAGGGTTGCTGCCGGTCCCAAGCCCGGATAAAGGAGGAGGGTTGGGCATGGGGCTAGCAACCCCATCCCGTAAAACAGCAAATGTGCTAAAAAAACGCTAACCAGTAAAAACCTTTATAACCATTTTCACTCTGCCCTGGGAGTTGGAAGGTATGTTATGACGCCTCATGGTGAAAGCCGAGTTTCTTCGGAAGCCACGAGGCCGATGTCTCTTCTGACAACCAGAGCAACCATTAGTATAGGTACGTGGAATGTCCGCACGCTGTGGGAAACAGGGAGGACCATGCAAATAGCTGAAGAAATGAAAAGATACAACCTGAAGATACTTGGAATAAGCGAAACGCATTGGGTGCAAGCTGGACAGCAACGGTTATCCTCGGGAAATGTGCTTTTATACTCCGGCCACGAAGAAGAAAACGCCCCACACACACAAGGAGTAGCATTGGTGTTATCCCAAGATGCATGGAAGTCTCTTATAAGATGGGAACCTCATGGACCTAGGATCATCACAGCATCCTTCAAGACGAAGAAGGAAGGGATTGCAATGAATGTCATCCAGTGCTACGCACCCACCAACGACAGCCACGAAGACGACAAAGACCAGTTCTATGCGAGGCTGCAGTCAATCATCGAGAAATGTTCAGCCAAGGACCTGACTATTCTAATGGGCGACTTCAACGCCAAGGTCGGAGTGGATAACACCGGGTATGAAGACATCATGGGACAACATGGAGTGGGAGAAAGGAATGATAACGGTGAGAGGTTCGTGAACTTATGTGCCTTCAACAAAATGATTATAGGTGGCACCATTTTCTCTCACAAACGTATACACAAAATTACATGGATTTCACCGGACCACATCACGGAGAACCAAATCGACCACATCTGCATCAATAAGAGGTTTAGAAGGACCATGGAAGACGTAAGAGCAAGGAGGGGAGCCGACATAGCTTCAGATCACCATTTGGTGGTAACTAAAATGAAGCTGAAGCTGAGGAAGCACTGGACAACTGGAGCAGCAGTATTACACAAGTTTAATACAGCCCTTCTCCGTGATACTAACAAACGCAACGTATTCAAATTAATTCTCAGCAACAAGTTTCAGGCATTTCATAATCTACTAGAAAAAGGTGGAACTAATATGGAAGACAACTGGAAAGAGATTAAGGGAACAATAACCTCAACATGTCAGGAGGTTTTGGGTCTCAAGAAACAACACCAAAAAGAGTGGATTTCTGTTAGTACTCTGGACAAGATCCAAGAAAGGAGGAACAGAAAGACAGCGATCAATAACAGTCGGACAAGAGCAGAGAAAGCCAAGGCACAGGCCGAATACACCGAAGTCAACAAGCAAGTGAAGAGGAGCATCAGGTTGGATAAACGGAAGTTTGTTGAGGACCTAGCAATGACAGCGGAAAAAGCTGCAAGAGAAGGAAATATGAGGTTCTTATATGATACAACGAAGAAGTTAGCTGGGAAATTCAACAAGCCAGAACGGCCAATCAAGAACAAGGCTGGCAAACCAATCACTGAAGTGCATGAACAACGGAACAGGTGGGTAGAGCACTTCCAAGAACTCTTGAATAGACCAGCCCCACTGAACCCACCAGTCATCGAAGCAGCAGCCACGGATCTCCCTATAAGCACAGACCCACCAACAGTCGAAGAAATCAAAATGGCCATCAGACAGCTCAAGAGTGGCAAGTCAGCAGGACCAGACAACATACCAGCAGAGGCACTGAAGACAGATATAGAAGCAACTTCAAAGATACTCCACATTCTCTTCAGGAAGATTTGGGAGGAAGAACAAGTTCCAGCAGACTGGAAAGAAGGGTATCTCATCAAGATACCAAAGAAAGGCGATCTCAGCAATTGTGAGAACTACAGAGGCATTACTCTACTTTCAGTACCAGGAAAGGTCTTCAACAGAGTGTTATTGAACAGATTAAAGGGCCCAGTCGACGGCCAACTCCGAGATCAACAGGCTGGATTCCGTAAAGATCGATCATGTACCGATCAAATCGCCACTCTACGGTTCATTGTTGAACAATCAATTGAATGGAATTCACCACTTTACATCAACTTCATCGACTATGAAAAGGCATTCGACAGCGTGGATAGGAGAATATTATGGAGCCTTCTACGACATTACGGCGTACCCGAGAAGATAGTCAACATCATACGAAATTCTTACGACGGACTACATTGTAAAATCGTGCATGGAGGTCAGCTCACAGATTCATTCGAAGTGAAGACCGGTGTTAGACAAGGCTGCTTACTCTCGCCCTTCCTCTTCCTACTGGTCATCGACTGGATCATGAAGACTGCAACATCTGAAGGCACTCTCGGAATACAATGGACAACATCGACGAAACTAGATGACTTGGACTTTGCAGATGACAGAACTAGCTCTTCTTTCTCACACACATCATCAAATGCAGAGGAAGACCAACAATATAGCAGCAGCCTCAGCAGCAGTAGGCCTCAACATACACAAAGGGAAAAGCAAGATCCTCCGATACAAAACAACAAACTCTAACCCAATTACACTTGACGGAGAAATTCTGGAAGACGTTGAAACCTTTACATATTTGGGCAGCATCATCGACAAACACGGAGGGTCTGATTCGGATGTGAAGGCGCGGATTGGTAAGGCACGGGCAGCATTTTTACAGCTGAAAAACATCTGGAACTCAAACCAACTGTCAGTCAATATAAAAGTCAAAATTTTCAACACAAATGTGAAGACAGTCCTGTTGTATGGAGCTGAAACTTGGAGAACTACAAAAAGTACCCTACAGAAGTTACAAGTATTTATAAACAACTGCCTGCGTAGGATTCTTCGGATCTGTTGGCCAGATACCATCAACAACAACCTGTTGTGGCAGAGAACTAATCAACTTCCAGTTGAGGAAGAAATTAGGAAAAGACGCTGGAGATGGATTGGACACACACTAAGGAAACCATCAAACTGTGTCACAAGACAAGCATTGACTTGGAATCCTAAAGGCCACAGAAACAGAGGAAGACCCAAGAACACATTGCGTCGGGAATTGGAAACAGACATGAAGAGAATGAACAGCACTTGGGAAGAGCTAGAACGGAAAGCCCAGGACAGAGTTGGCTGGAGAATGCTGGTGGGCGGTCTATGCTCCACTTGGAGTAACAGGCATTGATTGATTGATTGATTGACCCTAATGCTATTGTTGACACTGACTCAAAATTAGTACTGATTAGTTTAATATTGCATAAGAAAAATGAAGGCAACTTATGATTGGCATGTACAAATAAACGTGGAAAATAAGTACTTCATCATTGATTGGGTACATATTAATAAATAATAAAGTAACCAGTTGAACTGATATCACACACTAAACCTTGTCAAACCACAGAACTTTAGATAGTTGTTTTATCACAAAAAAAGGTTAAAGTACCAGTGATGATCTGTGACCTTTTAGGAAATTAAAAATAGTATATTCAGTTTTAATGATTAGGTCAGTATCACACAGGTTACCAAGTCAGTATCTAGTAGTAAAAAATGTCTAAGTTAGATAACTTATTGACATAGTGTATTTCTCAGTTGATTAGGCTACAGTCTCATACCTGAGATAATTGGTAATAGTTTCTGACTAAAGTGTCTTGGTACTTACTTTAAAGGCTGTTATCGCTTACAGTGATGTGTAAAAAAATTAATGTATTTTAAAGTTTTACACAATGGATTGGGTATGGTTCTACAGTTACTGAAAACTGGGAAACATTATCTAGTTGTTTCTCTTGAGAATCAGACTCCTCTCCAGTGCTCATCCATAACCCTACAAGTCATCGAACACTTAGGATTCAGTCTTTGTGGTGAGCGTTTTACCAACAATTCACTGAAGTGGAATCTTATGGTATACATCTTTAAATGTTAACGAATTTGTGTTATTGATGCAAAGTCATCAAATGTCATTAGTAAGTAACAGTCACACACCCAATAATGACAAATTTATTAAGAACTTGTGGTTGAGACATTAAAGCTGATCGAGAATTGATTAAATCACTCTCAAGAACACATTTCGGCCAAGTCATTAACATCGATTCACAGGTAATTACTGAAGGAATCATTAGTGTCCAGATACAAGGAAAGTGCCTAACAAAAGCATATCTGTTCTTGTTGCGTAATGACCCTGTTCCAAAGAACCCAGGTAATACACTGGAGAAGCATACTTCAATAATTTCAATGACGAGACAGGAGCCAGATCAGTAGCCTATTTTAATACCTAAATCCATTACAACAGTACCAGTTTATTATATCAACAAATTTTAAAATTATTAAACTATGTGATGATGTTTTGACCACCGAAAAAGTAATTTGGACGTGGTAGTATCATTGTTTCTGTTATTTATTAGCACAGTAAACCAAACTGTTTTAACGTCGTCATTTGGAAACAGTAAATGTCTTGTGTAATAAAGTATGGTTCCTGTTGACACACGAGGATCTCAGAACTATCGGAGGTGGGTGGACCAATGGTAGATTGTAAATACCAATCAGTTTTGTCTATTCCATTAGTAATCTGTAGATGATCCTGACCACACTAAAATTTGAGTTCAATGCACTGATCATTGTCTTTTCAAAATGTAGTGGTGATATATCAGGCGACTTAAGAAGAATAAAACAATTCAGAATTATCCTATCAAATGATTTTTTCAATTATTTTGGGTGGATGTAAATCGGACATTTTATTTCTATAATTGTTATTTTTCCTTCGTGTTAACCTCTTACTAGACTCATGAACTGTTGTAATATCATTTACGATTATGGAGCTTCAAATGTTAAACTCTATATCTGTCTCCATGCAGTTGACTATCATATTGTCACTGTTTGTATAAATATAATTTTCCTTATTAGTCAGCTTTATGGTCAAATTTTGTATGAATGAGTGAATTATAATTTGTCTCTGATTGTTGGCTCGATTATTTTGTGTTCTTTAATCCGTCTCGGGGACTGATAATATCAAGGCAAACTGTCTTTGTGTTTGGTTACTACATAGGTTCCGAGCAAGGTTATCGTTTTTCCGTATATCGTGGCTGGACGTAGCTTAAGAAATATCAATCGTGAACAGAAAAAGACTCATCAGTGGTTCTAAATGATGAACCCACAATATAAATACGACAACTAAGTTTACATATGCAGACGCCTAGGTATCAAATTACTGGTTTAAGCAGTTAAGATCCTGTTTCACAATTTAAATACCATGGATCTGATTCTTAGTGGGATTGTCCCACACTAGGATGAATCATCATGATTATCTAAACAAAATCATTCTTTAATAGGGAACTCGAATAAGCGCACTCTCCAGAAGTGAAGTGTATTCCGATTACATAACAACTTTCCTTGTATATTTTCCGCTAAAATTACCAATAATCATTATTTATTAATCGTATTTATATTTATTCTTGTTTATCAAGATAAATCAACGCATATTTTGTCATTCAGTATGAGAGGTACATAAAGAACTAAGTTGATATGGAGTAAAAATTATTCCCACATAACTGATAAATAATCACTATGGTGACCTAAGATTAGATTATTTCAATAGAATTAATATAAATGATGATTTTTACATAAACAGTATGCATTAATATGTAGTAAACAGTAACTACACAGTAAGTTGTGTCCAAATTTAAGTCTATAATAATTTTAAGTGTAGAAGTTAACACGTTGCTAAAAGGACATTCACTTTTAACCTACATAGATGTACATGTTCAAAATGCCTTTTTTTTTATTTATCTGAAAGAATCTAAATGTGTGTATTAGTCCCTTCATAAAAGTATTTTTTTATTTATGATAACAGTAGGCAGGTATTAATTCCTTTTTTGTCAATCAAAATTGTTAGTATATGAGTAAAAGTAATGGTAAAATTATCACAGATTACCTATTAAACCATTAATGATAATTTGTCTATTCATCATCATTATCTGCAACGTAGAACAGGGCACATACGCTCGTAGGTTCAAGTTGCCATACCACACTAGCACTACGAGATTATTGAGGTAACGTATAGACAGAATACAAGAGGGAAGAGTAAAGTAAAGATGTCCATAAAATAACAATAGAATTCAAGATCTAGATGAGGTTAAAGAGTGAATACACTTGCGCTACTGTGATCGATTTTGAGCCATATTGCCTAGTGTCTCCAGCCATTTATTGCGATTATCACGCGGACCCCAACCAGGTAGTCTACATCTACCTACATGGCTTAGACCACTAGTCAAGGACTTCATGGACTGATGCCATATTTTAGTTTGGCCGCCCCTAACCTTCTTCCATCCTACTTCAGCCCTAGCCAACATCGCGCGACGGGATAGACGATGGTCGGGCATGCGCAACACGTGTTTCAGCCATCTCCGTCGATGAAGGTTAATGACCTCTTCGACTGATTTACCGTGTTTCCCAAGAACATTTTGTCTAACCTCACTATTACTAATCCAGCTATTCCATGATATACGAGCGATGTTACGAAGATCCCTATGGTCAAATATCTGGAGTCGATGCATATCTTGAGTTTTCATGGCCCAAGTATCGCAGCCATATGTTAAAACGGCGCGAACTGTTGAGCAGTACACCCGGCCTTTTGTTGAGACACGGATATCTCGTCTGCGCCACAAGTGCCGTAAATTGGCAAATGTCAATCGGGCTTTCTGAATCCGCGGTGAGATTTCTTCAGATACCGACCCACCAGGGGTGATGAGACTTCCGAGATAAGTGATGCGATCAACGCATTCAATTACTTCACTCCCTATAACTAATTTAAGAGAAGAAGCAGGCCAGTCCTGGAGTAACATTTTGCATTTGGGAGGGGAGAAGCGCATCCCAAATATGCCTGTATTGTTACTCAAGGTGTTCAAGAGACCTTGAATGCTGTGTGCGTCTTCACCAAATATGACTATATCATCTGCATATTCCAAGTCGACAAGAGAGCCTCCTGGAAGCAGATTAAATCCTGAGGACTTAAAAGAAGTGAGAGAGATTTCTAAGAGTACATCTATGATGGAATTAAATAAAAAAGGGGATAAGGGGCAACCCTGACGGACTCTACTAATGTGTCTATTATTTAACATGAATGATCAAACGGATAGAGTGTTTCATCCATATAGATACTCGTCCATAAACATTTTACGGTTGGTTAACAGTAGTCTGTATTCTAATTCTATATAGGATAACTTACTATTTAATCAGTTTACAAGATAATTTAAAATGATACTTTACTGACGAATCAGTCAGATGTGATATAATCACTTCAAAACGATAAAGCATTGCTAAATCAGAAATGCTAACTTTCTGATTATCCAACTGTCCATTTCAATAAGAATGTTATAATTCAGCAATGTTAAGGCTTTAACATGTTATAATTCAAAAGTGTCTGTATTAATCATTCCGTTGAATTTGTTATAAACTGAAATTAATTAGTTGCTGTGCGTTCTAAACAGACTACCTCGATATAGTGGTAGTTCACAATCATGATTGAAGTTATATACTAGCTGCCAGAAGAAATCCAAGAAGGACATTTCGTCCTATTAGCTCTGCATACGACGTATTGATAAATTGGTCAGAATATTAATCAATCTATCGATTATGACACTGAATAAGGAACACATTGAATAACACATTGATTAAAATTGGAATTGTGAACCATATGTAATCGACTTAGTGATTCGCCAAAGTGATCTGTATACACCAATTTCCATCTCTTATAGATTTAAAAATGTACACAATGGAGGAGTTTTGAAATTAGACTTCATTATTGAAGATAACATCTTAAAAGTAGTAGAAATATTGTGCTTTGACCTCATGAAAGCAATAGGTCATGAAAAGATATAAAAATGTATTTCAGTGAAGGTTTCATTCAGTCCCGACGAATTCATTTTCCACGCTGTACAGTCGGCATTAATTACATTCTGCATAATTTCCATAGTCTACAAAATTTGCTACTGAACACAGTAGCAACAAAACGAACACTATTCTTAGGAATCTAAAAATGTAGCTATTACGTCACAAAGTATTCATCGAAATCTCATAAGAGATATAAAATGTTAAATGTATAAAGTTATTTCATATATATTAATGAAATTGTTTAAAATCTTATGTATTCTGAAACGAATATGGAAATAGAAGCAATCTGGTTCCTGGTAAATGATTGATAAGGAAGGATAGGTATAGGGATGATAAAAGAATTTGAAGATAAAAGAAAAACTTAGATGTATGATTAAGGTGAGAGTAAGAGTTTGATCAGTTATTTTTAGGTGCACATTTCTGATTCTAGTAGATGCTTATCCAAGGCTTCAAGACAGATAACTGAAAAACATCTTGAACTCAAACTAACTGTCAGTCAACATTAAAGTCAAAATTTTCAATACAAATGTGAAGACAGTTTCGTTGTATGAAGCTGAAACTTGGAGAACTACGAAAAGCATCCTTCAAAAGATACAAGTATTCATAAACAACTGTCTGTGTAAGATACGTCGGATTTGTTGGCCAGATACAATCAACAACAACCTTCTGTGGCAGAGAACTAATCAACTAGTTTCCAGCCGAGTAAGAAATTAGGAAAAGACGTTGGAGGTGGATTGGACACACATTGATGCGACCATCAAACTGCGTCACAAGACAAGCACTAACTTGGAATCCTAAAAGCCAAAGGGAAAGAGGAAGACCAAGGAACAAATCTCTTTGGGAATCGGAGACAGACATGAAGAGAATGAAGAGCACTTGGAAAGAGCTAGAAAAGGAAGCCCAGGACAGAGTTGGTTGGAGAATGCTGGTGGGCGGTGTATGCCCCACATGGAGTAACAAGCTCGGACTGATTGATTGATCATAGACTTGAACTCAGGTATATGGGTAATACTTACCATTTTTTACAGTGAATATGAGTTTGATAGATTTTCAACATTTCTTCTTGAATAACTTCAATTATTGTTAAGTAAATTGGTGGAATATCATTTGTCAAAACCTAAATTAGTTAGTGTAATATTTAACGCTTCTCGACAGAAGAATAATGTACCCAAATAGTATATAACTTCATTTAGAGTGGTCGTGATTCTTTAAACTAAACAAGTGACAACTCTATCATACATATTCCGCAGATGTCGTTAATATGTCCTTAAGTTCAATCCATTACCTCCATGTGCTAAACAATAAGGTTGAAGGAGACTATCACTATCACTAATTGAAAAGATCACTCTAGTTCATACAAGATAAAGTTTATGCTTCAGATGTGCATCACAAATTGGTCGTAGTTAATAATGATGACAATAAGGTTCTGATCTAGTGTTATTGCATTCTTTTCTTAAATAAAAATCTGTACGTTCTGTCATGATAAAGCTAAGGGTGTTTAGTGTTGAGAAGTACACAGAACTAAGACTCTGCTGTTGTTTGATTCTGCAGAATTTTCTTTAACAAATATCAGTCAGTGATCAGAAAATTAGTATGTTTTACACTACCACTAGTTTATTTACCAGATAAATATTATCGCACGTAGACTTCAGCTACAATTAATAATCTGAAAAAAGTTATTAATTGGTCGTATAAGTCAAAACAAGGGGTTCGAACCTGTGACTTTGTTATGCCGGGCGATTAAAGTAAAGTAACGAACTTTCAGAACCGTATTTTGGGGGGACTATTCTCGTTATTTTATTCATGAGTGATGTAATCATTTTATTTCGATGACTGTTACGTTCCCCTTGCCTGATTCTCTCGTTTAGTGTATTGGTTCTTTGTGTATTGTTTATTATTACGAACTACGTCTACTTTATTGTGTACAGGTTCTCCCCATTCACTACCACATTTGTTCTGTATCAATGTTAGATTTATGACTGGTTTACTGTGTGGTCTGATTTCATGGGTATATAAAGGCATGATTAAAATATAATACGGTTCCCAGTTCTCAGTCTTCCTGTTCTCAGTTCTCGGTTCTCGCTTCTGGTTGTCCTGTTGTCGGCCTTGGGGGGGGGGTGAGTGGGCTCAGGTCAATCCGCATTCTCAATTAGGCAAGCATCTCATTGGTGTCAGCGTCCACTAACCAAAATCATCTCCTTCTTCCTTTCACGTCATAACAGAGTTAATGTATAAGATACAAACTCTTTAACTAGTATTTCATCGATCCACCATGTTATGATAGTTACCATTACTACAATCGATTACATAATCATAAAGTGCATTTTATGGGAACTAAAATAAGTAATTTAAATAACAGTTAACGGTTTATTTTCTTTTATTTAGTTGATTTTAAAAGAATTTAAACTTTTGTAATGATTGATGAATAAAATAACCGGTAAACAATCGATAGCAACAATTGATAGCAACAATTTCATGATTGTACAGACTAGTTATTTTTTTTCAATGTTGCATAAGAGTAATTGACATAAATGCCGAGTTTATCTACATTAACTTTTTTTTCGAAAAAGAAGGTGTTAAAGAAAAAATTGTTTTAGTAAAGATAGATAGATCAATTAGCCGAAACTTGATTTTACACAGGTAAACAATACTTATCCATTTTTATTGTAAGTAGTAAACATAAAGAAGTAAATAACAAAGGAGGAAGTAGATAATGTACAGATATAATTATTATATAAACGAAATAATAGATAATTATGTACAAGTAATCCGAGAGATTACAAAACAAATATTTATCTTATGATATTATTATTGAAGGTATAATTAGAATAGTGACCTTAGTATTATGTCTTAAGGTTGAACAGTTACGATATACCGGAGTCAATACAACTACTAAGATACAAGGATTGATTATTTTATGCCCGTACATCTTTCCTGATTTTGTTAGTCCCAAAGTAGGATAGAAGAACACAAGACATTTAAGCCAACCAAACATTTCTGTCGTATACATGTAAACGTCACGATGCAACCAATCGATTATGAAAATAACATTAATGCAGAACAAAGGCAACAATAGGGAACTGAGGTAACGTGAAAACAATCAATTAATTATAGCAACGTTTAATAGTTTAAATGGGGGGGGTTAGGAAAAAAGAAATATATAAATGATATAAATAAAGCGTTCAGTGTAAATACGGTTAGAATATATGAAGTAGTCTTCTGGAAAACAGTTCTGGAAGTTAGACATTCATCCTGATTCCGCCTCTCCCTCCGATCTAACAACAGGTATTCCAATTTCCGCTCCTATTAATTACTAATTTACAATTAAACAATACAATGAACATTGATGTTACATTTGCTGAGGTATTATGCAATCTTGAAAAAATTGTTACTTCTTATAAGATTGTTGTTTGAACACCAACTTTACAATGTAGGTAAATTTAGTTGACCAGCCACAAATAAGAAGAAACGTTTGTTCTAAATTCCACTACTAATCACAGGTCAGTCTTATTGTAAACCATGCTTATAATGTTCTAATACAATTACTTTCAATCAAATTATAAAAGATAAACCTACCCAATAAACCTCGACAGAAACCACTAATCTGTTGCTTGTTTGTTTTAGCCAACATATTCGTACTGTTTAATATTTGTGTACGATTAGTGGATACCAATGTATAGGGTTGATTATTAAATGATGTACTCCATAGAAGATTAGTATTAATTGTAACTGTATTGTACGGACATTTACATTTATAATGAATCCTGAAAGAATAATAGCATAGATACACTACTTAACTTGGGAACAAGTGCTAGTTAAGAATGGATTTGACTATGAGAATTAAGTCATTAAAGAAGTAATTAAGTGTAGAATTCATTTTCGTGGTGTTGATTTTCAAAGTTATACAACAGCATATGTGTATACACATACAATTATAGGTCTATAAATAGACTGTGGGCTAGCAGATGGATACACTTTCTAGTGTTGAAAGTAATTCGTATTCTTGAACCCAGTTCTAATTTCAGTATGAACTTCAACACTAGAATTAAGCTATTACAAACTGACGTTTTCGAATGATAATCGTAAATTTCACTGTTAGCTACAATTCAACCACACGATTTAATAGTAATATTAAACACTGTTCTTATTATCAACAGTAGAAGAATTTAAACCTCGACATATATGAATTGTATATTTGATAAAATATACAAAGTTATAGTCTGAGTTGAATTATGACTGGCAAGTGGAATCCAGGATGCATGTACTTGTATGAAGGCACATCTAGCTGACGAGTTCCAAACAAGACGAAACGTGTCTTTTGGATTTCGTTTACTAGTTACAATTCAAACAATACTTATGAACTATAGCTATATTTAGGCAATCCAATTAGGATGCATATATGACAGCATAGATTAATCAATTTTAGTCCATAACAAACCTAACGGGAAGATTCTAAATGAAATGTTATCATTTGTAATCCAACCATATAGTTTTAAGGAAATGATAATCAGAGAAATGAATTAATAAAACATGACATAGTTTATCATTAGGGTATAGTGTAAAAATTAATTATATCAACTTAGAAATTGATTTAAAGAAGAATATAATGTAAACTAGATCTGTTTTATAATGGTTCTGGTAGCAAAATGCAAAAGATGTTTCTGTATGCATGAGAAATGTACACTAGAAGAATTATGTCCACAGTATAAATTAAGTTGGAATTTAGCTGGCAAATGGAATCCAGGACGAGCATTTAATTCTGCTGAATGTTACTAGATTTGTGTTGGTCTTTACGCTGGAACTCAAATTCATTTCGTTTCCTGTCACGTTCCATAGAGAGTCTATGTGGGAACTTTCACATAGGAATGCATGTACATCCAGCTGACTAGTCTCAGGTAAGACAAACTGTGCATCATAAATTGCACTTGGCAACTACAATCCAACTTAATTCATACTTGTGACCTACTTCTGTATCTAGACAATTCACTTGAGATGTATATAATGCAACAGATATTGATTAATTACATTCCATAACAAATCAGCCGGAAAATACAAATACCTTAGAATTATATGACTATAATTTTGTGCGTACAACTAAGATTTTAAGTTGTGAATAACTAGAAAATCTATGGAGTAGAATAGATTTTTGGTGTACATCTCTAAGAACCTTTGAATGGATATCAAAAAAGGGGAATCTAAAGTTGAGCTTGATGAATATACTGTGTATTGCATAAGGGATTATGTTTTGATTGTTTAAGCCAGTAGACGACTTTGAACAAGTTTAAATGGTGACCTAGACGAATAACTAACATCATTAGATCTACAGAAGTAAATGACTTGATATATACATAGTGAGAATTAGTCATTTGTTGTAATTTTTCCCTGATTTATAGTTTGCACATATATGTATATGCAGCCGATTGTAGACATTTGACAATGAACTCACTGTAAAGGTTCATAGGTTTCATTAATTGATAGTGATTTATTGGTTAAATGGAACAGAAACGAAGTTAAGTTTACAACCATTCATTAATTGTTTATAGGCGAATGATGTTGCTACTTGACTACTAAGAATACATTTGGTGAAAAGGGTTTAAAACACTATAATCTACTTGTTGAAAGTGTGTGGATACATTCCTGTAATCACCACTTCACGACAAAAAACGACGTGATTGGTACTGTACTTCTGATGATGTATGAATTGCTTGTTATAAAATGTAGTGTCAAATATATGCAATAAATTGCTTAGTTAATAGCTTAGAGCTGATAAGAGATCGTCATTATTATGCATCCAGTCACGGAACAAGTAATTATATCTTTGACTAACTAGGTGATATCAAGTCAAGGCTTATAAAAATTCCACTGACTGATGATATAATGAATTATTTTTAGCTTTATTCGGTCTTCTGTAATCGTCCTCTGGATTTCTGATGGCTATTACAATAATATGTGTGCATAATAAACTCATGAGGCAGAATTTATACTTTCTTAGTGCATATTCTCAAGAAGATTATCCCAATACCTCTCATTACATTACAGTATCTCTTATTGGATTTATTGTTGGTTATTTATTTTTGGTGTATTTACATCTAATTAATATACATTTGAAAAAATATATTAAAACTAAGAAACCAAGTGAATGTTGTATTAAATACTACGCATTTCATATGTCAATACAACATTTTTTTATTTGTAGTTACCGTTTAATAGGTCTTGATGACAAATTGTACATTCTATTCCATTTATCTTCATCTCTGTAACATTGTCCATGAAAACGTTGACATGTACTGCAGAACTTCTTCGTTAATGTCTTAATCTGAAATCCTTTGAAGGTAAAGATGATGTATTACAGCTTTGGGTATGTATATCATTAATGTTATCATTTTATACCTTATTACTTCAGAACACTTTATAAATATATCTACATATTCTTCCTAATTGATATCCACACTGACTAATAATGCTTTTAATACATTTGCGGTACGAGACTGTTTAGTTAATGTTATATGTTATTATTCTCTGAAGAAGTGACGTACTCCAGGTCATAAAACATGAGGAATCTCAATTTCTACTCATTGGATTATTACAAATATATTACTTAACTATCTTTATAATGTATTTGGATCATCCCGTTGAATTGTCCTGGACTGGAATTGATCAGTCTCTGTTGCCATATATGCAGCTACTTATCCTATACTCAATCTATTTCATGTTATCAAGTTCAACCTTTGATAATGATACTCATAAATGAATACGTTATACATTTTTATTCTGTAATGTTGAAATAATCCAATTAGACTATACTGATGAATGACATTAGTAACTAGGCATTTGTCATATTTGTGATAAGAAAAAAGGTTTTATCCTTTCATTAAAAATCAAATCACTATTGAAATGTTAAGCGTAAATTAGAAAGAGGAAATCAATTTATTGATAGTAAACATTATAGTTCAACTATTAAGTCTGTAAATAACAGTTGAGGTTATTCATAATGTTTACCATTTCCACTAAAATGTGTTATAGGTAGCACTTCTAGTTAATTTGATATTTATTCAGTAAATAAGTGCGGTTCATTAGAGTGTAATTTACATTAATGAATTCGTTTGAAGTATCTCCAAGTAGAAGTAACTGTCTTCCTTGAGCTGGAGGAAACATGTAAATATAATGAAAGTGATGGTTTGAAATGCAATTTTTGATGAGAATTGAACTTGACTGTACAACAGTTACCATGCTAAATGACTGGATAGTTGACACAGTGTGGTGAGTTAAATAGAAAACCTCAGTCATAATTAGCTAGTATGGTACTGCCAGCCGTTTTTAACTTATAAATCAACAAATTCATACAGTTCAAACTTTATAACTATATGGAATAACTGATATAGTACCATTTCAGACGACGTCATTAATTGAAACTTGTACGGGGAAATGGATTTCTTCATTTTGCCTGCTATTATTAACTTATTCTTTAGTAGTCCGACTTACAGACAACTTTTGTAATCACCATACGAAGAATGTTGAATGTTGTAATTTACACCAGAGATTGACGTTAATTTCGACGAAATCTTGGAAATACTGGGCAACTGCTTTGGTCTTGTGCATGAATTAAAAAAATATCTTCATTCCACTTATCTAGCCACATAGTTACAATAAAACTTAATTACTACTGAACCTTCTGGCACATTTCCTGAGAGATATAACACACAAATCCTGTAAAAAGAGTTACAATCGATGATACTTTCAAATTTAATCATTATTCTATACTTTTATTCACAAAACATAATATAATATTTAAATTATCTTACTGCATGCCTGTTCTTCCGGTACATAAATAGTTCCAGACGGACAAATACACGCACCGGCTCCAGGATGACAAATACTATTTATCACATATAGACAATCACTATCCAGTTGACATTTATGGTTTGTCAACACTATATTTGTGATTAAGGCATATTTAAAATAAAAGAAACATATACATGAAGTAAAAGAAATAGAGGCAGTAAAAATGCATTTAATAAATACTCATTCACTCGACGAGACCAGATACTGAGTGTATCAGTTTACTATTTAGTTAATGTTCACAGTCAATAAATTAAAATGAAGATCTATGACAATGAATCCTTCTACTTCACTATTATTTATTGCCGATAAATTTATGAAATTTTATTCTTGAAATGACTTATTTTGTGAAAAGTATTTTACTCAAGATTTATATGATCTACCTGCTTGTATTCTATATAGATCGATGATGCTTCAGTCTACTGTAAACCACGGAGCACTGAACAGCTGTTTTGTCCTAACACGAGGCTCTAGCACTTAACACCATTAATTTTGCCAGGGGGGATCCAACCCGGAGCCTACAAGTTCCACGATTAAACGGCTAATCATCTGTACCGATGGACTGGTCAGTTTCCACCTCCATCAGTCCGTGATAAAGCTCGACGATCGTCCAACGTCACTGGTGATGACTGTCTTATTCCCGGTATTTCTAAACTCCATGACTTTCCGCTAGAACTTTAGGAATATTTTTAGCTTAATCATTAGTGAGCTGGTTATTGTGACCAAATTGAGGTAGTTTAAAGTGGGAATTCCGCCACTAGACGCTAGTCAGCCCAGTGGTGAAGGGAGTTAGGAGTTTACCGTGAGATCCAAGGGCTATGGGTTGAATTTCCCGGTAGAATTACGGGTACTGGCCTCTAGGAAGTTGTATATTAGGATAAAATGACAGTTTAATGCTCCATCGTTTTTAGTGGTACCCAACAAGCGTCAACCTATGGCGAATACAAACAACCAAAAGTAATACCTGCCTCCACAAAATCACTTTACCACTAAAATTTACTCAATGATACAATTTGTTTTGTAATTATTTTGATATAAACGTAGAAAGTGTAGTTCAGTAATGGATAATAAATGGTAATTTAGCTTCTAGATGTTTTTTCAATTGAACATTACTAACGAACTTAAGTACTATGTTCCGAAAAGCAATATAAAGTGACTTTAGAAGTGAATCAGTATACTTCATTGTAATTTATGAAATGTTGAATGATACAGAAGTCATAAAAGACTGAAATTTATTTATTTATTTAAACAGATATAGGGCTTTATAATCAAGAAGCAAGGATTTTCATGTCTCAGAGGTAGCGCTTGAGTTTTGAAGTACTAAGTCATAATACAGCTTCTAACAATGATGTTTATGCACAAGATAGAATTAACTGAAAATTGATAGTTTGAACCACTTCAACGGTTTAAATAAGACTTCACAAGTCCTAAAGATACGGCATTTGACTACTAGTACAGTTTTGGATGAGAACTCCTTGAATAACTTTATACAAAACAAAGCAGTATGCCAATGTATCTAGGTTCTCAATGATTTGGTAGATGAAATAAATCTGTAATATAATCTACAAATGGAATAATCTTGACAAATTTGTCCAACTAATAAAGTGAAAATACTGAGTTAACGCTAATGTTATTGTGAACGCGTGGATTAGCAAGGTAAGGGCAGAATTCCTACAACTGAAAAACATCTGGAACTTAAACCAACCGTCAGTCATAATCAAAATCAAAATTTTTAATACAGATGCAAAGACAGTTCTATTGTATGGAGCTGAAACTTGTTTGGTGAACTACGATAAGCGTCCTTCAAAAGATAAAAGCATTTATAAACAGCTGTCTGTGCTAGATACCTCGAATCCGTTTTTCCAGATACCAACAACAACAACCTTCAGTGGTAAAGAACAAATCAACCAACTTCCAAACGAGCAAGCATTTGGGAAAAGACGCTGCAGGTGGATAGGAAACACACTGTAGAAATTACCAACCTATATCTCAAGACAGGTATTAACATGGAATCCTCATGGGCAGAAGTGAAGAGAAAGATCAAAGAACATATTACTCAAGGAATCGGAGGCAGACATGAAAAGACTGAACAACGCTTAGTAAGAACTTAAAAGGAAAGCTCATGACGGAGTCTATTGGAGAATTCTGGTCGGCAGCCTATACTACACATCGGGTAATAAGCTTTGATTCATTGATTGATTGCATAAGTTAACACTCCTGTTAAAATGACTATCTTATTAATAATCCCTAAATAATCTATTGAATATCTAGTTCTCTTTTAGATGTCATTATGTCATTAAAATTCGATTTGATAACTAGTCAATAATCTATCCATATTTTCATTAGTCTATTTATTAATTCAATGTGAACTTAGCATGAATTCAACTTTAATAATCATTTCATTATTACTATTAAATGTATATAAATATCTCATTGTAGGTTACTTTAATTGTATAAAGAACATATTGAATGGATTATAGGTAACGAATCCATATTAAATCATAATCTAATCAAATAAACTTTAATCTTATGTCCTTATATTCAATATAAATTTTAATCCATAAATAATAGATGAATTACATAAAACACAATAAATTACATCAATATTGAACATATTCAATAGTTAGTTATTTGATATGTTTAAACAAATCAAAAATGAACAAAAGGTTATATTGTCAAGGTTACTAATTTATAACAATCTCCATATTAATTAGTTTGAAGTTACATTGAAAAGTTTTACATAATAGTTGCTTATATTCATTAGTTTCTATAAGTTAATTTGGAATTATTGTTTGTAAGCTAAGAGTATTAATATTGATTGAATGAATTTTTCATGTATTCTGTTGTATTAATCAAATTCTATCAATTAAGTTGAAATCAAATTGATTGTGTATTCCTGATATTATGTTGAAATGTATTACGGTCTGTAAGGGACAGGCATTTCAGCTGGAAATACTATTGCTTACCAACTTAGGCCACTTTCTAATGTAAGCAATAAATATAATCCCATTTAACTTATGTCCCTGTAATTTATTCATAACAAACAAGTTAGCAAATGAAAAAATTTGCATAACAAACGTTAGCTGATGAAACGCATTCTGTAATCAGGCTTCTTTGTACACTTTTATGACCTAAGCGATAAGACTGCATATTTGACTATAATACAAAAATCTCCACTCTAAATCTACTATACGTGGATGTATAAACATTCAGGAAACGGACTTATTACATAAGATTTTTTATTCTCTAATACTAAAATAATACGCTTAAGTTTAATTTCCAGTTCACTGAGAATTATAGGATCATGGCTATATCATATATATATATATGCATATATATGCATCACTTATCCGTGTTTAACATTATCTGTTTAGGTCTTAAGATTGATCGAAATCAGTATCATCACGTTTCAGTATACACATGAAGCTAAATGGATAGACATTACTGTGCAAGTTTGTATAGTAAGTTAGTTGTAAACAACTTTCTTGAAACTCAAAACTTAAATGTCTTAGAATGTTTCAGATATTTCATCGTGAAATATATACTTTGTTCATGGACAGTGACGCATGTAGCTTTTTCTTGGGAATTAAAAGCTAACGCTTTGTTCACATTTCGAAACTTAAAGATGATGATGATGATCATCATCATCATCATTGGATTTTGTTCATAAGCGTAGTAAACTATAAAGTACTATTATAGACATTAACAGAGTAATTTCTTGCTATTAAAGTCAATAAGTAAATACTTAAGTGTAAACATTTGTGTATTTTATCAAAGAATAATTTCATTTTAATTTATTTTATAAAATTTAAACGATGAAAATAATCACAATTAACATTGAACATTGAATAAAATTTAATATGCACGCTTTGAATTAACGGTACAGTTTTGTTTATTAACAATTGACATAATTAAAATTAATAATAGTAATTACTGCAACCACAACATAAATGATATTTTAATAAATGAATATGATACTTATTTCAGTTAAGAATGCTGCCACATAATTCTATTAATGTAGAAAGTCCTTGCGATAAAAGTTAACATGTAGCGAATAAATGGCAATAGATACACAGTAATCCACGAGTTATTATCAGTCTAAACTTAAAAAAACTACTACAAACTGTTACTAAATACTAAAGCTTTAAAAAGATCTCAGTCAGTCACGTAAATCTTATGATACTCATAACATTGTATCTAGCATTTGTCTATCTTCAACTAGAGAGCTGTATGCATGCAGTTCAATGATCCCCGGTTTTTAATAATCTATCATTGAGTTAGGCTTTTACCTACCTAAAGGCCATGGGTATGACTTCTTGTTGTTAAGTCCCATACTAGGACGAAATAACTCTGTAGAGCTCTTTGGTTTTCAATGGTACTTTGTCGACCCTCACACTGTGACAAATTCAATCAACAGAACAGTGAACTGTTAGAGAAGATTCAGAGAACCACAACTAAGTCGATCTTCTAAAATCCTGAAGTTGCCATTCGATGAGAACCCTATTTGATTTATGATTCAGATAAACTAGAGTCGTTATTATTATAATATATCTGTAGGACGAAATCGACAATTTTTTAAATTTCGTGGGGGATAAATGATTTTGTTGACTCAACTTTTATACATTTCATTATTAAATTTACTACAGAAAGTCATTGGTCAGAACATTAAATAGATTAGACAACCATATCTGATATTTGTAAATTTCCATTTTATCACAGACGTTTTCATACAATTCGGTCAGTAATAGTCGATTATGCAATCCACTTGTCAAGGAATTCAATAACTATGTTTTGTAAGTGTGTGTTATATTTCAGGCATTTAGTTGACAGATAAGACGTAATTACCAAATATACATAGATAAGTAGACTTATTTCATTCTCTGAACATTACTATATTCAGTATGTTACCAGCTGAAATTTCACATAACAGCACTAAACCTATTCAAACTTCTGAAGAAGTATGCATTTTTCTTTTGTTTAGTGCAATACACATTGAACTACTGAGTCTTCATATATGTCAAGTGTTACAGTTGTAAAGTATTTGACTTACAGAATGTTTTCAATAGAAATTATTTACCAAAAGTTGTATATAAGGGGATCAACTTACATGTTTTACATATAATACCATCATCTTCTTGGATTGAATAATAACCATGTTTACAGAAACACTCATTTCTCTCAGTCAAACAGAAACTGTTTGGAACATGTTTAGTACAAAATGAATCACCTATAGAAGAACATGATTCTGAAATAAACAAATTTAACATATTAGTATATTAGATAATTAAATATACAAGATTTACTGATGTTGTTTAAACTACATTAAATGTTATTAACTAAGGGGAATTATGTACAAACATGTGCTACATCCTGTTGTTGTGCATAAAGCCAGTTGTATGTATTATTTAGTCCACTTTTTCTAAAAAGAAGATAATTATTATTAAATGCGAAGTTACAGTCCTAGACGTTGAACTTACTCGTTCATTATGGCGAAAATCTTCTAAATATTGACTTAATGATTATCATCTCCAATAAGTGTATTTGTGCTCTATGAAGATTAATGCGTTTGAATTCGATATCTTGGATTGTCATGAGCTAAACAACCATTAAAGTACAAGAATCACTAGGTTAGTGTTTTATACTAATATAGCACAGTAAAGCAGTGCTCAGTGGTTTAACTGTTCAGAATTCACCACGAAGCTTAAAGGCTATGGGTTCTATTCTTTGATGAAGTCTTGGTTGCTTTATGCTGAAGTGTCCTATATTAAGACGAGACAACTGCTTAATGCTTCGTGGTTTTCACAGGTTGTCTGACACATACAGGCTAGTGATATTAAATTCAAAATATCTAATAATAGTGAGCAAGTTAACAACTTAAGTAATACTTGTGAATAACCGCTAAATCGAGGTAATCCGCTCAGGATGCCCATATAGCAACAGAGACTGACCAGCTTCAGTCTATAACAAATCAACGGGAATATACAAGTTCATCTTAAAACTTATCACTTAGCTAAGCATTCCAAACGTTTTATTTTGGCTTTATATTTTAATACATTGTGTATTGACTCAAATTACAATGTAGTCACAGGTCTAAGTGACACGAGAGTGTACTCCATGCTTTAATATCAGCGAGCTGATGGTAGTTTGAACGTAGAATTCATGCTAGTTGAGATACATTAGTGAAGCATACCTTTCACATTGAGGTAAATGTTATGAAGCGAAAAATTGATTGAAAGCCAATTGGATGTCCCTAGACGATAAATGCACGTCTGCCCTATGCAGACTCAGTCCCAAATCGGGGATAGAAGAACACAAGATGACAGACCAACCAGACAGAATCATATTATATTTCACACATTCTTTTATATATATATAAAACCTGACCGCACAGCAACCCAATCAAAAATCTAACGTTAATTCAAAATAGGAGCAACAGTGAGTGTGATCTGGAATAGCGTACACACAATTGATTAACCATAGTTCATCAATAACAAATAATGTAATAACAGTTAATGTGTTCAATGGGAGGATAGGGCAGGGGGAACTGAATGATAATAGAAATAATATGTTTACCATGATTACAACCAAAATTAATGAAAAAGTCTACAGAAAAAAAGTTTTCGAAGATAATCAATCTTCTTTAGATGCCTGACATATCAGTAAATTACTCAATATCATAATATGTATAAGTTCTCTGATTATTTCTAGTACACTTTGATTTCGAATTCCAGATACCGAGAAAATAATTCAAGCAAGATTCTATTCTAGTATCCTCTGATCACAAAAACGGCTTGATCACTTTACAATTCTATCAATGATGAGGAAGCTTAGCAACAATTTCTTATTTCATATAGAGCGACGCTAAGCCTTAACAGAAAAAATGAGAAGACCCCAGCTGAGATTATGTTTAGCCGACCTGTGAGGACGTTTTTTGATATTGTGCACCCTAGAGACAAAGTCATTGTGACATCAAATAATGGTGGGAATATTTATAAAAATCTCGTGAATTTAACATTGGTGAATATGTTCATGCACGTGATTACAGACCTGGTAGGTCAAAATTGACCAATCGGACAATTGTTGCTAGGATGGGTAGAGTGGTATATGAAGCAAGGGTGTTAATAAACTGAGACATAGAAGAAATAATGATGGTCCACCCTAGCAAAGTAGAATTGCCATGGCAATTGTGCATGACACATTTGATGTATCACTATCTACGTCACCGTCTATGCGTCAACATATGGAGATAAATGAAGGTCAGAATGAAATGACGTGTAGACCGCGTAGGCTGCGTAGACAGAGAGAACTATTGATCCAAAAGCCAAGTCGTATACTAAAGAAGGGAGGTGACATGTCCGGAAGAAGACATGTGATTGGCTAATATTGTGTTTCAGACATATGACATTGATCAGGTCTTAAGTGTATATATATCTTGTGTTATAATATATATTCGTGTGAGTAACAAGTGGGCTTCTTGATAATCGGTCGGATCTTGTTGTGCTTGTGTAACAGACTAAGGCAAGGCTGGGTGTTAGCAGTAGGAAATAACATGGCAGATAATAGAATCGATAATGCCAGCCACCTGTGCATCAGATATAACAAATCCAATCAATGAAATTCCATCAGCTCCAAAAGAACATATACAAATACCAAACTGTTTAATACTCAATGATGAAACGTTGTGATACATCTATCATTAATATTCAGTGGATATTGAAATACTTGTAATGAATTGTAGAAAATATTCAAATATATTTATGTTTGTATACCATATCAGCGTAAGCAGAATAGTTACTGCTTTAGTTTTGAAATAGGTACTATTTCATAAATGACTAGATCATTATTGTCAATAAACACATTTATCTAAACAATAAACAATGATAAACATCCATAAGATTGTACAGTTTTTGTTTTGGAAATAAGACCTTGTGACTGGAATTTGTTTAGTAGTATAGTTGTTTCACTGTAAAGGATTTTCAGTTAAAACTTGTATTACAATCGATAATTGAATAACCGCCTATTCAGACAATATTAGAAAACGTCAGTGTATTTCGTTGGAAAAATATATTTTCTAGATATTGACAACATGAATTGATCAACCAGTCAATCAATGCCTGTTTCCTTAAGTGGAGCATGGACCACCCACCAGCGTTCTCTAACCAACTCTGTCCTGGGCTTTCTTTTCTAGCTCTTCCCAGGTGCTGTTCATTCTCTTCATGTCTGTTTCCAATTCCCGAAGCAATATGTTCCTGGGTCTTCCTCTTTCCCTTTGGCTTTTAGGATTCCAAGTTAGTGCTTGTCTTGTGACACAGTTTGATAGTCGCATCAATGTGTGTCCAATCCACCTCCAACGTCATTTTCCTAATTTCTTACTCGGCTGGAAACTAGTTGATTAGTTCTCTGCCACAGAAGGTTGTTGTTGATTGTATCTGGCCAACAAATCCGACGTATTTTACTCAGACAGTTGTTTATGAATACTTGTATCTTTTGAAGGATGCTTTTCGTAGTTCTCCAAGTTTCAGCTTCATACAACAAAACTGTCTTCACATTTGTATTGAAAATTTTGACTTTAATGTTAAACATGAATTGATAGGGAAGAAAAATATTTGTATTCTCTCAGTTGGATAGTTTACTTCTGCTGCTTTTACCGTCATCGAAATATAAGTTAAAGTTAATAATGTTATCCAGAATGACAACAAAAGTTTCAATGTGAAATTATTTAGATGATGGTAACTATTTGTACGGTGATAATCAAGCCAATAGGAAGTTTATATGTAATAAAAATGAACTCGATAGTTGATTATTTATGTGTCGATTGTAAGCAACATAGTTTTTATGTATTATACATATGTGGTTTCATGAAATGAAGAAAAATCTTTCTGTTCTAATTTATTAACAATCGTACAAACTATATGTTATTCTAATTGAATTGAAGTTGTTTGTGGAGATTGGTATTAGATCTTTATTAATCGATTCTCCACAGATTGTTGTTGGTTGGGTACTAATAAAAACTAGGGGGAAACTGGAAAACTCAAGTGTGGGACTCCTCAGTAATGCTCACCTTATATTCCAGCCTAGGAGCTTAAGGTTGGCAAACACATAGTTCTCTCCTGCACCATTGGGCCGGTATCCAATAGTAGGATTCTGATTTCCATCGATTTGTTATATATAGTGCTGCGATCATCCATTGTCATTAGTGGTAACTCTTTAACTCCCGACGAGTTTGAACCCAATCACTCGCCAGCTTTTGAGATGGAATAGAGGACGAGTGTTGTTGAGGAGTCTCATACTGTGAATAAATAGCTTATTTTTAGTGGTACACAACTAATATCAATTTATAAAGAATACATCAACTAAATACCTTTCTATTAGTCTAAAGTCAAAGAAACTGAAATCAAATTTATCCATCCGTTTCCTTCATTCACTATTCTACTGTAAACATCAAAATTATACCTTTAATTAATTATAATAACCTAATTTGCTATGTTGTCTAGAAACAACATTTCTATTCAAAAACAACTTACATTAGGCATAATTATTCATGGTGATTAATTTCATATAATTACAAACAGTAATTATAATCGGATATCATGGAGATTGTCGAATGTTTATTTAATATTACAAACTGGTTTTAGCTAGAAAACAATTGACAACCGGGAACTAACACAGGAGAGCTTTCTCGTACTAGTAACTAACTTCTCGAAGTGGTTCCTCGAGTTCTAGTGAAAAGGCATTACCAGTAAAGTTCACCTATGTCGGATGTGAAGCAATTACCCACCTTTGAGATTGAATCAGGTGAAGCAGATATATTGTAAATTGAATGAAGTTATAAATACTAACCGTTTGGAGCTGGCTCAGTGTATGTAACTGAAACCACGTTAAACGTTACCCAACATGGAGTGAATTTGACTTGAGATGTAGATGGGCATTTAGAATCATTGCAGATAATTGTCTATCACTATCCTATCAGATGTTAACCACCCTCTTCATTCAAATCTTTCAACTTGAATATCTTTCAGGAGAAAAAGATGCCAATATAACAGAATTCACGTGCAAGAAGAAAAATATAAAAGTCTCACTAGTCTGCATAAAACCCACGTTCTTTGAGATATGAAACTTGTGAACGCATATGTGACTAGAAATCTTCGCTTTTAAAATACAAACTATCCACTAATGTAAAGATTCCTGTTTCTTTTACAGCTGTTGTCTGAATTATGCATATATACACACAGAGATTGGAGTACTGTTACTATTTCTGTTGACATTATATATATATATATATACTTCTTTCAGGTGTACATAGAAAAGGAGTAACTTGTCGGGACACTGTATACTGTATATTCTTATTGAACTAAGCATAATACTAAATATAGTTCTTCTTGTTCTTCTTATTGTTTAAAGAGATCTTGTTTCACTTAAGGTTTTTCTGGAGACGTTCTAGAAATAATGAGCTTTATTTTATGAATGGTGCATCAATCTACTCTCTATTAATACTACAACTATTCATAAATATCATTTTCTGTGTCAATCGGGTTAAGACTCCAAGTGTTTCTTTAGATCCAAACCTTACAACAAATTGTAGAATCATATTATGATTTGCCTTAGATTGCATTGTGTACAAAATCTTGGTTTTAACTAAAATTTTAAAACTCTGTTATTAATATTAATCCATTCTAGAAATCCTGTTTGCAACCTTAAGTTTTATTCGTATTCCTGAACTTAATATCAACAGTCGTGTAAGACAGAACAACATGTAATGCAAAGTAAGGCAAAATGTCAGATAAAACGTTAGGCAAAATAATATCAAACCGTGAGTTTTTCATACAACTTTTCTCAATGACCTGCACAATATTTTCTCTAATCTTTTGCGATTTGTTACTATTTAGTGTTCAATTCTTCGGCACACTGGATTAATTCCAGTCTCAGTTTGATTTGGATAGAAGGTTGGATTGTTTGTGATAGTCTCACATGCCGGGCACCCAAAGAGGGTTGATTATCTTATTTCATTATTTTTGTTTGTATTCAAGGTGAATATTTTATTCCTCTTATTACTCACTTCCTCCTGCCCTATCCTCCCATTTGACATTTTAACTGTTATCATATCATTTCTCATCGATGAGGTATGGTTAGCCGATTGTGTATACGTACACCGGTTCACACTCACAAATACTTCTATTTTGTATAAATGTTAGTTTTCTAATTGGTTGACTGTGTGGTCAGGTTTCATGTATATATAAAGGAATGTGTGAAACATAATATATTTCCGATTCTGTTTTCGATCCTGTTTCCGACTCTTGTTCTGTTTGATTGGTTCTTCTATCTCCGGCTTGAAAACGAGTGGGCGTAGGGCAGGTGCACATTTATCAACTAGGCACACGTAATTGGCGTTCGCTACAACCAAACAACATTTTCCTTGTGTCAAAACATAGTCCTTTCGACAGAAGTCTCACAGTTGATCTACTCTTTTTTGTGAATGCATCATTAGATGAAATTACAACTGCACGTTATGGTGAGGAGCTTCGCTCGTTGATTATTCTTACTATAAAACCTATTTCTTGCACTTAGATCTGACACAAAGTTATATTCTTAACACCAGAAGCCTAATTTTAACTAAACTTTTTTCTAATATTTTGTCTAAATACTAATCCTAGCTAATGATTTATTGCTTATGGTGTGCATTTCTAATTCAAATTGACGCCAATAGCTTGTACCTTATTGGTCAATAGTAAACATTTTCGCGGTCATCTAAGTATCACATTTGATCATTTCTATATTATACTATTGCTACAGTGATTTACAACTTTTGTTTTGATCAATCGTGATAATTGCCCATTCCGAATATCAAACAAATTTTAATTACTTATCTATCTATAACTACCACTTCTACTTATTTTGATTGTAAACAAATAATTCAATCAAAATTTCGTCTTAAAATGTTTGTTTCTTAACTACTGAATACAAATTGAGTAATCTCCTTTATTGATTTCAAGTAAATAGTCATTAATTTCTTATTAAATTAATTTTTCATAACTTTCTTTATGATAATTCTGAGTATTACAAAGTGGAATTTTCTACAAAATCCATAAGTAGTTCGCGATATTCTGAATATCTTTACGTAATGCATATATACGTATATATACCCCGATGAAATACTACCTCAAACACTATTCAGAGTTAAGTTGACAATAAGAAAAAACTTATAGTTAGTTGATCATTCAGTAGAAAAGTGTATTCCAATAGTTTAGTAGATTTTAATTAACATTTTCTGGTACAATGATACACGGAAACTGACCAATCGAATAACGAAGCCATAAGCAGGACAACAGTACTTTAGAAATGAAGAATGAAGAATGAAGAAATGAAGAATGTAATGATGTATTATTGGAGGTCATTTAACACTATTCAACAAATCTAGAGTATACATGAGGCAGACAACTGTTATAAATGTCTTCCTATTGTTTCGTCGGATATTTTCCAGACAAAACGAATTTACGACATGTGATTAAAAAGCATAAAAAATGTATTATGAGTTTGAGTATAATCTTATCAAAATCATTTTGAAGTGATCAGCTGATTCCTATCAAATCATACCCTAGTCTATCATCTTCTCATGAAAACTTTGTGCTTTAAGTGAAGAAATTTTAGTTTGCAGAATCGATTTTATCTTGAAATGACAATAAACTGATTGAATGTTTCTATTCTTAATAATAGAAATAATATTCAAATAGCAAAAGTTTATAGATATGATGTTAGTTACTATGTTGGTTACAATGTTATCATTTTCTGGTCAGTAACGTTCAAAATAATCAGTCAAATAGTCTTTTGTTTAAAGTGAAAATACGTTTACAACTGGAAAGTGTTGCTATAAGGTGTAAAATTAGATACTTTATTTAGAATATTTCAGAAAACTATATTTTCTCACTTTGTAAATGATAAAATAAGGACAAAACAGAAAACCTACTCACTCAAATCCAATCTACAATTTCTTAATAAATGATTGGAAATAGTTAGCACAAAACTCTTCTCTATCTAGGTTTGTCACTAATTACCATGGCGTATTAGTAATCTTCAGGGAAGTGGTGCTTACTTTGAAAATGAAGGGTTGTTAGTCGGTTCGATGCGTTTCCCCTAGGTTATTCAGCACATGAGTGATCACTTGTAGGAATGGCATATTTATAGCCTCTGGTCTTTGAGCAGTCATAGTTGACATATTTGTCTTGTCATTAGTGTCAATCAAAATCTATCGATCAAACTGCAACATGGTTACTAGTCCGTGTGATTCCAAATCGTCAACTCAAAACAAATTCATGTCTAGAAATTACCTCTGCCTACATTCATCCGCTAATAGTTAGTGTATACATTGTCGCGTCAAATTAAACCATATGTAACAGTGAAACTTGGTCAAAATAATTTGATCACAGACATTATTAATTCATGCTCAGTGGCGGAAAGTTTCCAGCCAAATGATATAAAGAAAATCCTAGACGTCAACTCTTAAATGCAATCCAGCCTACCAACAAAATCAGGTTTTGCATTTTTCAAACAATTGAGACGTTTATGAATAAATTATTAAATCTGGCAAAAAACGTATGTACATTGTCATTCTTTACCATGACTTTCAAATTAAATCAAACTCGGCTGTTTGAGTACTTTTTGTTTTTATTTCACACTGCTGGCATGATTTCCAGTAATCTCGACAATTCCTACAAAAAATGTAAACGACTAGGGAGGGCTTCCTTTCTAGTAAGGCAGAGTTTTAGGGTTTGGGTTATTCAGTAACTGCAATATTCCACGTCAATTATTTTCGAAATTCAATTTAATAGTGATTAGATGGAATGTTTTGCCCTTTCTTGAACTTCTGGAGGCTTCTTTGACGTTTATAGAAATCATCCCAACAAACAGTCACGTAATATGTCTTGATTAGTTTACGATTAACTTAGTGTCAATATATATATCTTTATTCCTAACCTACTCACAAAAAATTAGATGGAAAGGAGTGTGTAATGAAATGTACGATCTACTCGTTGTTGTAGTATTATGGCGCTGAAAATATAATTGTAAAGAAATAGCTTTACTGTTCAAACATTACAATACGATATACTTATATAAAAACCTTTTGAAATAAAGTCGTCAATACAATTTGGTCGGCTACACTCATTCTTTAAATGGGCGGAAAATTGATCGGAAATGCCCTTTGAACATTGAAAATGCTGATAGTATTGAAGAATTCAGTTTAATTATTGAACTCCCTAGAAATAAATTGAGGTTATCCATAACAAATTAAAACTTAGTTATAATAAACTAATCCATACTTATAGTTTTACAAACACATTACATGAAGTACTTTCATTGAATTAAGTAATATATAAGTAGTATTTCAGTAATCCAATATGTATCTAGGTACTTTGGCTAGAATACACAAAAATGTTGCCTTCACCTCTATACATAACTGTGTTTACAAATGAGTTTTCTTGAGAAAACATAACCTGTGCTGAACGATATAAAAGCTACATAAAACGACCTCATAGTAATCTAGTAGAGTTCGAAAATCTTACAAATCGAATCGTCAATAGTAGTATAAACTATTTTCGATAATCATGAAATCGATTGGAATAACATCCAAATTATTCAAATAGATTTTTCAAGCTATAAAGAAAAGCGATCAACTGAAGCGTTTCATATATTACTGTTACCTTCTACACTTAACAGAAAGGAAGGCCTTATTGCTAATTCTCCTTGGACAGTCTGTCTAGACAATCACAATCAAATAGTCTCGAACTTCTCACATGTTTAACATATAAATTATTGCCAATTATCTAACTTAACACACTATATTTCTTACACCTACTGCCAATTATCAAGAACTCAGAGATGTCTTGCCGTGAGATACTTTTGACCCGTAATAACGAAGATCAACACATTTAGACCTGTTATCTTCATTACATTAAATATTTTGGTTTGTTACTTTATATTATTTAAACTTTGGTTAATTTAATTCACTTATTTATTCTCATAGGAGGCGGCTTATATTAAGTCGTAGAACGTCAGAAATCTCAGTTTCTGTTGATTGGAATAATGCAAATATATACTACTTCATTCTATAGACTAATTATTCAATGCTAAATTTATTTGAAAGTATTGAATCTAACCTTGGTAAAGATAATGATAAGTATTTTGTTTAAAAGTTTCAGTCCAAGCAACTAGAGTTATCATTAATAGTCTGTTAAATGAAATGCTCAATCATTTTAAAAGTTGAGATATAGAAGGTCATTATTTATTAGTGGACATTGTAGATAACCTCAGCTAAATAAATCATTTTGATATTTTAAAACTTTATTACCATCAAAACTATCTATTTCATTGAGTCATGAAGTATTAAAAGAAAATGCCTAGCGTATAAGTCTAGAGTCTAATGAGTTCTACTTGTAAACCGAATTTTTGAAGGATGTTTTTTATTTCTTTAAAATTATTTTAACTTAAAATTGTATCTCCTACTTAACAAATGTTGACAGTTAACTGGTTGCATAACAAAAATATGCTCTAACACAGTAGAAATATGTGCTGGAATTATTAACAACTGAATTTATCAAAATATAATTAAATATTAAAAGAATCATAAAAAAAATCATAAATCAAGCAACTATAAATAAAACTTTACAGAGTATAACGAACATTTTACAAAATTATTTGGTATTATGGCGAATGATAAATTTAGAATCACATATATCACGAACTGACTTTTGTTAGACAACCGTTGAAAATCAATGACATGCATTCATTATCTCACAATGAATCTGATGAAGAATATTCAGGGTCGTAGAATTATGCCAATTAAGTGTTTCACATTAGAATAAAATATCTGACCCTGTTTTCTGATTCTCAATGGTTGTTTACATAAAGTTAGTTTGCAATATAAAGCTTCTAATTTAATGTAATTAGGATAAGTTTGTATTTTCCCGTTGATTTGTAATGGACTGAAACAGGTCAGTCTCTGTTGCCATATGTGCATCCTGAGCGGATTGCCTCGATATAGCGTTATTACACAAGTTATATATTTAAGTTAGATTGTGACTGGCAAGCGGAATCCCGGACGCGCGTTTCATCCTATTTGGGACTCGTCGGCCGGATGTACCTGCACCCAGTGTGAACATCAACATTCGGATGCAGGTACATCCAGCCGATGAGTCCCAACTAGGACGAAACGAGCGTCCTGGATTCCACTTGCCAGTTACAATCCAACTTAAATATATAACTTCTAATTTAATGTTTTATATATTCATTAAAAAGTACTCATCACTTGCCTATATCTAAGCTTTGCAAATGTAGTTTTCTTATTCCTACTGCTTGATTACAACTAATAATATTTAAATTCCATATGAGAATGTAGATGATGCTCATTACAAGAACCAATAATAATTTTGATGCATTTGTGAAAAAATTGTCTTCAAACATATAAATAACCTGCTGTTTATCCAAATGTTTTACGTGCATTCTATTTTACATTCTAAAAACGTGTATTCAACAAAGTGAATTAAATTTGTCATCATTTATCATTAATAATAATAATAGTAATAATAATAATGATAATAATAGCATAGTTACTAATTAATATGATGACCTCAAAAAATTATTTTCAAGGTTATTTTCTAAAACATATTTTTCAACTAATCAAAGAAAAGCTTTATTCTGATTGGTTCACTAGCTACTAATATATGTAAACAGGTTTACCGAATTAATACAAACTAGAGTTAAATAATATTAAACCAAAAACAATGACAGTAACAATAACTGAAGTGAAACTAGTGGATAAATACGATAAATACATATTTTCTTGTCCTTTCATAGAATGCAATAAATAATTAACATGTACCAGTAAATGCTGTCAACTAGAAAATTAATTAATCACTAACTTGTATTTAATTAAACTTCAAAATTTTTCAGGTCAAGTAATTTCAGTTGACTTTTTATTTTTTATAGTTTCATTGTTATTATTATGACATAATCAGTCGAAGACTTAAAATGTCATGAAATTCAGGTTCATGATAAATTATTTTTGTAAATTGATCTGTTGAAGAAGATTTGACGTACAGATAGATGCATTTAATCGTGTTATAGACTCTGAATTACATAGTTTAACTGTCAATATAGACAATAACTATAGACAATATCAACTTCGTGTAAGTGTAAGGGCTCTGATTGTTCCATAAGCACTAATTAACTGAAAGTTCAACAAATTGATAATGAGCTTGTAATGAGCAAAACTATTGAATAGAAATATGAATCATGTTTATTGTGTATGAAGTAAAAAACAGCATTCGTTTACATAATATGTCAATAATTTTACTAATGTATGCAAATATAATCAATGGTACATGCAGTTGTAGTATAGTAACAGAAGTAATCAAAATACCATGATATTAAAGAAACAATTAAAATGAATTTGTCTAAAAGAGATTGAAACTGATTAATCTAGATTCTTGAAAACTTACTTGGAAACTAGTCATTCATACACAGAATATAAGTGAAGTGAAAAAATCTTCGATTTCTGTTTCGAATTACGTGTATTATAACTTGAAGATTATGAAAACATGATTGTACTAGTTATTGTGGAAGATAATTGAGCTAACATAGTGCAGAAAAATATTGTAGTCTGTTGTATTCTCATTACTGTGGAAATACTTATTGTCACATTCAATGAAAGCTTCATGGTAAAATGTAATCTAGATATTTAGATGCAGATGTTTAAATGACTGGTGAATTTCGTGATGTTTCGGTTGATAAATGAGATAACTGTGTATTGGATGCTTCATTAATGACGACTATTATGTCACAGTGACTAACATACCAACATGATCATGGATACGAAAAATATAACTTATGTAGATATAGTCGCATATGAAGAGACACGAATCATAGATTTCACTTTCATTCACTTTTCTATATCACAAATGTGGAGTCATTTTATTTACAATTCTAGTCCATTCAATTATTTAACACATTACTGATTTAATTAAATAGTATAAAAGAGACGAATGAGGTTAAATGATGCTTCAATGAAAATCAGACCAATCTTCTGCAACTTAGTAATAATCTTGACATAGTATTACTTTACTAAAAATCATATGTTCAGTATAATTGCGATTGTAGCTAAAACTTTCGATCACTAACTATCACTAACTATTCCTAACCCAAGTATTGCTTACTCGGTGGTCTCAATAAACACGAACAATGTCTCGGAGACATCTATGACCGAATACTAGAAGCCTACAAATATCCTCTATCCTTAATGACCATGTTTCACTGGTTACTGCTGAGCAGTAAACGCGTCCTTCGGTCAGTGGACGGATGTCTCGCCTACGCCACAAGTGGCAAGAACCAACTGAACCTTTTGAAAACAAGCCGAGACTTCATCAGACACTAAACAATCAGGACTAATGAGACTCCCAAGATAAGTGAAGCAGTCAACACATCCAAGTGCTTCGCTCCCTCATAGTTTCGGCGATGATGAAAGCTAATCCTCAAGTAACATTTTGCATTTTGATGGGGGGGGGAGAATTGCATTACAAACATCCTTACATTCATTGTTAAGGTAATCAAGATTCTACATTTTATCAGCATCCTCACCCAATAGGACTATATCATCTGCATATTCCAAGTCAGTAAGTTTATCTCCCGGAAGAAGATCAACTCCGGAGAAGTCAAACGATGACAGTGTTAACTCTAAAAGTATGCCAATGATAAAATTAGATAAAAATGAGGGTATGCAGACAACCTTGACGAACACCACTTGAAGTAAACAGTTCTGACGACAGTCCTCCACTAGCTGTGACGCGACATGTGCTGTTCGAGTAGAGAGTTCATATGAGGTCAATGTACATCTCTGGTACGCCTTTCAATGACGGGCATTTCCACATAACCTCACGACCGATAGGGTCAAATGCTACCATAAGGTCAAGGAATACAACTATTGTTGAACGCCTAAAAGTGTGTCTGTGTTCCAGCACCTGCCGAAGTATGAATATTTGGTCTATACAACCACGTCCAGGTCTGAAATCACTTTGGTTTTCTCCAGTTTGCTCTTCATGAGCTTTAGTTAAACGTCGAAGTATTATTGAAGTCAATATTTTTGACACTATGTTTGTTAAACTGATTCCTTGGTAAATGTCACAGGATGAATTCTGTCCTTTCTTGTAGACCAAAACGGTTAGTGTTCGAGACCAATCTGATGGGATTATGTCCAGTTCCGAGAGTCTAGCCAGGATCTCTGTTAATTTCTCTGTTGAAACTGGAGCACCATCCTTAAATATTTTAGGGGTTAATCCATCAGGTCCTGCTGCTCTCTCTCGCTTTAGATTCCCTATAGCCTTCTCAAACTCATTAAGATTTGGGGGGACCAATATTAATTTACCATTCTGATTGCTTGGGGATGGTGGGCAACTGGGATGAGACCGAAATCCAGTTGGACTGTTCCTTAAAGTTTTCTGCCCATCAAACTAATCTTCAGGATTGGGAATGAATAGTGGTCCCTTTTTTGAAATAGTTTCACTTGCGGTTGGATTTCTGATACTCTTTTCCTTGATAAGTCTGAACAGTTGCTTACTGTTACCTATTGTCTCTGTCTTTTCCATCTCTTGAGCTTTCACAGCCCACCACTACTTACGATCACTGCGTAAGCATTTAACCAGCTTGTGTTTAAGTCGCCTTCGCTTCTCATTGTGTTTAAAACCAGACGAGATGTGTTGTCGAGCGTCTAACAGTTCAGTTGGTGCAGCTGAAATCCACTGACTTCTCTCAACCTTTAGGTTTAGTTTACTAGTAGGTATCGCTGTTGTTTCAACAGTTATTTTGGATATCATTCCAAGCTGATTCGGGATGGGTACAGCTTACGTAGTTGACTAATTTGTCTTCTAGTTGTTTTTGTAATGTATTCTTGACTTTTTCATCATTAAGTTAAACAATAAGGGGAATCCTTTCTGTGGACCTTTTACATCCATTGAGACGCAGACGAATACGCGTTCGTAGTAAAGCACGGTCTGAGTCTAAACATGTACTCTAAAATGAGCGGCAGTTTTCTACCGAGCCTCTGCAATGGTGGCTGATGGCCATGTGGTCCATTTGAGTCCAACGCTGAGTCGATTTTGGAGGTCACCATGTGGACTGATGACTTTCCTTATGTTTAAGGTACTTGCTTGCGAGAAATAGACGGTTATCTGAACATAGTTTTGACAGATGGTTGCCATTATTTGTTTATTGAGCCACCACACCATAGGATCCACCTAGATGCCTTTCGGTTTCACTTAGTTTACCTACTTGGGCATTACAGTCACCAGAACTTATCCTTACACCAGTGCTCTTAGCTTTAAGAAGGAGGTCGGAAAGCTTTTCGTAAAATTCATCTTTTACTTCATCTGAGCTACAGTTGGTGGTAATGTAGACAGAAATAACGATTTATTAAGGGTTGATGGTGGGATATGACCTCGAACAAGATGATCTCGTGTTCTATTAGGGGTATGAAAGCGGTTTTAAGTTTCCAGTTGCTCACACCATGGAAGAATATTACTTGAAGTACGTGAAAGAAAACTGGGTTAACGTTGATTATATTGACCTGTGAACGCGATCGCGGAGCCCAAGGGATAACTGCTTGAGGCCCATCACTCACGATCTTGTTATGGGGAATTTTTGAAGTGTCATCTCCGTTCTTTAAAAAGATGTCACCACCGGAGACAGAAATCCGTGGAGTAAGGCAAAGTGTGACATTTTCAGGGTCGACGTTATTCTAACTCTTTCCTTCTGCTAAAAAGGTAGCATCACTTCAGATGCTGATTTATCCTAAGGCACACCATTCATACTCCCATCAATTCCCTCTGAGGAAGCCCGGACATCACATCAAAGTGGCAGCTTCGGTTAGGGTTATTATATTGACCTGTGAACGCGATCGCGGAGCCCAAGGGATAACTGCTTGAGGCCCATCACTCACGATCTTGTTATGGGGAATTTTTGAAGTGTCATCTCCGTTCTTTAAAAAGATGTCACCACCGGAGACAGAAATCCGTGGAGTAAGGCAAAGTGTGACATTTTCAGGGTCGACGTTATTCTAACTCTTTCCTTCTGCTAAAAAGGTAGCATCACTTCAGATGCTGATTATCCTAAGGAAACATCATACTACCATCACTTCCCTCTGAAGTCGACAGTACGATTTCACCCTCAGATTTTATGTTGATGCTTTTAGTCTTATCGCTTTCCAACAGATCTGCTTGGCATGATAGGACCTAGAGGAACACGCTTTGTAGCCATTATAGCTCAGTTAGGTCATCATGATAGGGAAGCCCGGACATCACATCAAAGTGGCAGCTTCGGTTAGGGTTATTATATTTAGAACTCCTTCTTTTTCACTTCCACAAAATATGGAATTCTATTTCATTTTCATGCAACTACTTTTAATCATGACGTTACTTCTTATTATGAGTTCTATACTTTAAAATTCAATAACATTAGATTAGGACATTCCTTTTATTAGATAATCAATCACCAATTCACTTTTCCTTTAACTAATGTTCTTAATCTAATGATTTATATTTACTTGACTAAAGTATTCACATCTTATTGTATCATTATCATTAAACTTTAATATCATCTGTAAACAATTTAATTCTTATATATTTTACTATAAAGTCAAAGTATTAGACTTTCTGTAACGTTATTTTCTCTTAGTAACAGAATCATTAATCTAATCTCTTTTTCTTCAATTCATTTACCAGATCTCAATCAATAAATAACAATAAATTGTTTAAATCATTCTAATTTAACTCTTCACAAGAAAATTTCTTTCTTTTTTTTCTTGTTGTACATTGTAATAATTAGGATTGTCTTCTTTTATTTTTCTTCTTTTGTATAGTGTTATATCTCGTACTTGATAACTTGACTAGCCGCAAAGCAATCTTAGCACTTGAACGCCTTGAACCCTCCTAGTCGCCAAATCAGAAGACTGAAGACGAGAAAACAGGAAAACTTTATTCTAGTGAAATGTGAAGTGAGTCAAGTACAAAATATTCGTATATCTATAGTTTTCTGAAACAAATAAATCAGTATTATGATCCATCCAGTCCGAATTAAGAAGTCTCAACTGCTACCCAATCGGAACGCTCCACGTCGAGATTCTAGAAGGTTCTATCGATCAGTGATTGGACGGAATGTCTCCTGCTCCTTCAAGGGTTCTGGAGGCCTCGTTGAAGTTTCTGGGAGCCATCCCAACATATAGTTATTGTTTCAATGGTATTACCATACTACTAACTTTACTAATCAAACGATTTCCTTTATTTTTTCTTTATAATCAACTTGACGGAATAAAGTAGATAGTAAGAAAACAAAAATAAAAAGTAAATATAAACAAAATATTGGATTATGATTAGTATACACATTCACTTGTTAACTACATACAATATAGAATAATGATGTGTAAACTATTTGTTTTTCTTTATCTACTTCAATCTACTTAAGACTTTTGCTTCTTACTTTATTTATTGAATTACTTTTGATATTTAATTGAGTGAGTTCACCACAAATCGATTTAGGCATGGTACAATTAGAAGATAAGGATGAGTGGATAGATTTTTGTTTTCGTTTCAGTATGGAACTCCATAGATGTAAGCATCCTAGATTCCGCCTTAAAGGCTTTAGGTTAATGAGCATCTAACTCTTCGCACTACTGAACTAGTAGGAGTTTTTCAGCTCTGAATTGTGTTTATACATTATCTCATAATTTACTATAATTTTGTCCATAGATAAATGTTATTCATACATTGTTCATTAGTTGCGTTTATACTTTTAGAAATTATTATATTCAGTCTAAATATATACCTATCAATTTTACGAGATTCCTTAACATCACTGAAGTAATTCTCAATAAAGCCTAATGTGTTTAACAGTGATTTAATGACATTATGCTAATTAAGTAATCTAAGCATTCTGAGCTTATCTCATATGTATTAACTAATTAAATTGAATGTCCTGATTCATATACATTTAAAAAAACATAAAGGAGAGTTTTTTCTTTATCTTTAAGTACATTTCTCATGAGCTGAGTTTCAGATATGGATATTCTTTTGACAGTGCCAACGTACCACATCTACGTCACACTTGAATGTTATTTGAAATTATCAACATATAGATAACTTTAAATATATGTGGATTTGTTGTGCCTATCACTTCCAAAATAGCTTAAACCGATACGATGATCAATCTTGAACAATTTTATTGATTTAGGTTTTCAACACATCGTTGATAATAATGATGTTGTTTCTGTACTCATGTGTCATGACTAAAACGGGAATAAATTAATTTTCAATAAATGCTACTAGGTGATTTTCATAATCGATTTCCGTGTAACCTGTTGCCATATGTTCTAAAATATTTATATTGTTCAATATATAGGCGGCCTGCTTGAAATCCCGGGCTAGCTTTTTTACCAATATCTCAACAAGTTATCTTTCCGTTTTCTGTTTTGTTTTAATTGCCCAATCATGACCCAAAATCTCATTGTGTACTCACGCGCATTTATAAAAAGTTTACGACCTATCATGTACAATTCAGTTAGATCTAAACGCAAACATCATGGTGGCTGGCAGCACGCGTTAAAAAGGAATCAATATTCACCAAATGTTTATCTTCTGGTAGAACGCGACGCTGCTATATCAGGATTCAAGCACGTAAAGAGAAGTATAAATGCTCAACTATTCCATATTTAGCACATGTTCTATGTAATGAAAAGTTTGTAAGAACCTATCTAATCAGAAATCTGTGCTCTTAAAAATACGGATTGTTATGAAATGCAAAGACTCCTATTCCTTATGTTACTGTTATTTTTTGTTGATGTTGTTGTTAACAATATAAAATATGCATCTTTTATTATCAGATGTTGACACGGTTAAAAAAGTAACTTGTTAAGACATTGTATGCTGAAAATTCATATTGTACTAAAATTACTATTGAATAAAGCTATTATATATATATATATATATATATATATATATATATATATATATATATATATATATATAATATCTTCCATACTTGACATATATTTTAGCCAGCTTCACTAATCATATCGTTTATGACATTATGATATACAGTATGTTTGCTTTCTTTAACCAATCAATAATATTAGTATAACTGAATTTCGGGCATCAGTAGAATATAGAAAATTAGTTTCTAACTAATTATGATTTGTCATCTCGATATACCTACATCCTAATATTGTTATGCCTACTACCAACTGATATAATTTTATTCGCTTAAGACGTCACCATGTTATCTACTGTAGTTATAACCGTATGATATGCACAGTAACACAAACTAAACACTTGTTATAATTAACGTCAATAACCAAAAAAATACGAACAATGTCGATTAATACTATTTATTTTTAGTTTATAAGTAACTGAAGAAAATCAACATGATAACAAAATGAACAAAAAATTATTCTATTATGATTGTTCTTTTTGTTTTATTCAGCCATAAAATCCTAAATATAACACTAAGTATAAATGAATAATCATGTTAACATCATATTTAGCAATAACTTATACATGTTTACAAGAAATTTATAAACTTCTTTGCAAAATCATACTACTAATGAGTAGTTATTCTTTATATTACATTTGGATGGATTGTATATTTTCTTGTATGTGATCATTCATTAACTTGTTTACTAAACAACAACATGGAACGATTATACGAAGGAATTAACTCATGCGTTTGTTGATGTGCATGAGTGTGTGTGTGTGTGTAATAGTGCTCTTCATGATTACGTGACGTTTTCATTCTTCATTTCGATATGTACTGCACACACACACACACACACAACATTTTTGCTGAATTATGTGGAAATATATCGGTCATCTGTTTCCTAAACTGAGTTGGTTTGTGGAGATAGGTACTAAGTTTATTTGTTTATATTCGTCACAGATTGATGTCAGCTTGATACTACAAAAAAACCAGAGGGTTCTGGACATCAGTATCTCCCGAAATTTGGACTTCTCAGTAGTGAGTATCCTCGATTTCATCAGGAGTTCCTTATTAAAATAAAACAGCTGTTCAGTCTTCCTTGGTTTATGTGTTCGTCAATCTGTGACAAATACAAACAAGTAAAATTAGAAGTCACATTTGATTAAGTTACAACTAGACCATCAAGTGGAACTTTAGTTAATTTGACACAATACTAAGACGACATAACTTATGGTGGATGGAGATTTTACTCAACCGTTGACGAACATAACAATCTTTTTATCGAATATATCTGAGATTAGATTTTATATAACGGATGATTTGAACTAGAAATCATTTGAATACTAGGTAGTATTATATAACTATTTCAATAGGAGACACTGTAAATATGTGCATAAATATCCTTACCAGGGATAGATATAAAGAACAACAGGCTTCTAGGTAAATACTTAGCTTTAAGATCACTGAACCGTCTGGCCTTTTTACTGCAGTCAGTTTAAGATACATTGACTGGTATCATTCACTGTCATTACTGATATATGTTTAGTACCCAAAACGAATACTTCTGTTACTCACATCTTATAACCGAAGCCCCGGAAATTACCTCGAAGTATGTAACTTGTAAGCATACACTTATTAATATTACTAAATGTTGTTGAATTTGATGTCAAATTGTTTTACTAAATAGGTATTAAAAAGTATCACACTGTGGCAAAAATCCCAGTTAAACTGCATAAAAATAGCACTAAATTAAAATTTATACTCTAGCTTTACTTCCTGAGAAACAATATTACTATATCTTTACTACTGGTGTGAGGCTGAAAACGAGTATCTTGCCTGTACCACTAGTGACGAAAGTTGGTGTAGCTAAGCGAGGTTTCTTAATTCGTGTTGAGATTACTTCAAGCACCGACCAATAAGAGATGACAAAACTTCCAAAACAAATGAAGCAATCAACACGCCCACCTACTTCACTCTCCATGACTTATCTAGGCAATCATGCAGACCAGTTCTTAAAAAATATTTTGTAATTGGTGGGAAAAATCTCATTTTAAATATGCTTGAAATGTTACTTAAGCTGTTTGGGAGACTGCATATTATTAGCATCTTTGCCATATAAGACTATATTGTCTGCATGTTTTGAGTAGGAATTAGCTCCTAAGAATTCAGACGCAAGTAGTGCGACGTCTAGTCTGACATCTAAGACGAAATTAAATAAAAGAAATGGGTTCAGTGGGCAACACAACAACCGAAGTTACACTGTGCAATATATAAAGTCAAGAAGCCGTCTTACATCATAATACTTTAATGAAAAATATCATTAAACACTAAAGACTGACAGAAATGTTAAACCGTTAGTTATATCATCAATAGTTTATTCATTAAGATATTTCCAAACCACAAATATCTGAATAGAAATAAAATTACAGCAAGCACTGAAGAAAGTAATACAAAGAATCATTGAATAGAGTCAGTAAATAACAGAACTTTCAATTAAAATAAAGTTTATTAATTTATTGCACACTAATATACCTGGTGCTTGATAGCTTAACTAGCCGCAGACAACATTAGGGCTAGAACTCCTTGAACCCTCCTAGTCGCAACTTCAGAAGATAGAAGAAAAGTAGACGGGAAACTTTATTGCAGTAAGATAGAGAGTGGGTTTTGCACAAAATATTCGTATATCTATAGTTTTCTGAAACAACAATATCAGTATTATGATCCATCCCATCCGAAATAAAAAGTTTCAACTATTACCTTTTCAGAACTCGTCGCGTCAAGATTCTGCAAGGTTCTGTCGAACAGTGATTGGATGGTAGGTCTCCAGCTCTTTCAAGGGTTCAGGAGGATTCGTTAAGGTTTCTGGGAGCCGTTTCAACATACACAAATATGACAACATTCTGCTAGGTACATGAATAATTTTAAACATTGAAAAGATGGACAAAATTACTACACCATAGAAAAATATGCTGTAACAATTTATAATAATCTTGTCAATATAACATGAACTTAATAAGAAATCTAATTAACACAATTTCTTTTAAAAGTCGTAAATATGCCATTTAGCAAATGCAAATTGAGTTCCTAACTTTAACATATGTATGTATGCATATGTGTGTGTATAATCAACGTAGAACCTGGCACATATGTGCATCGGTTCAAGTTGCCATACCACCATGGCACCGCAAGATTAACACCACCACCACTAGTAGATATCGCTTCAATAAAATCAAATAATAATAGTAACAAGGAGTGTGAACATATAGAATATGGTTCAGGAAGCGTAGAAAGAAAGCTATGGAATAATTTACAGCTTATGATTTAAGGGAGGACAATGAGTGAATACATCTGCGCCATTGTGATCGATTCTAGGCCATGTCACTCAGTGTTTTTAGCCACTGGTTACGATAATCGCGAGGACTCTATTCAGGTAGTTTGCACCTACCGACACGACCCAAACCGGCAGTCAGTGACTTCATGGACTGATGTCATGTTTTTGTTTGGCCACCTCTAACTCTCTTCCATCCTGCTCCTATATCAGCCAACATTGACCGTCGAGGAAGACGGTGGTTGGGCATACGCAACACATGTCCCAACCACCTCAGTCGATGAAGATTCACAACTTCATCAATTGACTTACCACCCTTGCCTATCACCCGTCGTCTAACCCTGTTATTACTTACTCGGTGATCCCAGCTAACGCGAGCGATGTTTTGTAGACATCTATGGTCAAAAACTAATAACCTCCGAGTGTCGTCTACCCTTAATGGTCACGTCTCACACCCATACAGTAAGACAGAGAGAACTGTTGCGCAGTACACTCTCCCTTTCGTTGAGAGACGAATATCTCGTCTACGCCATAGGTGACGTTAGTTGGCAAAAGCCAAACGATCTTTTTGAATTCGTCCTGAGATTTCATCAGAGACCAACCCATTAGGGCTATTCAGACTTCCAAGATAAGTGAAGTGGTCGACGTGCTCAACTACTTCACTCCCTATCTTTAGTTCAGGTGTTGACGAAAACCAGTCCTGTTGCAATAGTTTGCATTTAGAGGGGGAGAAACGCATTCTGAACATGGTTGCATTAGAGCTTATTGCTGTTAAAAGATTCTGCATCTTATTTGCGTCTTCGCCAAACAGGACTATATCGTCAGCATATTCTAAGTCGACTTGTTGTTTTTCCTGGAAGGAGATCAATTCCCGAAAAGTCAGACGATAAGAGTGTAATTTCCAACAATATGTCGACTTTAACACCGTAAAACTTGTAAAGAAAGATCCACGCTCTTTCTCCCCCTTCCCCTTCTCATCAAGTAATTTGAAATAAGAAGCTTATAAACGAACAAGCACTGTTTTCGTCAACTTCCTAAGTTATAAATTCAAGAAAATCTCATTACAATGACCAAAATAAGGAATATATAATTATGTTGAATAAATTGCATAGGTAGACAATGATCCATTTTAGATTGGTTAGCTCTAACTTTGATTACTATTTAAATATATCCTAAATTTATCGGTTGTAAGCATAAGAGGTCTGGAATGAGATTGTTATCACCAACTTCAGAGTGATTTTAGTACTATGTCACAGACGTGAAGGCCATGGGTCCGACTTTTTAACGAAAGTGTTAGTGGTTACTGCTAGGGAGTCCCACACTAGATCGGAACAGTAGTCAAGCGCTCACCGGTTTTCGGTGGTACACAACCAACATCGATTTGTGACGAATTCAGTCTACTAAACTTTTTACCTTACTCCACAAAACCATCTGAATAAGGTTTTGAATATAGTTAAAAAGTTATTAGTCAAAAAGTATTAGGTGTAATACTTCATTTAAAGATGCATCAGTTTTCAACTAACAGAATAATATAGTGAAAAATCAATGTACTATTTCACTGAATGTGGAAGTTATGTACTTACACTAACTATTCATTAAATGTTTTTAATTTATCAAGTCGTATCTGGTGATCGAAATTTCAATATACAAACTTACTTAAGTCACTTGATATTTTGTTCATTTCGAGTAGTTAAATGGACTTGACATTAAAGTCACATTGTACAACATTTCAATTTAGATTTCGAATAACCTTGACTAGGGAACTGACAATTAATACAAAACCTAGTTCTAATGTTTCTTTTGATTTATTCTAATCAATCATCAACATAAGTAACATCGCTTAATATTCAATGTTGTATTTCACAACAGTTATGGTTAATTTTTCATATCATCCAAAATATTACTAATTTTTGAGCCTACTACTGAGTAGTATAATTTTTAGTCAAAAATTTATAAAATCACCTACCGTCAGTTTGTTTTCTAAGAAAAATATTGAATGTTCAACTTCAAGTGAGAATTTTACTACTGGAGGCCTGTCTAGTGGTGTTGTTAGTTAGGCGTTAATCGTAAAACTTGAAGATCTTGGGTACTATTTTCTGGTTGGACGAAGAGTGTGAACTGTCGAGGTGAAGTGTATTAAATCGAAATAACTGTCCATTTTTACCTGTTACCCAACCAGTATCAATCTATAACGAATGCAAACGACTAAACTTAACAGCCGCCTGCTACAAGATCACTTCGATATAAATAGTACATATTCTTCTTATACGCTTTCTCCCCCAGCTTATGGGTTGCTCTCATAGGGAACTGATCTCCTTTAAGCAACCAACATACTTAATGCAACAGTAACTCACCGCTCAAAAGTAACCCACATAGATCCCATCACCAGGGAAGAATTTCCCCATATATTTGTTTGGTTGGTGATCTTATCTAAGTTTCAAATACTCTTGGTCATATTCCGTACCAGGATATACTCTATGGTCCATTGTGATTACTACCAGTTGTTTGCTGGAATCAGCGCCATAGATGAAAAGTGAGCGGTTTTTAGAAGTGTAAGATACGTACGTCTGGTACCCTAGTACTGTTAAACCTTGTTGTTATTGGTCCCGTTTCTAATTAACATCTTCATATAGTATAAATTCCTCAACAGTGTCTCTTTACCAAAACTCTTGTATATAGAAAAACCCATAAAATTCTGATCAAGCCTGTAATCAGACATGCTTTCATGTACAACATACTACTTGAGGATAAAGTCATTCTTATTATCTCTTGAAACATATTTGCTTAATGATTGTCAAAGTATATTGAACTAATTGTTCATTATCTTCTTACTTAACCGATAATGATGGTTTGTAAAGTTCTTATTATAACATCAATGAAGTAATTAGTTTTTATAAGTGTATATATGAAGATGTTATCATTATGTATGTTGTTATCATTTCATTATAATGTGTCTACTAACCTTAACATAAATTTGACCTGTTATGTTTTACTGGAACTGATAAAGCTACCTTTCTATATACTTAAGTTTATTATTTAGACAAAAATAATATTGACTGACAAAAAATCTATTCTATCTGTTGGATATAAAACAAATTGAATCTAATGAAGAAAACATCTAAAAAAAGAAGATATTTGTGTCACCATAATTTATCTTCTTATATGTTTATAGATGGTTACATAAGCCATATGTTTCGAGTTATTTTGTTAAGGAACTAGTAAGAAAAAGGAGAATATTGAATAACTACTTCATTATATTACTGGACAACTCAGCTACGTACATTCATGAATTGGTAAGGAATGAAACACGAAATTCTTACTCTTTGTAGTGACATCACATTGTTTAGACTCCTGATTTAGCAGTTTATATTTTATAATTTCATCATTTTTGATGTTACACATGAGTAACTACTACAAACTTAATGTTGTAATTGAGCACTGTGAATATTGTTGAATTTTAATTTTACGTGACTAAACAATATGAGTTTGATAACCATGAAGCACGGAACAGCTGCCTCGTTAGGCGCATTTTTGACTTCAGTGTGAAACCGGACGTACGACTTCCAGGCTTTGTGTCGAATGTTGAATTATTACATCACTGAGCCGGCCAGCATCATATGGTTTATATTTCTAACACAGTCAATTCATCCATTGACATCGGTGGGTGAATGTTTCATACTCCATATGGTTGAATTGCAGTATAACACCACTAATTGTTTTATTCATATTGTGAAAAGACCAATTGGGCAAGCAATGATTTATTTGGTGAAAAGAGAGTATGTCTTACAATATTACATACCTTACTTCCAAGCATGGAATTGCACATCCTCCGTGTTCTCTGGACTGTGTCGTTTATTAGCTTGCTTCTCTTGGTTGTTCTCGATTCTCCTCTGTATTTTAATCATGCTTTACTTTTTGCCACCTCGCAACTAGCCTTGTATGCTGTTTACTGATTCTTCCTAATTTCCTTTGACGCTCTACTATCTGCTACTTATTGATGACCTTATAAGTAGTATCCACCACAATATTACATATCATTATGACCCTAATAATTATCATCACATTTTATTAAGATATACTCACTTAATTTTGCCATATTGAATGACCTTTTTTAAGTTTTTTTGGTAAGTAAACAACCTTTGTTGCTTACTACCAGTTTTAGTAATGTAAAGACCTGATTAACATGCGATTTACAAATTTCATTCCAAATGTTGAACAGTTGCAATCCTTAGATACTTACCAGATGAATATTTTGAGAGTAATCTTTGAGTTCCAACGATACAACTTGAGTCAAACACAGATTCTTACAAGCTGACTTCACTTGTTTCACATCAAACTAATATAGCTTTCCTCTATTAGATAATAGCATGGTTGAGATATAGTTAACGGTGGTATCCGTGATGATGATCAACAATAAGTACGATTGTACAGCTTTAGTGAACATTATTTTTAAAAAGAGGATTTTCAACAGCGAGTTGCCTACATTATCCTTAATGACGCATTAGGTTCCTTTCAGTATATTTTTGTCTATGGATAGTCAAATAAACAAGGATGTTAGTGAAAACACGAACAAAGAAAAATTAGAACCAACAGGTTCTTTTCGAGTGGTATGTTTATTGTAGAATTATTGTTTAAAGTTTCATACTTAGCATCCTCTTTCATGTCAGCTTTGATTTGATGCATTAGTTCTACCCGTTATTATATACGGATTTTCAGATCTTTGTAATCAATTCAGTTGTAACTGATTTGAGATCTCTATCAATTTTGATTACCAGACTGTCATATTTTAGAGATGGTTATTCTTTATCTTGATCGCTTTCATTATTGAATGTTAGGGCGACTGATGTGTTTATTGGAGTAGTTGGCTCACCTACTATTTTTACAGTTCTTCGGAATACAAAGTATTTTCTGACTAGATGTAAATTATTACAGGAAGTATCCTATTAATTACTACTCGATCAAATCAACTGAGTTAATCAACGTTTAGATTGCCATTTTACCATTAGCTGAAAAAACAAACATTATAAATGGATCTTATGATAGAAGTGTATATGAGGCAATCCCCGAGTTTATGAACTTGAAAGTAATTCAATGGATAGCTGACTATGTATCCACCCGTATTCAAGTAACATTATCTACTATAGTAGACTCAGTTCTCTAAAAATTAGGCATTCACTGAGATGTGAAGGCTCTGAATTCGATAACTAGTTGAATCGTAGATTGATACAACTGAGAAATATCTTACTAAAGGTCCGATGCACGTTACTCAAATGGTTATCTGGCCACCCGTAGCAGTAGGAGTAAACCACAGTATTAAATAATCTCTAGAGACACTCTTTGTAAACAGTTCATTAAGAATATGAGAGTCATGCTATGATTACGTCTCATGTACTGATGCTTGGTCTAAATTCTCGAACAAAGTTGACTAAGAGTTAGAAACTAATCATCTCTGGAATGTCATTAATGTAAATTCAGCTAAGGTGAAAACGTAAATCGATTGTAAATTGGTGTTTAGTATAAACAATTCAACACCATACAGAAACTTATTAGTATCAAGCAGTAACAATATTGCATGTATCATAGGTACTTAGTGTAATTGACCAAATAAAGAAAACAGTACTTTGTTACACTACATTGATTTCATTATTTCATTCATTTCTCAACGACGACCTATGCCATTTGTCCTATTTATAAATAGTAGTAAACTATTAACAATATTACCTACATTATCAGATGTCGAAGTAAATGTAAATTCATAACATAATATAAGCGACCAGGTATTCTTTGCCTACTCTTAGTCTTCTATATATACTTAGCCCCTCTCTTAAGAAAGAGAAGGAGGGATGTATGTATGTATGTACAATCAACATAGAACCTGGCACATATGTGCATCGGTTCAAGTTGCCATACCACCATGGCACCGCAAGATTAACACCACCACCACTAGTAGATATCGCTTCAATAAAATCAAATAATAATAGTAACAAGGAGTGTGCACATATAGAATATGGTTCAGGAAGCGTAGAAAGAAAGCTATGGAATAATTTAAAGCTCATGATTTAAGGGAGGACAATAAGTGAATACATCTGCGCCATTGTGATCGATTCTGGGCCACGCCACTCAATGTTTCTAGCCACTGGTTACGGTAATCGCTAGGACCCCATCCAGGTAGTCTGCAGCAACCGACACGAACCAAACCGGCAGTCAGTGACTTCATGGACTGATGCCATGTCTTAGTTTGGCCGCCTCTATCTCTCTTCCATCCTATTCTTATATCAGCCAACATTGCGCGTCGAGGAAGACGGTGGTTGGGCATACGTAACACATGTCCCAACCACCTCAGTCGATGAAGATTCACAACCTCATGGACCGATTTACCACATTTATATATATATATATACAACCAGCTCCTACAGTAAGCTAGTTAGAGTAACATCATTAATATCCAATTGATTAATATGAGATCGTGATTGGGAAATAACATAATAGTCCGTAGGTCAAATGAAAAGTAAGAATGAAGTAATTATGACGATAATAAGAACGTATTTTTTATTATACATACAATCAAAATATATTAAAATAATATTCTTTAAAATCAGTTCTCAAAGTTTAATCATTCATCTTAATTCACCTATTTTATCAGGAAATTACACTACTACTGAAGTATCCACTTAAAAACACTGTCTAAAATTGCTGAATTTGATTCATCTATCAAACATTATTAAACGTTGCGAATAACCATGATCTCGTTTAAAGCCTACAACTGAAGTGCAGATATTATGCAGCAAAGATAGCTAAACACGACGAATAAAGTAGTGGAAAAATCCTCTTTCTTAGGATTATAGGCATTCCTTTCCACCGAGTGTCAAACTAACATGAGATCTAGGAAAAACAATGATTTCTGCCGGCTACCTGCAAACCACCTTGCAATCTACTTATCAGTATTATTACCAATTCAGATAGTACAGGAAATGACAATATTATAAGAAATCAAACAAAGTCAATCTGAGAAACAAATGAAACGTTGATACGTCATTGCATACACTAACTATAAGACAAACTGAATACAAGAATAACAGGAAATACTATGATCGTCATGAAGATAAGCAAACATAAAAAAAACAGAACAACTGAAAGATATATGCATTCAATAACAAATGTTATATACATACAGCGTTAATCTGGAACAGAAACATTATTAAAAACAAGAACATGAGCTAAGTCATTAAATTCATAATCTCGATTCATTGTCAGTTCATGAATACACAAACCAGAAATCATCTAGCACAAAAAAAAGAAAAAAAAGAGCAGTACACGTAGGCATGAAATTATGGTGCATTACTTCAATAATCAAGTAAGTGTGCTCATTTATTCGATTTTTAGTTACACAAACGATTTACTTGTATGAGATAGCTTGTGCATCTCCATGATTGGTATCAATAAACAATATTTGAGCAATATCACGAATTAACAGGAATTAGATAAGAATTCTAGTTAAGTAGTTTAAAATGTGAACGTATGTAGTGAACCATGAACGTCTTGGGTTCAGTAGCTGATGAGCCTACGAATGTTCAAAAACAGAACAAAGTAGCATTTCAGTATTTCCTGGTTATAAATAGTTTCCTATATACAATCAGTCACTGACTTGAATTATAGAATGTTAAATACTCATTTAACTCTTAACGAACTATGCAGCCACAATAATTGACTGTTTCACTTAATATTCACTTAAGTTATTTAAATTAATTTGTATAAGAAACTGTTTTAATTTTGTAGACAATAGTAAGTTCCCAGAAATTATATGATAATGTCTAATCGTTTTGTGGTCAGTCAACATATGGATACATGTACGTACAAATGTACCCATATACTATGTTACATAAGACGTTACAATAAGATTAGTAAGTACTGATAATGTTTACACACCCTAAAGACAAGTATATATATATATATATATATATATATATATATATATATATATATATATATATATATATATATAATCAACCGTGTTACTATCTTATTAACCAAAAAAAAACAACAAAACTTCGATACATAAACACCAAACTAAGCAAATTTCAACAGTTTGTAAAATACATTAATTTATCGCATAGAAACAATTTATGACGAAGTTAATAAGAATTCAACGTAGAAATATTAAATGACGTTTAATAAATATAATGATATCAGACAGTTCAAATAAGGAGTAATGTGACTGTATAATGGTATGGGTCGAAAAAGAAGAAAAATGTGCAAGAAGGAGAAGACAATGGTTAAAATATAGAATAATAGTTCAGCATATGTCTAAGTTACATCGGTCTACACATGTCCTCCAATTTCATTGTTTATGTTGTACATTAACAGAAAAATACCAAACTGATTAGTAAGTAATATACTCGCCCCTACGTTGATAGATGGTAATCTGGTCCATGTTACTAGTGATACAAGTTGGAAACAGTCAATAGGGGAGTTATGAAACTGCACAAAAATTTCATCACACGCGAAGCTATCAGAGGTGACAAGACATTCGAAACAAGCGAAGTGGTTGACGCTGTCTCATGACAAATAATCAATGGTTAATTTTCCTTTAAAGTAGATAGTGAGACTAATGCTTTTTCAACTTGTTGTTCATTTGAGCTGATTCGTATGTGGGCGTGAAATAATGGGAATTAAATCAGTGGATGAATTTCGTCGTAAGGTAGTTTAAATATACAATTTGTTGTGTTTTGAGAGGCTTCAACGCCAGAGGAATGTAATCAAACATATTATGAAGTAAACATAAGTATATAAGAAGCCATACTATCGACTAAATTAAAACAAAAGACTATGACTATCATATCCATACACGCAACAGCTGTTTGTTTCATTTTACATGATTAAGGAAAAAAAGACAGATCACTTGCGTTTTGCCATGACGATAAAAGTAGTGGGAGGTAGCAAGAAATACAAGACACACACATCAATATTTTTACTTTTTTCACTTACATGCAATCCAGGTAAGGTAGCCATCAAATTCAACTCGAATGGAATACATTGACCAGGTAATACTTTACCAAGTTTTTGCCTAGTCCTACTTAACCAAACAATCGGCGGTAAATAATTAGAGGAATTTGTCAGCTGAATACAATTATCAATGTCGGAGGAGACCTCATTTTCATTAATTAGTGGACTGATTTGGATTGGCGAAGAGTGAACCTTGTGCTTGGCTGAATGAAGATTGAGAATCAAGTCTAAATTCATTTTACTACGAAAGATAAACAAATAAAAAGTGGAACTGTAAATAGAAATGGAATCTTATCGTGTAGAATGAATAGCACATTTATTATTGAATGTTACGGAAAATTTTGAACTCGTAAATCCACATAATGGAGCGACGTTAGTTAAATAATTATTGAAAACCAAGAAGAATTGTTTCATTTTAGCGCTTAATAACGATTGAGGAAATTCCAGAGGTCTAATTAGAAGCTATTCTCGTCGAGTGTAACAAAAACAATAATGACAATAGACAATGGTTGTGTAACACCGCATATTGACTGGGATTATAAGTGTAAATCAATGAATGCCAATAGTGGTCTAAAGGATAGGCACTTACCATGATGCCTGAATGTCCTAGGTTCGGTCATTGATGCACACTATCAGGGAGTCCCATACTGATATAGTGGCTCTGAATAGTATGAAAAGTAAAAACAGACAGGCGTCTATCGCATTCTATTCGTTTTGTATGTATGATTTTCCAATCGAGGCTGGTTGTGATTATATTAGTTAACTAATATACGTGTCATGTCTCATTTATCTGGTTCTTGATCATTCATTCGGACTATCTATCATGCGTCTGAGTAGAACTATTGAGACAAGGCTGGGATTAGCCACTAGCATACTGAGTGACGCGAACAAGTAGCACAAAAATTCAATCGGCCACTTCGCAAATTTAACATATTTGTCCAACTAAGATCAGTCTAGAGTGTGAAAAAAAATGAATAACCTTGAATAAACATATACAGAAAACATATTAAAACGAGGAAGGAGAATAAGAAGAGGACAGGAAAGGAGAACATATGGAATATATAATTACAAATGGGATATAACAGAATTAAGTAAGATGATTTCAATCAAACATTTGCCGTGTTGATAGCTCCATTTGAGTAATTATGTAGGAAATTATAGAAGGTAACAACTATAAAAAAACTAAGGGAAACTGATGAATTTCTCAACAAATAACACCAAAAACTAGAAGCATCGAAAAAACTAACTAAATAGTTTAAATAGTCCTTAAGAGAATGAACAGCATGTTAGGTGCTTAGATGTCGTCGGATGAAAACCGTGCTTAACCAGGTTTTGTGTTAGTCGGAACCACTGCCAATATCGAAGTCAGAGATTGGTTACAGCGGTAGGAATGAAGAAAACAATTGGGGCCAGGTCAAAAGTGGCATCATCCAATGAAGACAAAGACTAGTGGTTGGAACGATGTTGGTAAAGAAGTATGGTGAAGTAAAGGGTAGGGAAAAAAGACCAAATCAGTTGATACACGGTTTTTGGTGTACATGAGTACTAAGTGGTAAGTTGTCTAAGCTGCCTACACTGAACGATAAGCTGACTGAAGTTGATGCGTATGCTTAAAGTTTCGGTAATCGATGCTAGAGAGTCATCACTTCTTGGTTGCTCATACTGTGAAATGTTTTTTTCCTGAGGCACCTGAATAGAATTGGCTAGAAAAATTCTTGACTACCTAGGAGCATAAATGCAGCGCCCAAGGGGTAACTATTTGAGGGAGGCCACACAAGAACCTCTTAATGAGGAGTTCTAGATGTGTTAGCTCCATATTTAGGAAGGCCTTATCCGCAGAGACGGAAGTTCGTAGGTTAAGGTATACTTTTAAGGAGTCAACTCTTTCTAACCTAGTCCTGCCATTGTGCTAAGGTAGGATCGTTGTACCGCTGGTTGTATAAGGGAAATATCTTATAGGTATCGCAGCCTCGTATGGTTGGCAGTGAGACTTAGCCATCGGATAATAGGCTTAACAGTTTTTAGTCTTACATCTTTTCAACTGACCTATCCGATATGATAGAACTATAATGAGTGATTATTACAACCGACACAGTTGGTTCATCATAATAAGTAAGTCCAACCATCACATCAAGGCTGTAGGTGATATCGGATTGAAAAGGAAATAAGAAGAAAAGCACAAAAAAAGCAAATATCAAGGGATAACACAAGGTCAATAAAACATTGAAAAACAACTGCTAACCATAATTATAAGGTTTCATTGTCAATGAGAGAAACAAAATAATCCGTTTTACAAAATTTCTTCTATTTGTCTACTTGATTTGTATATATCAGATTTTTTCCGAGTATTGCTTAACGGGATTGTCAAGAGAAATAACTGCCTTACAGATTCTTAAAATTAGTGGAAAATGAAGATCTTAATTGCTGTGCTAGTTAAAAACAACTGATTTAACAACTTAATAAAGTTGACTTGTAGTTCATCCAACAAACAAAGTTCAATTAAACGAAAGTAACACAAAACTAAGCATGTATATACATTAATGACACTGTATCAGTACAGCCAAATTTATATCACAAGTAGTAACTAGTATTAACTAGTATTATATAAGTTAGATTGTGACTGGCAAGTATAATCCAGGACGCGCGTTTCGTCCTATTTGGGACTCATCGGCTGGATGTACCTGCATCCCAATATTGATGTTCAGTCGATAAGAAATCAACGGGAATATACAAATTTATCCTTGTATTAACTAGGTTATATGACAAAAACATAGTTTACACTATTAGATTTCCAGTAAAACAGAAAGTTATTTCACATAAACAGCCTAAGATTTCAGTATAACAGTTGCTCATGTGAAAATATCTTCAAATACTACTTTTATATTTAAAAAAATTAGAGTTCTTCAAGACAATTACATTAAATATAAAAGAAACATGTATACGACTTCAGTAAGCAATAATTATGAAATATCAAATTAAGTGAATAGCACTGACAAACACCAAATTACGTAATCAACCACTAAGAGACAACAAATTTACCATTACAAACATTCAGCTACTGTTAACACTTATAATTTTTATCACATTTAAACTATTAAAACAATCTGTTAGTATGCCACAAACCTGCAATTTGTCAGTTCAAACTTTAATGTGAATGGTCGTTCTGTTGTCACAGTAGGTGGAAGACTTGAAACTTTCACCTGGATATCTCCAATAGTGGGAAGCTGTAAATGTATAAACGAAAAACATGATTATCTGAAAACATTTGGTCGAATTTTATTGTTAATCCATAGTAGATTTCAAGCAAGAATACTGTTACGTAATGGCACGCTTTATTTATGATAAGAATACCTACTACTGATCTATAAAGATGTGTTAAAAAAAGAATTCAAAATAAAACAAATAGTTTATATAAGGCAAAAGGTTATAATCAGAGACTGTATTGAGCATTTATACCTGAATACTGATTATGGATTAGTCTGCTAATAACTAATACTGTACCTAAAACGAGTATATAGTAAGCCTACACAAATAAACAAAATCAAATTAATCTTATTAATTATATGTTCAAAACGGATAGCTCGAGTGTTATGAGGAGCACAAAGGTTATCACTACCCACTGCAAAAGTGGCAGGAAGGCATTGGGTTAGGGATGAAGTTGACAACCTCATCACGTTCACGTGGAAACTAATGGAGATCAACTGATGGGCACAGAATACGCAGATGACGTACTCATGCTTGAAGACGCTGAAAAAATGCAGTTCATTGGTAGAATTGAGCAACAATGCAAGTATGCACGCGAAAAGATCCACCACCCCACAAAAAACGAAGATTATTGCTCTAGGAATTGTCTGTATCAATGTCTGGACTAAAGGTAGGGTGTTGAAGCGAATGAACCTGCCTACCACCACTTATCTTTGAAGTCTGATAAGCCTTGATGGGTTTGTGTATGACGAAATCCCGGCACGGACTCAAAAAGCTCGTTTGTCATTTGCCAACTTAAGTCACCTATGGAGAAGGTGAGATGCCCAACTGTTAATTAGTGGAGAAGTACACTGACCGCAGTCTGTCGTATCCTATCATATGAATGTGAAATGCGGCCATTAAGAGTAGATGAGTTAAGTAGGTTATTAGTTTTTGATCACTAATGCGTTCGAAACATCACTTGCGCTTTTAGGACCACCTGGTAAGTAATGGTGTAGTGAGAGAAAATAAATCAATTAAAACAGCTGTGAATCGTCGTCAACTGGGGTGGTTAGAACATTTACTGTAAATGTTTAACCACCACCAGCCTCGACGTGCAATGTTGATTGACATCGGAGAAGGATGGATGAAAGCTATGAGTGAGTCAGCTAAAATATAGCATCAGTTTCTGAAATCCCTGACTGCTGGTTTGAGCCGTGTTAGTAGATATACACAAAGTAGCTAAGGTGCCTTCACTCTGACTTCCCTTAAATCGTGAACCTAAAATCACTTTATAGTTTTGTTTCCACGAATTAATTTTTAATTCTATAATCATACTCTTCATGTCCAGTTACTTTTTAACTGCAATCGATGTAGCAACTACTCTACTGAATTGGTATTCCCCATGCTGTGACAACAGGAGTAACTGACTGATCAAATAAAAACTGCTAAGGTCACTAACAATCTTTATGTGAGTAGATTTGATATGTTAATTCAAAAACTTGCAAGGCAGTACTGTCAGTGAGAGAAATCAACGGGACGAACTTCGCACAACTTCGCCATAACAACGTAACGGAGGCTTGATGCCTAAGGGAGACGGATTACTACTGTCACACGTAGTTTAGTTACTTACATTTGTAATATGCCTTCATCATTAAGTTAAATGACTCCGCGGTACGTTGAAAATTATTTACTATTGTACGGTAGCAATATGGATTATGTTTTGAGGCTCACAGCAATTACCAGCAAACACTTCACGATAAAAGTATACGTTTACTAAATTGTGAATTCGTTTCCATCTAGAAACGATACACAAACTCACAGGTCGACGAATAGGGGTAACTACATTAAAGGCATGCATGAGTGCATCATCATCTATGTTGCAATGTGGGATAAAATCTTATTGAAGTGTTATCAAAAAATAACTTGTTCTACACCAATGTCCAGCTTTTTGAAACAAATTGTTGTTCTTTTTAAAGTTAGACAAAAACTGTCCAGTTAGACAATCATTAAACATCAGGAAAGACTGGATAGTTATTACGTTCAAGTGTAGAACTCAGTGGTAGTGCCCATTAAAGACCACATCAAGGATCGAACCTCATGATATGTGAGGGATATGTCTAACTTTTAGTAGTCAGTAGTTCACAAAATGAACTTTAGAGGATTCGCGACTTTATGCTACAGCTATCCAATCCCGCTGGTTGGTAATTACCTCATATAACCATTGGGTACAAGATTGAATAGTCAAAAGTTTAGGACCTCATCAAAAATCTGAAAGTGCTGAATTTGTTACCAGGTAGAGTTGTGGACACTTTTCGCCAGTGAAGAGTTCTATACAGTAGCGAAATAGTTGTTTAATGCATCCTGATTTTCAGCGATTGTCTTATTAAGGTCAGTTCGTGATGAGAGAGACTTTAAATTCAGAGACCTCCAAATACTACTATAATAAAATGGGAATCGAAAATAGAGCGCATAAGAAACTGTTTTACATAAGCATACAACCCGCTGATTAGTAATACATTATAACTAACATCTTGAGGAAACATAACCTACTTCATATTTTAAAGAGCTTGTTTGCAAACGTCCTTTTTCGCCCATCAATGATCGCCATGTAATGTCTAAGCGTCCAGCTGATATAGATAACTGATGAGTTGTTGTCGAAGAAACTTGGACTGGATTAGATACTGGTGGAGTAAGTATTGATGAAGTTGTAGTGGAATTCAACAAAGATAACGAATAAGTTGTCGTTGGCACCAAGCGATATAAAAATTGCTGTATATCGTTAGGTTGTAAATAATAAGTTGAAATGTTAAAACTAGATCTAAAGAATGACAAAAGTAGAGGGATAAAGAGGATCTTATTTAATCATCATATACATTCCATTTTAAAGAACAACAGCATGATAGAGTATTTGGATTATGGTTAACAATATAATCCAAGACGTGTATTTCTTACCATTTCGGAGTTCATTAGCTAGATATATCTTCATCGATGTGTTGAAACCGACCTACTAACAATCGAAGAAATAAAAATAGCTATCTGACAAATTAAGAGTGGCAGGGCCAGACAACATACTAGCTGAGTGAGACACTGAAGTCAGACAAAGATGCTCCACAGTCACTTCAGGAAGATTTTGGGAGGAAGAACAAGTGCCAACAGACTTGAAAGAAGAGTATCTCATCAAGATGCCAAAGGAAGATCTTTTAAATTGCGAGAACTACAAAGGCAACATTCTACTTTCAATACCATGAATAGTCTTCAACAGAGTGTTGTGAAACCGAATGAGAGATCCAGTCGACGCTAAAACCTCGACATCAACAGGCCGGATTCCGTAAGGATCGATCGCGTACTGACTCAATCGCTACGGTACGGTTTATTGTTGAACAGTTAATTAAATGGAACTCATTGCTTTATATCAATTTCCCCGATTACGAGAAAGCATTCGAAAGCGTCGACAGAACACTATGGAGCTTTCTTCGACATTATTGCGTACCCGAGAAGATAGTCAACATCATGCGGAATTCTCATAACGGACTGCACTGTAAAGTCGTGCATAGAAGTAGCTCATTTTTCTTCTAAAATCAACTCAATGTTTATGCTTTGTTATTAGTATAAACTTAATAATTTTATCCTAGAGTTCTGATGTGAAGTGGTGAATTCAACAGGCTCAATGTAATTTATAACGTTTGAATTTACAGAAAAAGACATAAGTCTTCTTCGAGGAAAAAATAGAAAACTAAGGTTATGCTTTACTTACTAATTTCAAATGGTTATAATGAAAAATGCCATCTTGAAGTGAGTAGAAGAGTTATGAAAATTTATCAATGGTAATATATAAATTGAATTGAGACTGGCAAGTGGAATCCAGGACGCGCATTTCGTCCTATTTGGGACTCATCGGCTGGATGTCAATGGTAATTTAGACATTTATCGCACTGTACATCCCTACATGTTTCATATAAACAATACGGTATTATCACCAGTCAGTAAAAATACAAGGTGAATTACAATAAAGCGCATATTATGCGAATAATTTTCAAACTGCTCAAGACAGTTAACTATGCAGTCTGAATGAAATAATATTTATTTCTGGACACGAATACTGATAAAAATAGGATCTATTCCGATTGACAATCTCTAAAATCTCCTAAAACACTGCATAGACAACTTCATAAGAGCTGTCATACTGGTAATCTTAACTGCACTGTCCTGTGCCCCCACCCCCAAAGTTAGTGAGTAACGACCTACCCATCTAGTAAAGTAGAAATTAATATGAAAGCTTAAGTGATGTTACAAGACAAAGGACTAAAGAACCTACTCTATATCAAATATCACAAAAAGAACATATTTTCACAACAATAAGTGAAATTAAACAGAATTACTGTATAACACTGTTTAATTTCATCACCAATAATATTTTGGAGATATAAAGGAAGTGTCGATACTAATTGCCATGCAATCTTCAATATTCAGATGATAACGATTGTGATAATTGATATGTTGTGAAAATTCACAACCATAACGACTGACTTGCCATTTTTCCGTAGTACAATGTTCCTAGCATCAATGTTTCTTATCCGGCCACTGACAGTATTCGTGAATGCCTCAACAACACGTATGATCGAAAGACTTCATCCTACGCATGTCATCTACTTTTATGGCCTATATTTCCTAATAGGTTATATGAAAGTGGAATTTCTAGGAGAAAATCTATGATAAAATTAAATAAAAGGGAGAATAAGGTGCAATCTAAACAAGCATCATATGAAGTTGACAATTCTGATGACAGTCTGTCATAATCTCTAACCCAACCAGTAGTTTTAAAATAAAGAGCTTTCATATGGTAAATGAACTTCTGAGGTAGGCTTTTTAATGAGAAACACTTCTTGGTCTACAGAGTCGAAAGGTGCTCTCAAACCAATGAATACCACTAATGAAGGACGTCAGTAAATAAAACAATGTACTAGAGTCAGACGTAAGGTAAACATATGTATAATGTACCCTCGTTCAGATCTGAAACAATCCTAGTTTTCTAGAGCATGTCGTACCTTATCTTCAGATAAACGTTAAATGATTACAGAGGGCAATATTTTAAACATTATATTAGTCAAATTGATTTATCAATAATTATCAGAAGTAAAAGTATGTCCTTCCTCATCAACTGGGGCAATCACCGATCGGGACAAGTAGGATGGGAGTACGTTCAGCTCCTAGGCTTTAACTCATATATCAGCCAGCCTATATACTACAACCGAACTGTCACATTTAAGGATATTAAGGGTCTACCTACCAGATCCAGCTGCTTTTCCTTCTACTTCAAATTACTTAGTGTCATTACAACCGTACTAAGAGTTGGGGCACTTGGGTCAGTTTTCAACTTAAAATGTTTGAAAATAGTCGGTAACTGGAGGGTAGTTGAAGATTAGTTGAACTGTACCAAAGTGTCCCACCTATCGATATTATGTGCACTCCAATCGTAGATTGATATGTGTGTAATTTGGCTTATAGCCATACGTGACGACGAATGAAGGCTAGTAATTCTACCCAGTTGATCATATCGAGCCCTAGATTTACCGACTAAAAATTTACGTCTTAACTACTAAGTGACAACTCCATTAACGTACTCAAAACTTATTGTTCAAGAAACTGTCTTCAAAATAAAGTGCCTTAATAATAATCAATGGGCATTAAAACAAATAAAAAATGGAACTTTACTTCTTAGGAAACTGTAAATTATTTAAATCAATCACATTGAATTGAGGATTGGATTCAAATAGAACACGCTCAAGCATAATTGGAGTTGCAGTGAGATTTTGAATTTGTGTTTCCATTAGTAAACTATGATCAACCTAGTTAAAAAAAAGATGGAACAAACAATTTTACAACAACAATGAAGCAGACGAAAGTCAATGGGAAAATATGTACGCAAACGTTGATGAAAAAGTTTGCATAAAATAAACGAGTCGATCATGAAACAAAGAGGAATGAAGAAGAGAGTTGATGACCATAATACAACTGCTCCTGAAAAATTAGAACAACGAAGTCAGTTATAAGTAATGCAGAATCTAACGCCAGTGTGTATCGATTCAATTTGCCACATCGTATAACCAACGCGTGATAAAACAATATCACATAAATCCCATACAATTAGTTTCTTTTGCTAATTTGATATCAGTGGATAATATTAATTCAATCCAAAAGATAGTTAAATAGTCAATCTTCAACCATTACAGTTTACTGAAGGATAATCTACCGAGAGGCAGAAGCCTCGTTTATGTTATGAAAATAACAGTTCGCAACCTTTCCTTGACTTTGTAACACACTTGCTCTCATAATTTTTGGATTCACTTTCATCTTTTGTCTCCTTCTTGAAACAAATTGTCTTATTACGTTGGTTTTTGGAAATTATATTTCGAAATGACTGGGTTCTACTTACTTCTCGATAGTTTAATACCAATAATGAACCAAAAGTTTCTTTGGTGTATATTTCGTTTAATTTTTCAACTTTATTATAACTTCCCTTATTAATTTATGTTGACGTGTTTTCACAAGTACCAAGCAAACTGATTGGTGTAAGTATTGCGATTCCGCTTTGAAGTTTGACCTTGATACATAACAGGTTGTAAGCAAATGGGGAGAAACCAACGGGATAAAGCGAAAATATCTTATTTCAAACAACTTATGGTTCTTGCTCTCTTCAAATAATACCAGAGTAAAAGAAATATTTATACTATAAGCCGCAGTAATATGAAAGCGTTCAAGAATGAATTACAGGAACAAAATAATTCGGAAAATCTAAATAGGAAAATGATGAGCTGTGTTACACAACGCATCTAATTATTAGGAGTCCAAAAGTTTGCTTCGTTTGGCCACCCATATAGCTCTGTCCAAACTTACTCTCACAACAGCTAACATAGTGCATCGAAGGAAGCAGTGGTTGAGTATATATAGTACATGTTCCATAATCATTCAAGATTCTTAGTAATGAATGTATTGATAACAGTAGATATAATTCATTTGAAAAATGAATGAATGCAATTAAATAATTCATTCAACTAAACAATCACAATGATTTGATTTACAACCTAATACCTAGATTTTAGTTGGGGTATAAGAGGATTATTGGTGACTTCTAACTATCGCCACGATTATCCATTGTCATCGGCGATAACTGTCTCATTCCCGACAAGTCTGGGTTCCACAAGTCATAACTTCTCACTAGAGCTTCAGGAACATTCTGAAGTTAGTCACTAATGAGCTGATTACTGAAATTAAATTAAGATAGTTTGTGGAGATTGGTATTAAGTTTAACTGAGGAGTCTCATACTAAAACGAAATAATCGTCCAGTGCTCCCTAGTTTTCAGTGATACTCTGTCAACATTAATCGGTGACGAATTCAATCAACTGAATTTAATGCCAATCACCACTACCCATCTCAATTCAATTAGTTTGTAATTACCTACTAGAATGAACAGAAATATGATTGAGGATGTTACATATAACACGTTTATTTAACATTGAACTGTTTACCAGAAATATCAACGATTAGAGATATTTTTAAAGTATAATAGAGAAAATAAATGTAATTATCAATGTTGGTATTCCGAATTGATCGGAATTAGACAACCAATGATTACCTGGAAGCACTGGACAGCCGTTTCGTCCTAATATGGGGCTCTTTAAGAGTGCGCATCCATGACACCATCGGGGATCGAACCCGGGACCCTCTGGCTCCGAGGCGAAAGCTTTACCACCGAGTCGGTTCCTAACGGTTAATATTTCCAATTCAGTTAATTCGTGATGAGTTTGCGCGACCTCGTCCATGCCATCGGTAGGTAACTGATTTACACCCGACACAGCTGAGCTCCACAGGTCACGTCTTCACACAAGGACTCCAAGAATCACTTCAAAAGGCTAGTCACTAGTGAGTTGATATTGGTTACCATTGGGGTGGAGTTACGGAGATAGTTAACTGTAGATCTTGATATAATGAATTGATCTGAATCAGACAATCATTGGTAACCTATTGGAAATATCAACCATTAAGAGCCGACTCAGTGGTCCAATGGTAAAGCATTCGCCTCGGAGCCAGGGGGTTCCGAGTTCGACCCTCGATGGGGTCGTGTATGAGAACTGCTGAAGAGTCCCATACTAGGACGAAACAGCTGTCCAGTGCTTCCAGGTGATCAATAGTTGTCTGATCCAGATCAATTCGTAATATCAAAATTGATAGTTAACTATTACCACAAATCCCCACCCCCCAATTGTAAATGTAATTAATCTTGTCAGGTGTATTTACAAGTTAACAGAAAAACTGCAACTTACATCTACCATTGAAAATTTCTTCCGAACATCCAAAGGCTTATTAACCTACAAATGCATACGTATATAGGAAAACCTTAAAGATGTATTTCTGTTGACTAAATGTGAAAAAATAGTCTTGGTATTAAACAAAATAACGAGAATAAGGCGATTAAGATGAATATTATCTTACGTCATTAAATATATAATGATTTCGTAAGATTGGTGAACATTGAAATTATGCTGTCTCTCTCCGCTCCGCAAACAAAGAAAATTAAATAATTAGAATTTTAAATGCAGTAAGATGGAATACAACATCGATTGCATAACAACGGTGAGATATAGGAATTAAATAAAATGCAGTATGGAACAAATATATGTTAGTTTAAGTTGCAACACCACCACATCACTGATATTAACAGGATGCTTACATAAATAGTTATAATTGCAATGACAATAAATACTGACAATATGGTACGGGAAATGAAAACTTATGTGTAAGGGAATGCTGAAAATATAGATTCCGATGTATATGGAATGTATCTGCATTATTATAACCGACTTATGCTATATAACCTAGAATGTTCAACTACTGATATTGAACACTTAATCTGCACCTACTAATTGACGCCACACCATAAACTGACCGTATCTAGCTTTATTTTAACTGATTCCTACTCCAGAAAATGATGAGAAAGGCGGTGACTAAAAAGACAAAACACATCAAGGCCACCTAAGTTTGGCAGTCTCAATACCCGACATTAAATATCTTTTCGATACGAATAAACAAATGCATTTAGCCATTAACGAATGTAAAAGAATCCTAATTGAGAGACTAAAATTCCGTTGCAATTGGTATACGCTACGATAATAAACAGAATAAACTAATAATTTTAATGGTAATTATTTCAGATATTTCAGATGAACTACACACATTTTGAGTAATAAGTGGTTTAAAATCTTCTGGATGCCATTAAAAAGTAGGAAAAGATTTCACTATCTATTCATGTATCTGAATACTTGTAGCTAAAGATGACAGATAATTTCACTTTACAAACAACCCAAAGTACAGATATTCTGCATTTGTACTTAAAAGATAAGCCTGGCAAATATAGAGTTATGTGCTGATCTATAAGTCATATAGGAACGATAAAATCTCCTCACAGATTCAGAAACCGTTGATTAATACTTAGTTATACCACTTGAAGAGTAAGGAAGATCTTCGTATGCCAAACAAGGAGCAGGTACGTTGCGCAACTGTTCGCTATTTGAATTTATAGGTAAAACTAAAACCGCAGAGTGAGGAATTCCAAGGGCTGGCGAAGGATATTAGTAAGAGACTGTAAACTGGATTAAAATATAGTGGATCCCGATTAACTGAAATCTGTGCTAACTACCTCCTACCTCCAAGTGCAATGTTGGTTAGAGTAGGGTAGAAGAAAGGTGATGATGGTCAGATTCAGATGAGACATTAATTTATGAAGTTATACAACAGTGGTTTTAGCCATGTAGTTGGATCACTATACTATCCGGTGATAGATAGAGGTCAGGATAAAGTTATGGATGTTAAGAATAACCGGCCACTATTGAAGATCATTGTAACACTAAGTCACTATAGGAAAATAAATCATTAATTAGCCGAGGTTCATTATGTATAACTGTTCAATACAGGAACATAATACTAGCTAGCAAGAAAACTATGATGAACAGAGTCCCCACTTAACAACTCCCTCCAACCATTTTACACTTAAATAAATGAATAAATAGTATACTAATCAATATTCCTTGGTATATATATATATATATATATATATATATATATATATATAATATATATATATATATATATATATATATATATATGGAGAGAGGTTTGACCTACTGTAAATTTGTACAATCGTTGAAATGTGATAGGTTCACGTTTAGGAGTATCACGAGATGAAAGACCTGAAAGATGGAAAGATATTTCACAATAGAGAAATTTACTCACAGGAAATGATGAACCCAAGTGATCAAATTACGTGAAATAGATAAGGTTAACTAAGATAGCTGTATTCATAAGAAATGCGTGTGTAATTAGATTCAAATGCTGCAAGTATAAATGTAAAGATCACCTGATTTATTATTTCCTGTCATCAACGTAGGTCGATTCCAGAGAGGTGAGAATAACAACAACAAGCCTACAGTTTAAGGGTATGGCAGAAGCAAGGTGTTTCAATCAGACAACCTAAGTTTACGGTGATGCTGCTTTCCTATAACATTAGGACAGGATTAGAAAAGGTATACTTTAAAAACGTATACCTCAAAAATTAGCATGTCGCTTAATCATATGGATTTCCGTCACTGTTCATGAAGACTTAAAGTGTACGTAGAAAGATCCAAGACTATCATAAGAAAGGCCGTGTGTGACTGGATTCAGGTAGTTATTCTACGAGCTCTGCGATCACTCTTCCAGGTCATAAAGAGCACTACTAATGCAGTTATTTTTTTCAGCACTTCAAGAAGAATAAACAATTCATGGTATGCACAACTACGAAATGATAACTGCCTTAAACCATTGCTAAATGAACTTAATACCAGAATAGAAGAAAATTACATCCACATAAACTAAAATACTATTGGATAATGAGTATAGTTCAGATTAAAAATACTCACTTATGAGTAAAGTAACAGACATAAGTAAACATGAGTGTTAACAGCAGGATATACATACTAACCTGATGTTAGTCGTGGTGATTCATAAGCTGCTACATGTGAGGAACTTTCTGGTTTACTATGAGAATTGGTTTGAAAATATGAAACTGTACACCTAAGATTATGTACACCTAATTCTTTTAATTCGTGACTGATGATTGCATTCAAGGATTGTCCTGGATGTAAATCAAAAACATTGTGATTAACACTGACACCAGTATTGTTACTCTGACTTGAATTTGTACGTACAGTTGACGATTCTGAATTTGTTGAAGAGTTGCGTGTAACAACACTACCCGGTTGACCACTTATTGAAGTAGATACTGGTAAAGTTATCAATTCTATACGATTGTGAAGAGCAACCTAGTGTTTTTTTTTCAACATATAAGCGCAAGAGAAAAACGAGAAAATAACTGTTCACATAAAATACTTGATACACGAAGTAAAACTTTGTTAGGAACATGATATCAATTAAACATTAGCTGAAAAGTTATAATTTGTACTGAAAAGAATATTTAACAACATGTACATTCAATCTTAGACACATTTAGATGACCAAGTTATTTAAAATTATATCACAGAATCAGTTTTAATTTTTTAAAAATATACTCAACGTAGAGCCAGACGAATAAGTTCATAAGGCCTAAACACTAGACCACATTAACAAGATAATTATCAAAACAGTTGAAATAATGAAAGTGAATAAACATTGAGGATAGGGTTCGAGAAGAAAGAAGAAGGCTAGTGTGAAAGCGTCCTGGAACTCAAAAGTTAGAGGAAAATATATACATAACTACTAATTTGACTGATACTGAGAAATATTATTCAACCAAATAGTCTGCACTTACCAACGAATCTCAGATTAGTAGTCATGACTTCATGGGCTGATGTTTCATTTTGGTTGCCTTCATCTATCTTCTAACAGCATGCTCTGTGAAAAGGCAGTGGTTGGAGACAAATATTGTATGTTCCAACTACCTAAGTAGAATTAATTTACTTGACATGGTAGTAAACATTCTTTCTTCACAATACAAATGTATGCTAAAGCCTACTAGTGAATTACAACTTGAAGAAAATAAGCATGCGATTCGAGACAAAATGACTGACAAGTTGGGAGTTTGATTGAAATAGTTGATGGAGTTTTATGAAAAAATCCGATAATCATGAAGTTATATAAGGTACACAGCTTCAAAATTGACAACTTCGATTGATATTTTCTGTTTTTTTTTGGATGTTCAAACATATCAAATCGAGAATCTGTCGACATTTGCATTCAAAATCTATTGACATTATAATGTCAGTTAGCGATAGATACTATTTGAAATAAATAAGTATATCTACGAAGAAAGATTAACTTCAATCACATTAACTAATATAACAATCAGTTTGAAGCAATAAAATGGAAATGGAATACGTAGAATGGAATGCATAAACTAAGCTGAAAGATGTATCAACATATTGGTAAACTTTTCGTTATTTCTTTTTATTAAAACAAATTCTTATCAACCCACATTTTGATGCACAGTAGGAGACAGGTAACTGGATTCCATTTAGTGTATGATTATTTGTTATCATTTTAGAAATATAAACTATAAGTGAATAACTGAAAATGAAATGTTCAAACGAAAGGTATAGGCATTCAGAGTAAACAATGTAGAAAAGCTCAAGTGTATTAATATAAACTATAAATTATGAATAGAAAAGTGCAAAACCATTAAGTTAATACTCTGTATATTCCTACTCATTAATTTATCATACCTACCTATTACAAGTGTTTAAAGTAAACAGTACAGTGTTTGAAATAGTTGGAATACATATTCAGGGAAAAAAAATAGTAAAAACATGGACGCTTGAATTACAGATATGTGGTAACGGATAAGATGAACAAAGTGTTTAATGTAATATGATAATTCAGTCTAGTGATACTGACCACATAACTACAATTGAAATGTAGGTTTGAATATAAGTATGTTCGGAATATGAGAAGTCAGTGTAATAAAATTCAGATGATACTAATTGGGAATTAGAATTATTCCAGTAAAGGTAAGACTGAGAATAAATTGTTAATAGTGTTCAGTCCATGCCCACCTCGAAGTGAAATATTAGTTTGAGTAGAAGTCTTAAGACTAAACACAAAGACACGACCTAAGCTATGTTGGTAGGTGGAGATTATCTACCCAAGTAGAGTCTGCGTAATAACCGCGATTAGCTGTTAGGGATATTGTGTGATAAGACTCAGCATCAGTCGCATTAACTCAAACGTATGCCCTTCATATTTCCCATCAAAACATAAGTTTTTATGCTTATTTATATGCATATCTTCATTTTGTCTTCTTCAACCATATTCATGGTGATCTTAGATATAGACTATTGCAGCTCGTTCACTGCTCATTTTGTTGTGGTAATGTGATATAAAAACATAACTTAATGCACATTTGTACCATGTAGACTAACTTTTTAAACAAACTTTGATCATCAAAAAATTTATTGAAGCTTACAGAAATAATAAAAATAAAGAAAAAGTGTGATATTTAACATGAAGTAGCCGGAAGAACCTACTGATAAGAATTTAGGAGTCAGAATTGACTCAGTATTAAACCCATACAGAACATAAACTCAATATCAAAATGTTATGACGCATAAAAAAAGAGAGGGAGGGTTTGGTTGGTAGATGCGAACACCAATGAAGTCTGCCCAGTTGATAATGCACGACTGACCTAAGCCCACTCACCCCCAGGCTGACAATGGAAGAACCAGAATTGAGAACCGGGAAACGGAGAGAGCGAGATCTGACTATATTTCCTTTCTGTTGGAGTCAGTGTGCGGGATGCGTGCATGATAGCTTTTCCCGTAGTATCAGGAAACTGATGCGAGATGACGGCACCAAGACCAAAAGCTAAAGCATCCGTGGCCACGACGATTGGTATAGACGGATCGTAATGAATCAGTAGCAGTCGAGAGCTAATAATCGACTTGAGTTTGATAAAAGCTGCCTCACACTCAGGCGTCCAATTCCAGGTAACGTTCTTATGCAACAGATGGTTTAGTGGGGACCGGATGACGTGCATTGACAGCACGAAGGCAGAATAATAGCTAATTAGTCCAAGAAAGAATCGTAGGGTAGAAACATTCGTGGGAGCTGGCATTAGATGTAGCGCTCGAATATTCTCAGGATCCGGTCGGCGACCCTTGGCATCGAAAATAAATCCCAGATATTTTACGCTACTTCGCCAGAAGAGCTCCGTGAGCGTACGATAACCGTGCCCCAACGCATCAGTGAGAATCGGCTTCGGCTACGTCCCGAAAAATGCCAATTCTTCTTAGAGTCAGTAAAATATCTGGGATTTATTTTCAATGCCAAGGGTCGCCGACCGGATCCTGAGAATATTCGAGCGCTACATCTAATGCCAGCTCCCACCAATGTTTCTACCCTACGATTCTTTCTTGGACTAATTAGCTATTATTCTGCCTTCGTGCTGTCAATGCACGTCATCCGGTCCCCACTAAACCATCTGTTGCATAAGAACGTTACCTGGAATTGGACGCCTGAGTGTGAGGCAGCTTTTATCAAACTCAAGTCGATTATTAGCTCTCGACTGCTACTGATTCATTACGATCCGTCTATACCAATCGTCGTGGCCACGGATGCTTTAGCTTTTGGTCTTGGTGCCGTCATCTCGCATCAGTTTCCTGATACTACGGGAAAAGCTATCATGCACGCATCCCGCACACTGACTCCAACAGAAAGGAAATATAGTCAGATCTCGCTCTCTCCGTTTCCCGGTTCTCAATTCTGGTTCTTCCATTGTCAGCCTGGGGGTGAGTGGGCTTAGGTCAGTCGTGCATTATCAACTGGGCAGACTTCATTGGTGTTCGCATCTACCAACCAAACCCTCCCTCTCTTTTTTTTTGCGTCATAACAATTGGCGACGGAGATGAAAATCATCGAAACAATCAAGCTCAGCACCTGCAGCTAAACCAAGGTCATTTGGTTATTAGTTGAAAAGTCGGGTCACATCAAGTACCAATCAAAACATCGGATTCTCACCAGTGACCTTGCATCACATTTTCTGTTAGCTGAGTCAGCAAATCGGCATGTCAGCCCTAAGTGAGCGTGCAAACTTATCGATGTATAGGCTTTACATAGTTAACCAGAAGTTGATTGAGTTATTGCTGCATCAAGCTGGTATTCAAGCCAACAGCATCAGCATGCCGGTAATCGACGAAGCCATGCCGAAGCCCATGTCTGAAGTTGAACCCCAAATTTAACCAGAATGTCCGACAGAAGTTACAGTCTCATGTGCCTAGTGTTACTGCTCCAGAGAACCAAGTTACACTGGAAACATTTGTTCAGATCGTTCCAGATGTGGATGACAAACCAGCCGTGGTTTCCTGACTATCCACAGAGTTACAGAGTGCTTGTTGCAATAGACATGCGCGCATCTTGGCCGCCAACCCGAATCAGAAATCTACTCCTAAGAAAATATCCAGATTTCCTGCCGCCCACAAAACGAAGTCGAGGCACTCAGAAAAAAGAAGCATTAAGTCTAGGAAGACTGCTACTGTTGTCAACGTACGCACCAGATGTGATCAATTCCGTTTTCCAGGCTGCCTGTCGAATTAAACGCTTCTGCTGACTTTGGACTTCTCTTTCTAGTTAGCTGGGGCGCTGTTTAGCATACTTGTTGTTGTGTCGCTGGTCATACGTTCGCTATCAGGTATCGAGGTGTTTACTTAACTTCACGAAAACCCTAGCAGAAGAATATATGTTTTACAGGCAAGTTGCAGCTAGCATGAAACCTAGATCAAGCAGATGTGTTGTCCCGACTATTTTACAACTATACACTGACAATAATTATGCATCAATCCCAGTTACTAAATTACAGATAACCCCATAACCAATGAGATGTATTACAGGACGATGCAACTTGAATGAAAGATTTACTGATGTATTATGTACGGATTAATGTATTTAGTTATGTAAGTCGTATGAGGGTTGGTTAGCAGTATTACACAGTACATAATAAATTCGAAATGAATCTGAACACACTGACGGAAAATTAAAATGTTTTCGCTGGTAATTGAAACTTTTGCTTTATGAGTATTTATTTTTAATTTATTAAATAATAATGGCTCCTGTCAAGTTAAGATAATTTAGAAAAATAACATGGACAACTAAGTTGAGATGACGAGGATATTTCTTCTATATAGAAGTTCGGATTAAACTGTTGACAACAATGAATGTAGAATTATTTTATAGTATTCAATAAATTTTTCACAATAATAATTTTGAAATGAGATTCTGTATAACATCTTTGATGTCAAGTTTATGTGTTTTGTTCTGCGTCTTTGGTCAGTTTCTATTCATTCTGTAAGTGATTGCTGGATATTACAGTGTAATATCATTAAATATTTCGTCTCAAGTGTCTGGAGGCATTTATTTACAACCACTACTATGAACATGTTAGTGTAGGACAATCCAATATACTAAATGGCAAACATAAAATTCGTGATAGTTAGGACTATAGTTTTTGTAATGATAATGTAATGTAATGGTAACTTTTACACAGGATTCAAACGGCAACACCTGAAGGTAACATAGCTAGGATTAGTATTTAGGTTAAAAATTAGGAATTTTAATTAAAATGAGGACTGAGTGCTAGGAATATGACATTGGGTAAGGATTTAGGTTCAGAAATAGAATTTACTGTAAGAACTAGCACTAAGTTAAATTCATGATTCGGATTCAAGGCTACAAACACCATTGACAGTACGTATTGTTATTAATAGCAGGGTTTGTTATTAGTATTTAGGGTCAGGAATTCAGTGTAAAGTTACGAACAGAAGTTTGAATTAAGGTTACAATCCGACTCATATGGGGATAGTATGTAAGAATCGTTATATTGTTATTTAAGAATACGCTTCTAGCTCCGTTAGTAAAATGAAATTCATCCTATAATATTTCCACTATGGAGACATACAGTAACATGCGATTTATAGTCCCAAAACGTAAATGTATATATGCTCATCTTCGGATAAATGTATTCCTTTTACTAAATATTTTTATGAAATATACACTTCATAATGAGTCTTTCCTTAAAATTTCTTAAAATAGAGACACACTACTAAACTCAGAGTTATTTATTAGCCATTCAAAACCTTTATATTCCCTGTAATATCATAATTTACTTCCCAACAAATCACTCAATCAAATATATTTATCTCATTGGCTAAGAAAAGGCTAATGAATTCTGATATTGGTTGGTTCATTCATAAACTTGGTACAAACAATTTGAGTATCGTGATTCTTCACCCCGATACTAAACTGCAGATGTTGAAATCAAACAAAAAAACGATGCTGTATAGAGAGAGAGAGAGAGCAAAATAATGAACCTATAAATAGAAAAAAATGATTTATGATCTCCATAACAATTTGTAATTGAATTCACATTAATAATTTATAAAAATTAATCAGGAAAAGGGAAAAACAAAAGGAAAACTTAAATCTACAATGTAAATTGTTTTGGCTTTTTTATTGTTGTTAGGGTACATTTTAAAAAGCTCTGAATGATTATAAATGTTACAATCATCTGAAGTTAGATAACCGGAAGGTACACGTAAACTGTAGAGAAATGAGCAATTTATAGTTGAATTTAAATAATTCACATTATTTATTTAATTTTTGTATTAGGCCTATAGATTTTTCAGGCTTCGTAATTCTCTACTCAGTTGCCTAAACTGAAGTAGGTACAGAAAGAGGGTCGAAAATAAGACTTAGTAGATTTAAATCGGTATTTTTAATTACAAAGCAATTACTTTTATCTAAATATAGAAATTAAGAAAATTATAATTAGATTGGCTTCCTAGTAAATAATTTTCGTTTCTAAAATAAATTACATACTACAATACTGGGACAAAAAGTTAAATCATGATGAATGTTAGGATTTCGGTAAAGAGATCCATGGGATAAATGAACAATTAGTAGACGCAAACTGTTGGAACATGACTAAAATTTATGCGATATAAATTAGGCTTCCTGTTTGAGTTTTGCATCGTGGTAATTTGTTTATCTCTTAATATAACGCGCAAGTACACACAACTAACATTCATAGTTATTGAAGTCAAACAAATCAAAAACGGTAAGGTAAGTTGCAATATTTTCGTAATTAAAAGCTAACTGATTCAAACGTTTAATCGGGCTGTTAAGATACAATGATATTGATAATAATGTGGGACATCATGAACAAAAAGCCTATATATAAGTGATAATATGAAATAAATGGTAACTAATAGTACGTCGTACGCAAGTAGTGCACTGATATTTTCACCGAAAGCCTAAAACTTACTTTGTTAAACCCTTTGAATAAGTAATGCTTTATTTCTGATAAGTACTTTGTTTAAGGAAATATTCACTAGGGGAGCAATTAAACTTATTGGCCTAGTGACGAATAGGAGGTCTCCATGAGACCTGAGGTTACTGGGTTTGATCTTTGGTTGGGTCGTGAATCAGCATTGCTAAGGAGTCCAGTACAAAGATGAAACCGCTATACAGTGCTTCCTGATTTTTCATGATACCTTAGTGAGGTCAGATAGCGACTAATACAAACGACATTATCTTCTTATTCACTGATCGATCAAATGATAAGTAACTAAAGATGTAGCAGTCCATAAAACGAATGTAAAACTACCAACAGGAAAAAATTAAGTAATAGGATACGCCAAAAACAGACAAATGATACAAAAGTTCGTCAAGATTTTGAAATATGAAAATTGTAAGTCATCATTAGCCATGGCGGTCAATAATAAACCGAAAAGATAATCTAGTATTCTTAAACTGCTGATTAGATATAGGATCTACATCATTTGTTCTGATTTCTAATTACTAAGGTTTATTTGTGAGTGAAATCACTGCACACTCATATATCTTAGACATTACCTTAAGCCAAGAAATATGACCGAAATCAGTATCCAGGATGCGCTCTCAGTCCTATCTGGTATTCGTCAACTGAGTTCTTATCACATACAAAAACCGAATAAATAAATAAATTAACGAATCAAACTACTTGAAGTACACATGTTAGAAGAGACTGATCAATTGAAGTCCATAATGCAAAGACTAAGAAATAAATTAAATTCTCTGTGTTTCAAAGTAGGTTATAAGAATTAAGAAACCATAAATAACATGTTAAATAATTTCACTGATAAAACATAGTTAGAAATAAATCAAATGATTAGTATCATAAAGATGGTGTTAACTTGTGAAAAACTTAACTTTCAAAAGAAATAACAACACATATTAGCAATTAATATCATATAAACATTGTTATTGACTCACTTTCAATTCAACATTATAACAAATTTGATTGCTTTCATTGTGTAAATTTATGTAAGCTGAAAAAGTTTCACCCAGATAAATAGTTCTACAAACAAATTAAGTGTATATTAAATGAGGATGTATGTATGGTAAAACAAACAATATGTCAATATCGTTTGTGTTCGTCCTATTCACATCTTAGTGAAACAATTACTGAATGTCTGGATACTGATGATGTTGATGAAAAAATATCAACTTGTTGAGAAATGCTAATTAGAGTGAAACCTATGCCGAATACAAAATAACTGTCGACTATCGCCTCAACTATGTGATACTGAAACATAGAGCACACTGTGTCGATTCACTTAGACAAGTTGCTATATTACAACTTGGACTATAGGATTCAATTTGAACAAATGATATTGGTCATTATTTAGGGATTAAACTGTGTATACATTAGCTATGAAATGGGAAAAATCTGTTAATCAAAGCTCAATAGTTGTTTGCATGGAAAAATAACATCACAAATTTTCCTCACCTGTTTTCTCAACACCTTTCTTAAACCTAGTGTAATATGAGGTTGACCATAATATAAACTCTCTTTATATAGAAGTGTTATGACGTGAATGAAAAGGAGGAGGGTGATGATGATTGGTTGGTTGATGCGTACACCAATACGATGTGTGCCTAACTAAGAATGCACGATTGACCTAAGCCCATTCACCTCCCTAGGCCGACAATAAGACAACCAGAACTGAGAACAGGAAGACTGAGAGAGCAAGGTCCAAGGTCGTATTATATTTTAATCATGCATTTATATATACATAAAATCAGACCACACAGTAAGCCAATCGGAAATCTAACATTGATACAGAACAAAAGAAATAGTGGTAGTGAATGGGGAGAACTTGTACACAACAAAGTAGATGTAGTTCATAATAATAAACAATATACCAAGAGCAAAATATGCGAAACAAGAGAACCGGGCAAGGGGAACGTAACAGTCATAGAAATAAAATGTTAACACTGTCCACAGTTATAATAAATGAAATAATGTTCTAAATCACAGTTCCCGAAGATAGCCAATTTTCATTAGGTGCCCGGCATATCACCTCCCCTTTTTGAAAAGACAATGATGATACGTTTTTGGACCAGTTCAGCTTTGGGTGTGGTCAGGTAAGAACTACAATGTACTCAAGAAAAAAAAAGAGACATGATTAGTTACATCGCAACTAGAAAACTACAATCTACCACTAGTCTCCTCCTCCACGGAACGTAGTGGGATCTTTGTGAATTGGCAGGAATAACACTTCATTGCATTGAACATGCATGGTCTTGAAGGCATCATTGCTGCAACTACGCGGATGAGTTAGGAAGTCGAGGGCTTGATCATGTCCAGGGCGTACAACCACAACAGTAGCAGTTTTCTTCTGTTTATTGAACCTCTTCGCTGAAATACAGAGGCTTCTTGGGTACAACAGACAGTCTAGTCACGATTCTCGAGATGACCTTCTGGACTGGACTGGCGGCGATGCTCCGCGCACATCTGTTGGGATTAGGGCTGCGAGACCTTGTGAATAAATCTGAGACTGCTGCTGGATTTTCATTTAATGGTTGTTTCATCTCTGGAACGATCTGAACAGAGGTCTCCAGCTCGACTTGTTTCTCCGGAACGGCAATACTAGGCACATGAGACAGATGCACCTCTGTCGGACATTCTGGTTGAGCATGGGAGTCATTGTAAGATGTGGGCTTAAGCATTGCTTCGTCTATTACCGGCATACTGACGCTGCTGACTGGAATACCCAATTGCTCGAATGCCAATTCGATCAATCGCTGGTTAGCAACAAGAAGCTCATACATCAATAAGTTGGCACGTCCACTGAGTGCTGACATGATGATTTGCTGAAAATACTGACTCAGTTATTGGCCAATGTAAGGTCACTGATGAGAACCTCGAGTTCTGATTGGTCCTTAATGCGACTGGATTTCTCGACCAATAATGAAATGACCTTGGCTGGCTGCAGATGCTGAGCTTGCTTGGGTTCTATAATTTTCACCCCCGTCGCCAATTGTTATGACGTGAATGAATAGGACGAGGGTGATGATGATTGGTTGGTTGATGCGTACACCAATACGATGTGTGCCTAACTAAGAATGCACGATTGACCTAAGCCCATTCACCTCCCTAGGCCGACAATAAGACAACCAGAACTGAGAACAGGAAGACTGAGAGAGCAAGGTCCAAGGTCGTATTATATTTTAATCATGCATTTATATATACATAAAATCAGACCACACAGTAAGCCAATCGGAAATCTAACATTGATACAGAACAAAAGAAATAGTGGTAGTGAATGGGGAGAACTTGTACACAACAAAGTAGATGTAGTTCATAATAATAAACAATATACCAAGAGCAAAATATGCGAAACAAGAGAACCGGGCAAGGGGAACGTAACAGTCATAGAAATAAAATGTTAACACTGTCCACAGTTATAATAAATGAAATAATGTTCTAAATCACAGTTCCCGAAGATAGCCAATTTTCATTAGGTGCCCGGCATATCAAGAAGAAAGCTTGGTATAGTTTCTATTAAAAGTTGTAACGTAATAACAATGATGGGGAAAGTAAAAACAGATGATATTTCAAGATTTGAAACTTCATGATCGGAAGTTGAGCATATTGTTTATTTACTTAAACATAATAAGTATAGAATGTGCATCATACAGTTGGAAGCATAATATCGTGAAGCAGAATTTAATGAGAAAACAAGAAAATTACAATGCAGGAGATACAGTTTGAATAGAAATATGAACAAGAAAAAGTGCATTTCGTCACACTTTAGTAAAAAGTTTAGTAGAAATCCACAGCAGGATGTCCGCTCTATTCACTAAGTTATACTATCTCCAGGATCCTAATTGCGAAGTCGAGATGAAATGACAGATGCCGATTCTATGTAGCTTTCTTTCAATACACGGCAAAATATCATAAACTGATCACCTCTCCGCTTTTTCTACCCAATCATAACCCTGATAAATAATGAATTATATGGAAGCTGTTAGGATAATATTTGTAAAACTGGCCAAGTCACTGAAGGTGGTGTTACAAGATAGTGACCAACTGAACTGTTATTAATGAGTCCAAATATACGCTACGGAAGCTTAAGATTGTTATCATGATGTTAATGAACTTCACAAAGACATCCCTGGACAAAACACAGTTAAAGGGCACAATTATATCAAACGGACCGAAGACCCTGATGTTAAGAAAAGCAACGATTATTGGCCTGGAATATATGCAAGGCTGTTCCAACACTTGTCGAAGGGCAAAGATGTGATCAATACACTCACAACCCAATCAGAAATTAGCCAATTCTTTACAAGTCAATTTCCCATGTGCTTTGCACAATTTGCGAAGAATCACGGAAATCAATAGTTTAAAGAAATGGAGGGTAGAATTATCCTCCGATAATTGTTACACAAACAGTTTGTAAATATGTAGACGATAGTCTCTTCATTCCAAGATAATGAAACATACAATTCCCTAAACTTTGCAATACACTCCTGTCAGTTCCATGACTAGGAGTTTACCACTATCTGAGAAATAACTGAAGGGAGGGGGGTAAGTTATTTGGAGCTGGTGATTGTGATTCAAAAGTTAGAGATTTTTGCAGACACCCATACTTCGTTGAGGAAAATTAGTCGTCACAGACTAAGGATAGAAAGACAGCCTGAGACAACAGACCAGTTGAACTAGGCCTCAAAAAATTCTTTCTATCATCTAAGACGATTACGATGTTAGTAATTGGCATACCATAACCTTCACGAATCGTTTCACTTATACCAGACTTCCTGCTATCAATGTCGCGGATGAGACAGAAGAGCTTCAAGCAATTACTAAATGCAAATGTTGCTTCTAATTATGAAAAATGCTCGGTTCACACTCAAGCTGTTTACCATTGGTTGACTTAAGAATGTATGCGCACTATCGAACAGAAGAATTTAGCCGTTGACTAAATGTGACATTATTAAATTACGAGCGGATATTTATTTAGCATTATTATCATTAGGACAACCGACAAATCCAATTACCAACACTAACATAACATAATTGACATAATTCTTGCGACATTCATGTGTAGAAAACATACATTGATGAACTAACAGAAATGTCATTATAATGAGCCGTGGAGAATGTTTGAAGTTCTGCAACATGGGCTAATTTGAATTACGCAATCACTAAAACCTTGGAATCACTGAACAAATGTTGTCACAAAGCGAAATTCCACAGGAATGTTTATCCTCGTTTCCGAAAGAAAACGGACCTAAAAACTCCAGGCTTCGAGACAAGCGACTAACTTTCAGACCATTAAGATGACATCCGAAGGTTATTTACATAAAAATTCAATCAGATTGCGATATTGAGGGAGTACTATAAATTAATGATAGTTGCTACGTCTTCTCGAAAGAATTCTGAGTCCCATGACTTGATGAAACAACTATCTAGTAATTATCAATTCCAAACAGTTGTCTAATACAGGCCATTCCGTCGTGTCTAAACGTAAATATTGAAGTAAGTTTAAGTTATAAAATTATGAGAAGTCACTTTATATTTTCATACTTACCCAAAAGAATGAGTTAGGCTCAGCAGTTCACTATATCCACCAACTTTTGGCTGTATACAATCATAATCCTCTTTGTGATTATTCATATTATTATCGCAATCGGGAGAATTCCCAGTAAGTAGAAGATCTAAAGCAATGCCATCAAGATCTCCACGGATACTAGCATCAGCTGCCGTTAAACACCCAGCAATATCATCCAGATAAAGTTCGGCTGGTTCACATCGTTGTATAACAAATGTTGGACGATTAAGTCGCATAACTAAAAAAAAAATAATAAGCATATAACAATGTTGCATTTTTAGCAGACGTATAACCAAATGTTATAGGATGTATTTAAGAATTTTGAATTAGTTACTTAGATATATTTATTCAACATAATATATGACAAAAAATAATTCTCAACTTTATGAATTTTAAAAGACGTAATAGATACTAATGTAAGTGTTTTGGAGTAGATAACTGAAGAGATCAATGAGCCTCATTGAATAGCAACGCAGTAAAATGAAAAGAAATATTATGAATTCATTTACATCGTATAAATCCATGCAATTGGCTTCAAAATAGGAGCAAAGTATTAGAGCTAGTGATACAACCCAGTTGTCTAAATCGAAGTTGGTGGAGAGATATCCAAACGTGCAGACTTACTGACCAAAAGTTAAACACACTAACCACAGATCCATCGCTTCATAAAAGCGTCATGTCATTTTTTCCCATAATGACTGTCACTTTATGCACGTGACCAGTAAATAGTTTAACAAGCCGTCTGCTTTGATTTCGGTAACGCATATAATGCTTGGATGCTTGAAGTTATCCGTAAATTACTCAATGTCTAGTAGATGAGGTGTATCATTTTTCAATTCATTAAATAAATCGGGGTAAATTAGCACTAAAGATGGCATTTCAATCCCTAACCATCACTACATTTGTGTTTTCCGTCTGACATGTCGACATGTGCTACACTGGAAAATCTCCATAGCAAGCAGATGTGGATAACCACAGATGCCTGAAATTAAATCATCGAAAATTACAACCCCCATCATATGAATAGAAAAATGATTGGATATAACAACAAAAACTCTAACTTCACTGGAGTAAACCAACATTTTTCTAAAGGAAAAAAGAACCCATTCACACTAAACCTTCATAACTTTAAGGGTCATATGAAACCAGTTTTTCCGACCTAAATCGATGAGATCCTTATTTTAGCCTAAAAACTAAATTTTGTTGCTATTTCCGTTAAAACATGGATCACAATAGTGCGTACGCATACGTACATAAGAAATATGTGTGTCTGTATTCAACAATTGATTGCTTTGCGGAAAATATATCCTTATATATGTCACCTAGTTACTTGGTAAACATACACAAACTAATAAGATGAACCAATTAGATATTTCTTTGAAGGGTACACAAAAAGGCAAACGATAAGCTTATTGGTTGCTGAAATATATATACACATATGTTGTATGATAGTTCATTGTAATATTTAAGACAATAGGAATACTCAGTACGAAGTAAAACAATCTTGATGTTAATGTATTATGGGTAACTACAATTTGTGAACTGAAGAAATAACACCGAACTGATTTATTACATAACTCTTAACCATATTGAGATTAATACAATTTAAAGTGTATTGAATAACAGCTGAAGAATTAAAAGAAACATTATAATGTGAACGGTTAAATTATTCAAAAGAAAAAGAAATGATTACCTCATCAAAATTCATATTTCATATTTCAATGTCTTAAAACAAATACACATAATTGGTATGTATTAACATAATAGAGACAATATGTAATACAGCTAGCAGAGTAAATTTATAATGGTAAATGTAAATATTTCTAAATACAAAGAGACGTTTACTAGAGACAAAACGAAATACACTCAACAGACTCTTTTATCTCTTCCTCTGTAATTTGTGGGTAATCTTGAATGAAAATGGATATATCTGAATGAAGTATAAAATGGAATATTCATTATGCCTACATTCAACATTACTTATTCTGTTATTGCTACAATTTAATACAAAATCATGTTCGATTGTTGAGATAATTTATAGAAATGATTAATCTATGTAAACTACTGGAGTTTATTTCAATCTTCTTTCACTTCATCATATTTTATCGTTGGATTGTTACGAGTTGTTATGCACTGCATGGGCATAAAGTAGCAATGGACTTGGGTTTTCAACATCAACGACAAACAATGACAAGCACATGGTCAGATTTATTTAAACCACTTAATTGTACGGTAGATTATCATATTCAATTAGGTATGAAACCAGACATTCAACATAAAGAAGATACAATATACACACATTCACCACAATCTCCAATACTAAGCGTTGGTGCCTATCAGTGGATTGAATTAAAATGTAGTTGCTGTTGTAATTATCCGGAACAATGGAAACAAATCACTAAAACACAGTTGGCACAATCTATCAGTAGTTATCAAACAGTTAATAATAATAATAAATTAGCAGAATTGTTGCCGAATAAGACAACAGTCAAAGCAACTTCAACTACTTTATTGTATAAGATCACATCATCGAATGGTCATGTGATCGCATTATCATTATCGAAGAAAGTACACTCTAATATACACTTATATCACTGTGATAATGCTACTATTGGTAGCACTACTTATAATAATTATGTCAATAATAACAATAACCCTGTATGTATAACTTTGTATTTAGAAATTAAATGCAATGCAACCAATGGATTTTATATACATGCAGAGAACTTAGGTCATAGCCAAATTACTGCTTCCCTAATCTGGATAATCTGGATAAATAGTACATCAAGAAAGCACATTGAATCGTTAACAAAACTGACTGACTCAGTTGGAATCATTGAAGAGCAAAGTAATAGTATTGGTAGTAGTAGTAGTAGTAGTGGAACATCAACGACGGTCTCAGCAACCACGGCGACTACTACTACTATAACAACAGGAATGGCAGTAATCACTAGTCCAGGTAGTATGCGAAGACATCAAAAACAATTACAAGAAGAAACACTATATCAGCTGTCTGGTAATAAAGGATTTATTGACACACTAGACCCATCACAAATTAAAATTACTGATGCAAAAATTTATATACCACAACAAATCAATAACGATATGACATCAACAGATACAAATGACAGTCGAATTAATAATCATATGGATAGTACAATTGATGATAATGGCTGGAAAAACTATCTATCATTGACAGTATTATTAAGACCACAAAGATTTTACATTGCCTCAGATTGGAGTTCAGCAGTGATTGCTTTCATGCTTGCATTATCTGTTGGGTGTTGTGATGATCCAATAATGGTGAGAGAACAATTACACGAATCAAAAGCTATAGTGACCGGCTTATTTTGTCAATTGATTCTGAACCCAATGGTAGGTGATAATGTGTGCGTGTATATGAATTGTACAAGTAAATATTTGGTGATAAATGGATGCATTTATAGACAAAAAAGTGAAGATTACCTATGTTTGTATAACTGAGTAGTATTTCTAGACATCACGCTTAGGTTGTGACTTAAAGCCAAGTATACGAAACAGTACCCGGTGAATGAGTAAAATAAACAGGAATATAATATGTATAGGGATTCAAGCTTAAAGAATAATTAAATTTAGAAAATGAAAAAATAAATATGCCTACTTTCAATGGTCAGCTGATTAGTGTCAAATATATTCTTACTTAACAAAACATTCATGAGATACAATAATTAACCAGGGTTGCTGTCATTTATATAAGAAAATTATTCTATTCAGGCATGTAACAAATATTAATTAATTTAATCAGAAACAGATTCGTGTACTCAGCTTCGAGACACCTTCGAAATAAAAACAGTAGTGACACAACCACAAAGCTCAAACCAAAGTAAATGAAGCGACATTCGAGCCTATGATAATTGCATAAATTAAAACACTAATTATTGACCCATAACACTACAGTGAAACAAATTACCTAAAGATTACTTTTTTCACTAATATGGATGTAAAATAATAGAGCGGTGGGGTTGAGGATATGTCTGTCATGTTCCAAATCATAGGTTGCAAGTATGAATTACAATCTTATTTCCTTCTGAATGAGAGTAGTACTAATAAAACTCATATAAAATTCATCGCCCAAATCATTTTCCCATAGTGCTTACAAAGTCGATGCCATCATAGAATTATTCTTCGTGAGCTACAAATCCAGCTTCTAGACAGGTACTGTTTGTTTCCAACAAAGGATGACCTGTGGTTATATATCAGGTAACCTATTAAAGTAGTCGCAACAAAACTATGTGGTTTGGTTAGTCAGTAACGAACAACGTAGAAGCCAGTAAACATGCCCATAGGGACAAGTTGAGATACCACTTTAGTACAACGAAATCAAATTTTCAAGAATAACACGACAATCGAATACAAAAATGAAGGATAAAGTAAAGATGGGTACGGAAGAATAGTAGACACAAATAGCAAGTGGTTCACGATTTCGGTGGTCAATCAGGCATCTATGCATATCAGTCCAAGTCGTACTTCATTAAGACAGAAAAATAAACACCAAATAGGTAAAAGGGGGATTCATAACAGTGATATTAAGAACGTGTAGAAGTACAGGATATGATACGGGAGGAAAAAACTAGTTTATGGGAAGAGAGATACAAAATAACTTGAAGCTTACTGTTTACAGGAAGAAAAAGAGTAAGCGTATCTTTACCAACTTGACTGATATTGAGATGATTTCGGGTAACGCACACTGAGACAACTGTCCAGTATTCTTTAGTTCCTAAAAAAGATCGAGGGATTGGTGACTAATGCGCGCCGTTATCTGTCAACAAGCCTCAGAATCGGACTTCGATCCACCTACTATAGTTTGGGAAATAAGATAGTACCATTATCCTACATTTATATTGTGTTACAATCCAAGTACATGAAGCTGTACCTGGAAACCAATATTTATGCTAATATAAACCAGGTAGTTTCCAATCACTACACTTTCATAGCTCAACGAAACAGTCAATGTTGATTAGTACAACAAGAAAACTAAACCACACACCATAGGTAATTGAAATGAACAATTGTTCTATATCTACTAATCATATTTAATTCAGATCATTTAACGATAAGTAACAATACTGAAAGTTCTCATGCATTAATACAACTCAACTATTCCGCCACTAAGTAGAGAATTTTGTGCATGACTTTTAGATATGCTTCTAAATAGAGTTAAATTCTACCTCTACCCAGTTACAGCAAAGCAAAGTAGACAAATTAGTAATCGACATTTTTCCTTAAGCTAAGCGCTCTGATGTAGTAATAGTGTCTAGTGATTTTAATGCCAAAGTAGGTAAACCAAACGAAATTGAAAAGCAACTTGATGGGTCATATGGTGTCGCGGCTCAGTGAACTGATAATGGTGACCGTCTGTTGATATGCTCAGAGAGCCGTCTATTTCTAGCAAGCACTAACGTTAAGCGTAAGGAAAACTGTCGGTTGACATGGCGACCTCCACAATCAACTCAACGCTAAATTCAAACAGATATTTCTATTAGCATTCGTTGGAGAGGCTCGATAAAAGACTGCCGCTCATTTTGCGGTACCTGATTAGACTCAGATCATGTTGTACTACGAGGGTACATTGGCCTGCGTCACATTGGACGTAAAAGAGCCACAACAAGGATTACCTCAGAGTTCAAATTAGTGATGAAAAAGTCAAGAATACATTTCAGGAACAACTAGAAAACCAGTTAGTCAACTATGTAAGTAATATTCACCTCGAGGCAGCTTGGAATAATATCCAAAAAGCTGTGGAAACAGGACTGATATTTACTAGTAAACTAAACCAAACGGTTAAAAAACATCAGTGGGTTTCAGCTGCATTTGCAAAACTGGTTGATGCTCAACACCACATTGCGCCTGGCTCTGAACACGATGAGGAGCGGAGGCAACTTAAACACTAGTTATAGACCGATAGGTGGAACACCTTAGGAAATAGTTTAACTGGCTCTCAGCCACACCGCAATTACCCACTATCCTCAAGCAATCCTAATGGCAAATTGATGTCAGTCCCCCAAATTCTTAGTGTGGTTGTGAAAGATATAGGCGATCTTAAGCGAGGGAGAGAAACAGGACCTGATGGATTAGCCTTTGAGGTAGTTAAGGATGGTGGTCCAGTTTTAACAGTACGATTAACTAAGGTCTTGGTTAGAATCTCGGAAATGGACGTAATCCTACCTGGCTGGTCTCGATCACTAGCAGTCCCTGTTTATGAAGGACAAATATTCTCGTGCGGCGATTACAGAGGAATTAGTTTAACGAATATAATGTTTAAAATACTAACTTCAATAATAACTTAACGCCTAACTAAAGATTATGAAGAGCAAACTCGAGGAAACCAGGGTGGTTTCAGACTTGAACATGGTTGTATAAACTAAATATTCACACTTCGGCAGGCTCTAAAACACAGACACATTTGCCGACATCCGGCAAAAGTTGTTTTCTTTAATTTTAATGCGGCGTTTGACTTTGTTGATCGTGAAGTTATGTGGCTATGTGCCATTGAAATGTACGGTAAACAAGTGCATTGACTTTGTACAGGCTCTCCACTCAAACGCTACAGGTCAATTTAGAACGTATGGCGAGCTGTCCTATAAAATGACTGCTAAAATGATGTTTTACCAAGGCTGTACGCTTTCCCCATATCTGTTTAACTTTGTCATATATATGCTCCTATAGTTAACATTTCCGCAGTCTGACTTCCCAATGGCTGACCTTCCCCGAGGATATATAGTTGTTGACTTAGAATATGCAGATAACATAGTTATAATGGATAAAGACTCTGACGGAATGCAGAGTCCTCAAGCATCAATGGAATCATGTCTGGGATGCGATTCATCACCCCTCTTCCCTTTCGAATCCAAAATGTAGCTTCGGGATTGGCCTGCATTAGTGATAGAAAGTAGTCGAGGTGATTAGGAAATATTTCACTGATGCTGAACCAATGATCACCTTGACGAGCAACGCTGCCTGATGTAGCAGACTGAAAAACAACCAAAATATGGCATCACTCCATGAAGTCAATGAGAACTAGGCTGAACCATGTTAATAAATGCAAACTATCTGGTTGGGATCAGCGTGATAATCGTAACCAGTGGTTAGAAACTTTGAGTGACATGATTGAAAATCGTTCGTAATGGTGAGTGTGCTTCTATTCATTGTCCTTCCCCCTCCCAAATTCTAAGTTTCTGAAATCATTACAACTTTTTTCACTAATTAACATTTTCTAGAATCTTAACTTTGATCCCTAATCTTTTCCGTCACTACACCCAATGTTACTACCCCCCCCTCCTCTACTACTCTGAAATTTGGCTCGATAATTTCGTCTCTTTATGCTAATTAGAGCATAGCGACTTGAAGTGATGTACGCACGTGCCAAGTTCTACTTTGTGACTGACTGACTGATATCCTAAAAGGTTCATTCCACTATGATATGTTATCAGCTTGAACTGATGGGTATATATAATCTACGTTCTATGTTGCTTATGAGTGATTAACTGCATAATGCACCCACATACAGACTTAGAGTAGATTAATACATTCTAACTGAAAAACATTAGAAACAAGACAGACTATCGCTCTATCATGTACAGAAATTTTCACTAAAGAAGACGATTAACACATACCAACATGGTACTTAAGATTCGTCTAGCACATCAACTGCTAACATATATTATAACATTGAATCAATATACTAACCACTAAACATACTAAACAGTCATATAAATAAATGACCAGAAAGTAGTTGACTTGGAAACTGATTTTTCCAGTATGGAAGAAAACCTACAACGTACATATACACAACGATGTATGTACACGAAAACAATAAATACAATCTATATGAGCTAAAATCTTGACAGAAACTTGTTTTTCGAAGACACGTTTGACAAATAAGAAAAGATGTAATACACTTTCAATATTGAAAGACTACAATATATGTGCAGTATTGTAAAATATAATATTTAAGAGGAATTAAACCTGATACAAGGTGATCAAAATAAAAAAGGAAGACAGTGTGCCAATAAATGTGTATCTATACTAAGGTAGTAGAATAACTATTTTTTAATGATAACATTATTTCTACCTTCAATGTAGTATAAAAATATAAGTGTATTGATGTAATAATTCGCATCATAAATTGATTTTAGCTATAAAAAAGCTAATGGAAAACAAGAAGCACTCGACAACTATTCCGTACAAGGAAGCTCATCAACAGTGTCTATACACAAATCCTCCGGCATTTGAATTCATGATCTTCAGAGCTTTCAGCAAGTTCCCACCCTTAACACTGTGCCGCACATATAACGGTTTACAATTTTAACGTTAGCCAATTTATTTCCAAAAATTTATGATACGTATAGAATCCCGTGGATAATTAGTAGAGACTCTAAACACGCTCGACTTAGTTAAAACAGAAATTAATAGTGCACCAAAAATGTATGTGCTGGAAAAGTGGAATCGTATTGTAGGGAAACTAGGGATAGTGATAATACAAACAATGACTAAACGAACAGAAATAATATCTAATATGAGATGTATGGTTAGAATACAACTAACAAGATTAAATTCAATTATTGAAATTCATGAAACTATTCAGAGAGGTATGCTAGTGGTTGCACACTATCTGACTGGAGACGTCAAGTGACGTGCCTCAGAAGCAATCACGACAACACATATATATTTATTTGTTATCTTCCTCTAGATCTTAAGTGCCATTATTCCGTAATACACAACTTTTCATTCATGAACCGTATCCTCAATGTTTAGTCATTCTCATTATCGTTGTTGCAACATTATTTAGACTGTTTTGCTATTCAACTTGTTAATTTGAACGCGTCATGGAGATGTCGCATAGTAATATGGATTCACAAACGTTATGACCGATTCTCAGGAAATCTGCCACTTGTTCAACTTAAGAAAATAACAAGATTGAAATAATAATTCAATAAATAGACTCTGCTCCTAGGAATTTGTTGTCGGTGATTAACTGTGGAAAACGAGATTTATATTTGTTTTAACATGCCAAGGTATTTCGGCGACAGACTGGTGTTTTCAGTTTTACTTAGATCTAGCACTTGCAACTTTTAAACAACGGAGACATATATCTCGATAGGAGGATTAGTAAGAAGGTAATTAGAAAATTCCTTAGCAGTAACAACACAGTTATGTAACGCAACCAAGCCAATTCACCGTCGACTGAAATAGCTGTAGGAAACTATAACAGCTTATGTCTTTTTGAAGTACGTACTGATGTCAAGAAAAAAATAAATAAAACCACGACTAAGTCATATAACCCAAAAAGTACAAAACTTTCGGAAACAAACATTACTGATCTATAATAACTACCGCTTGTGGAATAAATACTCTTTAGCATTAAATTTAATTTATAGCTGTTTCTTTTCTGAACCATAAGACTGGCCATAGATGATCAACCAAACGAATCACATCAGCTTCCTTAAATAATGAGACAGTTCCGGGAAAGTGAATTCAATGATCGCTGGAATTTCACCGAGATTAAGAGTGTTAGTGAATACTGTACGTTTATCGATTGACACCTCAGACGATTTGCTTCATAAATTAAAAAGCCAACTTTTTAATTCTTCTTAACTGCTCAGTCGTTCATTAGTGTGTTCATCAGTTTAAGCAACCGATGTCTCAGCGGTTCATTTTGATTGTAGAGATTCACAGCCTTATAAACTGATTAGTCGTATTTGTCAAGTATTCTAATGTCTAGCTTTAGGTTTTAACTCAGATAATAATTCAATGTTTGGACGAAGAAAAACAATTAAATCTAGTAGTAGTAGTAAAAAATAACCAAATCAATAGTTTGGGTTATTTTTAGCTTATTGAAGTCTTTACTTGTGAAAACAATAAATAATAAAGGAAATGAGGGAAATAAAAAAACAGACCAGATTATTTAGTCTGTGAACTACTAATTAAATCATGCGAAATACAAGAGAAATACTAAAAATTCACTCTTTCCTATCAACGGAAAAGAAAAACACATTGTGTAACATAAGGACAGCTGACTTACATGAACGTCTTTTACTACTAGTGTATGCTTGGTATTACTAAGGAATGAAAACTATTTTAGTATTGCTATGCATAATGAAATAATTTACTTAATGGAGAACAGCTAATAAAGCAAAGTTAATGTTTTCTGTTTACTGCCATCCTAGTTTGATTTAACTGTTTTCGCTAAATCTCTTACACCTAACCCCACCACTCTGTTCCATTCATATTCAATTCTATTTACATTAGACTCGTAAATTATTTATAGATTTATTGCTTGTTTATTAAAAAGAAAAAAAATAAAAGGAAAGCCATGAGAGCATATAGGGAAAGGAGAAAAGTTTCAGACTAAATTGGCCGACATAAGGCTTCTGGAACACATATATACCAGGTGGTGTGATAAGTATGACTGGTTGGCTGACTGAAAACAATGCACATAAATAAACATAAGATTCTGACATTTTCAAGTGACGTTAAGGATATGATGGCTGTTACCGTTTCGAGGTTATCAACACTATGAAAAGGTTACTTTTCTTAAGGTAACTGAAAAATAAACCGTGTTAAGGGTGACTTTGACGACCTGAGAATGTAACTGCAGGGTTCGTTGCACAATTACTTAATGTTAGTCACATAAGCTTTTTTGTGAGTAGTTCATAATGTGGTCGCTGCACACTTTTGAAAACGTTAGCACGAGAAACTAAGAATGCATCTTGTAAAAGGATTTTTAATTAGCTAATTTATTATACGGTAATATATATTAGGAGACTGAAGTCATTATTTATAAACAAGGTATTCAACCAAAATAGTATGACCATAAGTTATTTAACTAGAAATGAAAATGAAGGTCACAATATAGTAACAAATAATTCTTCTCTTTGGTTCATATTAACATTCTTCAATATACAAAACTACACAACGTTTGTACCACGCTAGTCCGAAAAACAACAAGTATTATAATAAATGAGTAGGAATAATAGTAGCACAAATGATACTGAAAAACACTAAACATAATAATATACATTTCGGAGAGAAGGAATGCACTGAAAGAAAAACAAGTATGGGATATGATGTAAACTTAACACTCTAAGGAGGATAACGGGTGAATCTAACTGCACCACTATGGTCAAATCTGAATCATATCACTCAATGGCTTCAAACACCTAATTATGGTTGTCGAGCAAACCTCAACTGCGGAGTCTGCACCTACCAACAAGGCTGAGGCCAGAAGTTAAAGATTTCATCAAGTGGTGTCACTTCATTTAAGCACAGGGTTCCAAAGTTGAACCCAGTTCCGAATACTTCATTATGGACATAAGATTAGTAACACTAAACATCACACAAGATAATGCAGCTTAAAGGAGAGTATGTGGGTGTGCATCGCATTTTACTGTTTAACTAACGAGTGCTTCAGTAGTTTCGCCAGCAATATATCAAACAATTCATACAATGTGAATTCATTTGGATGTTTATTGTTTTCTTTCCCCTTCGATCTTTTTGCTTTAGATTTCCCTTGGTCTAGGATTGAGTTTCGGATTGGACGTAGATCAAGCATTTGGTTTATTTATTTGCTCAACTATACCGGCTGGCGGATTAGCATATTTAATAACCTATTTAAGCCATGGCGATAGACAATTATCAGCGGCATTATCTTTAGTTGCGAGTTTAACTGATTTAGGTAAATGCATAAAATTGTGTTATATATTCAAAAAGTAATAGTAATTAATACTACGTAATATTTAAATGGACATTTTAGATACACTAATTAATCACTTAGTAAAGACCAATGTCCCTTCTATTGTTAAAGTTGTAGTATGGTCTAAAAGACTTGACACCATGTGTATCTTCCTTTAATGTAAGGCGGTTACAGAGCCATGAACAGGCTTGTTAGCAGGATACACTTCCGATTAAAGCATAATCAGAACATGCTTACGAATATGTATCATGATTGGTTCATTTGCAGCCAGTGCTAACGAATAACCGAGCTCATATGACATTCTTATATGAATTTGATAGACAAATGCATTTCGATAAACAGATTTCTCATTAATCCAATAGGGTCGTTTATGCAAATACTCTTGAATTTATTGAATAAACCCTTTACTAATGTATTTACTTAATTAACATTTCTGCTGTTCCTACTTCGGAATATATTTTGATACTTGTTCGAGTCTTGTTCTGATATGGGATCAAGCCAGTGAAGCTGTCGTATAGTAAAATACTAAACAAGGATAGAATGTAATAATACCACTTCAATTGCAGTGACCACGCAACAAAACCCTACTAGACCTAGATTTCGTACTCATCGGTGTATCTTGGGGCTCCTAGAGGAATCAAACGTCACCTAACCTCATATACTGATCATTAGTTTTCCCCTCTCCATCTCAATGTTCTGGGAAATCCAGCAAGAACGAAATCCAGGTCAGTCAGGGTTTCTTGTCAATTGTCTAAAACCACCAAGAAGCAGTTTTTAGTGATTAGCAAGAAACGTTGAGCCAATAGTTTCACAATGTACAATTTTTTCATATAAAGTGTCTTTTTGGAGATAATTAAACCCGGCCACATAAAAAGCTGGTTGTCGATAGCTTATTATAGAAACAAAGTAATGGCGAATTCAAATTAAATAATGAACGCTAGCAAGTCTAATATGCAGCGATAAACCTCTATTTCACGAATACCATAAGATTCAACGAATGAAAATATACATTATTCATTTTACTGAATGAGTATGGTTTAAGTATATTGAGCACAATCTCTATACAATTTGTATTGATATCGTCCAACTGCTTCAGTGTTTCAAAAAATAATCAACGTAATTAAACAGTTCAAAAAAATTACAGAGTGGCTAAAATCACGAAGCATTTAAAAAAGGTTGGCAGATAGGCAGTAACGTTAACCCTTAATTCAACAGTGCAAATAGAGACACAAATCAATACTTGGGAAATTAATTTATGATATAGCGTGACGACGGAAGCTGGAATTCTACCACTGGATGCCGGTTTAGTGGTGCATAGGGCTAGGTGTTCGCTAACTTGAAATACCTGGGACGGCATCTAGGGTGCGTACTGCTGAGGAGTCCCATACTAAGACAAATGAGCTGACCGGCGCTCCCTAGTTTTTAATAGTACCATACAAACATTAATCTATGACGAATTCAATCAAAACATATTTAGACTAAACATTTGACAATTTTTGTCGTATTTCATATTATACTACTTAAAAGTAGGCTAGAGTCAATTTTCATAAGGATCTAATAGAATTTTTAATACAAGTCCCAATTTAGTACACACAGTTGCTGCTAATGTAAAAGTACTTGTCAATGTTTCATTATATTCACGAAGATTACATTTAGTACAATAATATAAATATAATAGGAGAATTATTACACAACGAATCATACCAAATAATAAGCATTAGACATTAGGTAAATGCTTTAATATCCCTCAGTGCTCAATACATAAATAAAACGATCTCAAAACTCCTTATTCTTGAAGTATAGCTACAAAACACTTGGATTAACTTAGTTTCTAAAAGATATGGTTTTCAGTAATTTATTACCGTAGATACTGAAGGCTTAACGCCTTGGTATAAGCGGTTTTTGGAAACTATTGAATGCTATAGATAACATCACAGTGACTAGGCATCTCTTTGGTCCTTGAATGGGGTCCGTAATTTACCGACTCTGAAACAGAATGTGAAAGCTAAGAGTTGGTCAGTTTGTGATGAAACGCCGTTGTATGACAGACAGCCGTATAGGACTACCAGCTAACGGCACAGCAGCATTGCCGTCTGACTGTAATCGTAGAAAATAGTAGCTTGAGATATCAGGTATGAATCAGAATACAAGTTAGCAACCAGCATTGAAATTTTAATGTTGTAAATAAAATAAATATAGATTCAGTGTACTCATATATATGTAGCCAATAATTATATAAGTTTCATTATTTTAACGAATTTCCATGAATGACATTTCTTTCTTACTTTCCCATTTCTTTAGTAATAATGCCATTTTGGGCTGTAACAATTGGCTGGTATTGGTTTAACCGACCAATTAATATTGGGAAAACATTTGGCTGGTTAATTCTCGTCGCTTCAGCACAAAGTTTAGGAACACTAATGAGAGGATTTCGACCCGGCTTAGCACGTGCAATTCTAACATGGATAACCAGACCACTTCTTTTATTATCTGGAATATTACTTATAACTTTAGGAGTATATATTAATCATTATGCTTTCAATGAAGTTACTCAGAATTTAATTTTCGCTTTATTATCGCTTAATACGTGCGGATTTGTTGTTGGCTGGTTAGTAGGATTATCAACTAGTCAAAGTTGTGCAAGATCACGAGCGTTATCCACAGTATCTTCAGTGTTTAATGGTCTTTTATGCATACCCTTACTAAGGACATGTGTACATGCACCAGAAGGTGATTTGGCAGCTGTGGCAGCTCTATGGACAGTTTTATTCTCGCCTATCCCACTAGCTTATCATGCAATAGTTACAATAGTAGAAGTAAGTTTCTTGAACCTTATTATCAAACTTTACTTATTCTTCTTTTATTTATTAGGGGGGAGGGTGGTTGTAGAAACTGTTTATTTTGAACTTATTTTTCAACACAGACAGACGTCAACTTATGATGTAACTAAATTTACCAAGCAACAGGTTTCTGTATTTGATGTTGAACTACATTTTATATGCGGGGGTTAGTGATGAAACCAGGCTTCCTAAACCAAATTATGTAGGGCAGAAAACGAACTTCCTACAAACTGGTTTAAGGTCTGACGCCTAACCATCAGGCCACTGACACTGATATTATCTGAAGGAGCACTGGAAAACATGGAGCGCCTGACAGTTGTTTTGTCCCGATACGGAAAATCTCTTGATCGTTTACTCACCAACGACTAGCTTCGAAAAAGAATCCTGACGTTTCAGTGAGAAGCAGTGATTATGGGAATCCTAACCATGTCGAGACTAAGAAAATTATCAAAGATGGCATTAAATCGAGACTTGATTGCTGCAAATGTAAACCAGTATCCTAAAAGTAGATTTTTCGGTGCCGTTAGTAGTCTACCTATTTATTTGTTTACACATGAAACGATATGTATAAAGTATTGTATGTTGCAACAATATGAAGAAATGGTAAGACAATAAGGATGAAGAATATGACAAGATTACTGATGATAAGAAGGAAAATACTAACACAGAAAGATATACGATGCTTTTACAATTTTAGTTCATATGACTGTTAAAGTAAAAAAAGTGACTTATAGGATACCAGTTAATTAACTACATTTTAAGCCATGTTTGATGGTTTTGAATCAAAGAGCTGCGTAACTTATGGAATAGTAGTATGGAAATACAGACCCACTTTACCAGAAAAGCTTATATTACGTAGTTAGTCGTGATAGATAGTATTCACTGTTACAGCCGCGCAAACTTTTACACGGTTAAAGATATTTGACTAAACGATTCGTTCGGTAGTAAATATTCTTACATAGAACACTGTAACGATGTGGTATGGTAGTCCTGTTTCTATAATAGTCATATTTATCGTTGATTTTTAACAGAATATTCTTACAAAAACATTCATTTACTCATGTCTTGCAATTATTCTTTGCATAGAAATGGTTGAAAAGTTACTTGCAAAATCGAAAAAAGCGGCGTGAGGAAAATTGTATGGCTACGATTCTGGGCGAAAAACAACATGAACTTGGTGCCGCATCTGTTGCTGCCGTGGCTGTGGCAGCTATCGCAGTAACACCTGCTATTACAACTAGAAGTAGATCTAATAACACTAAAAACTCAGATGTTCGATTGGAACGGATAATTAACAATGAGAATCGAATTGATGGCGCTCGTATGGAACACTCGTTATCGACAAAAGCAGTAACAGATGTATGTATGTATGTATGTATGTATGTATGTATGTATGTATGTATGTATGTATGTATGTATGTATGTATGTATGTATGTATGTATGTATGTATGTATGTATGTATGTATGTATGTATGTATGTATGTATGTATGTATGTATGTATGTATGTATGTATGTATGTATGTATGTATGTATGTATGTATGTATGTATGTATGTATGTATGTATGTATGTATGTATGTATGTATGTATGTATGTATGTATGTATGTATGTATGTATGTATGTATGTATGTATGTATGTATGTATGTATGTATGTATGTATGTATGTATGTATGTATGTATGTATGTATGTATGTATGTATGTATGTATGTATGTATGTATGTATGTATGTATGTATGTATGTATGTATGTATGTATGTATGTATGTATGTATGTATGTATGTATGTATGTATGTATGTATGTATGTATGTATGTATGTATGTATGTATGTATGTATGTATGTATGTATGTATGTATGTATGTATGTATGTATGTATGTATGTATGTATGTATGTATGTATGTATGTATGTATGTATGTATGTATGTATGTATGTATGTATGTATGTATGTATGTATGTATGTATGTATGTATGTATGTATGTATGTATGTATGTATGTATGTATGTATGTATGTATGTATGTATGTATGTATGTATGTATGTATGTATGTATGTATGTATGTATGTATGTATGTATGTATGTATGTATGTATGTATGTATGTATGTATGTATGTATGTATGTATGTATGTATGTATGTATGTATGTATGTATGTATGTATGTATGTATGTATGTATGTATGTATGTATGTATGTATGTATGTATGTATGTATGTATGTATGTATGTATGTATGTATGTATGTATGTATGTATGTATGTATGTATGTATGTATGTATGTATGTATGTATGTATGTATGTATGTATGTATGTATGTATGTATGTATGTATGTATGTATGTATGTATGTATGTATGTATGTATGTATGTATGTATGTATGTATGTATGTATGTATGTATGTATGTATGTATGTATGTATGTATGTATGTATGTATGTATGTATGTATGTATGTATGTATGTATGTATGTATGTATGTATGTATGTATGTATGTATGTATGTATGTATGTATGTATGTATGTATGTATGTATGTATGTATGTATGTATGTATGTATGTATGTATGTATGTATGTATGTATGTATGTATGTATGTATGTATGTATGTATGTATGTATGTATGTATGTATGTATGTATGTATGTATGTATGTATGTATGTATGTATGTATGTATGTATGTATGTATGTATGTATGTATGTATGTATGTATGTATGTATGTATGTATGTATGTATGTATGTATGTATGTATGTATGTATGTATGTATGTATGTATGTATGTATGTATGTATGTATGTATGTATGTATGTATGTATGTATGTATGTATGTATGTATGTATGTATGTATGTATGTATGTATGTATGTATGTATGTATGTATGTATGTATGTATGTATGTATGTATGTATGTATGTATGTATGTATGTATGTATGTATGTATGTATGTATGTATGTATGTATGTATGTATGTATGTATGTATGTATGTATGTATGTATGTATGTATGTATGTATGTATGTATGTATGTATGTATGTATGTATGTATGTATGTATGTATGTATGTATGTATGTATGTATGTATGTATGTATGTATGTATGTATGTATGTATGTATGTATGTATGTATGTATGTATGTATGTATGTATGTATGTATGTATGTATGTATGTATGTATGTATGTATGTATGTATGTATGTATGTATGTATGTATGTATGTATGTATGTATGTATGTATGTATGTATGTATGTATGTATGTATGTATGTATGTATGTATGTATGTATGTATGTATGTATGTATGTATGTATGTATGTATGTATGTATGTATGTATGTATGTATGTATGTATGTATGTATGTATGTATGTATGTATGTATGTATGTATGTATGTATGTATGTATGTATGTATGTATGTATGTATGTATGTATGTATGTATGTATGTATGTATGTATGTATGTATGTATGTATGTATGTATGTATGTATGTATGTATGTATGTATGTATGTATGTATGTATGTATGTATGTATGTATGTATGTATGTATGTATGTATGTATGTATGTATGTATGTATGTATGTATGTATGTATGTATGTATGTATGTATGTATGTATGTATGTATGTATGTATGTATGTATGTATGTATGTATGTATGTATGTATGTATGTATGTATGTATGTATGTATGTATGTATGTATGTATGTATGTATGTATGTATGTATGTATGTATGTATGTATGTATGTATGTATGTATGTATGTATGTATGTATGTATGTATGTATGTATGTATGTATGTATGTATGTATGTATGTATGTATGTATGTATGTATGTATGTATGTATGTATGTATGTATGTATGTATGTATGTATGTATGTATGTATGTATGTATGTATGTATGTATGTATGTATGTATGTATGTATGTATGTATGTATGTATGTATGTATGTATGTATGTATGTATGTATGTATGTATGTATGTATGTATGTATGTATGTATGTATGTATGTATGTATGTATGTATGTATGTATGTATGTATGTATGTATGTATGTATGTATGTATGTATGTATGTATGTATGTATGTATGTATGTATGTATGTATGTATGTATGTATGTATGTATGTATGTATGTATGTATGTATGTATGTATGTATGTATGTATGTATGTATGTATGTATGTATGTATGTATGTATGTATGTATGTATGTATGTATGCACTGTTACGTCAGCTATTTCAGTAGATGATCCTCCTTTTAGTGCACCTACACTAAACACGAGCGAAGATAATGCCAAACAGCGTGGAGCACATGTGTGTACATGCACCAGAAGGTGATTTGGCAGCTGTGGCAGCTCTATGGACAGTTTTATTCTCGCCTATCCCACTAGCTTATCATGCAATAGTTACAATAGTAGAAGTAAGTTTCTTGAACCTTATTATCAAACTTTACTTATTCTTCTTTTATGTATTAGGGGGGAGGGTGGTTGTAGAAACTGTTATTTGAACTTATTTTTCAACACAGACAGACGTCAACTTATGATGTAACTAAATGTACCAAGCAACAGGTTTCTGTATTGATGTTGAATACATTTTATATGCGGGGGTTAGTGATGAACCAGGCTTCCTAAACCAAATTATGTAGGGCAGAAAACGAACTTCCTACAAACTGGTTTAAGGTCTGACGCCTAACCATCAGGCCACTGACACTGATATTATCTGAAGGAGCACTGGAAAACATGGAGCGCCTGACAGTTGTTTTGTCCCGATACGGAAAATCTCTTGATCGTTTACTCACCAACGACTAGCTTCGAAAAAGAATCCTGACGTTTCAGTGAGAAGCAGTGATTATGGGAATCCTAACCATGTCGAGACTAAGAAAATTATCAAAGATGGCATTAAATCGAGACTTGATTGCTGCAAATGTAAACCAGTATCCTAAAAGTAGATTTTTCGGTGCCGTTAGTAGTCTACCTATTTATTTGTTTACACATGAAACGATATGTATAAAGTATTGTATGTTGCAACAATATGAAGAAATGGTAAGACAATAAGGATGAAGAATATGACAAGATTACTGATGATAAGAAGGAAAATACTAACACAGAAAGATATACGATGCTTTTACAATTTTAGTTCATATGACTGTTAAAGTAAAAAAAGTGACTTATAGGATACCAGTTAATTAACTACATTTTAAGCCATGTTTGATGGTTTTGAATCAAAGAGCTGCGTAACTTATGGAATAGTAGTATGGAAATACAGACCCACTTTACCAGAAAAGCTTATATTACGTAGTTAGTCGTGATAGATAGTATTCACTGTTACAGCCGCGCAAACTTTTACACGGTTAAAGATATTTGACTAAACGATTCGTTCGGTAGTAAATATTCTTACATAGAACACTGTAACGATGTGGTATGGTAGTCCTGTTTCTATAATAGTCATATTTATCGTTGATTTTTTAACAGAATATTCTTACAAAAACATTCATTTACTCATGTCTTGCAATTATTCTTTGCATAGAAATGGTTGAAAAGTTACTTGCAAAATCGAAAAAAGCGGCGTGAGGAAAATTGTATGGCTACGATTCTGGGCGAAAAACAACATGAACTTGGTGCCGCATCTGTTGCTGCCGTGGCTGTGGCAGCTATCGCAGTAACACCTGCTATTACAACTAGAAGTAGATCTAATAACACTAAAAACTCAGATGTTCGATTGGAACGGATAATTAACAATGAGAATCGAATTGATGGCGCTCGTATGGAACACTCGTTATCGACAAAAGCAGTAACAGATGAAGCCGAAATGACAATTAGCCCATGCACTGTTACGTCAGCTATTTCAGTAGATGATCCTCCTTTTAGTGCACCTACACTAAACACGAGCGAAGATAATGCCAAACAGCGTGGAGCACATGGTGTGTACAACGAATACCTCAAAGCAGCTGGTGATGAATTAAATTTAGGTTCGCTCACTATTAACAATACTAGTCCATTACTGCAAAGTAATGAAAAGAAATTGCCAGAATTCATAACAAAACACATGCGTGATAAAAAGGCCAGTTGGATTACAGAATCTACAGGCCTTAGAAACCAACAACGGGAAGGAGACAGTTCTATAGAAATAGGAAAGCTGACGCTAACAGATTCTAAAATAAATAATCAAGAAGATACTACTGATTCACGAATGTTAATTTATCGTAATAGTAATAAAAGTTCAATAGAACACCCATCATTTGAGAATAAATATTTACCGACAATCGACATTAGAAGAAAACTGAAACGAGTTGACGTTCAGCCAAGTGTAAATTTTTCAAGAGATTGTCATCATTCTACCGGTACTACTGTATCACCACTGTATACAAACCTCTAGTGAGTACGAGTGGAAATACGATGACAACAAAAAAATACGCATGACAATTAGTTGACGAAACGTAAAAACAATATTTGGTGACTTGGTTTCGTATGCATTTCCTTCTTTTTGATGCAGTGATTTTTACTAAGTAATATATATATATATATATATATATATATATATATATATATATATATATAATCGTACTATTAATGGCTTGATTTGCACATTGCATATAATAAACCACTACAAGAATGAAAGATGCTGTTGAAATCTATTAAATAAGGACATTTACATCTCGTAGGATGTATGTATGTATGTATGTATGTATGGGGAGACTTGTGAGTTTCAGAATACTATGAGTACGTTTTAACTGTTTTTAATGTGAAAGTAATATATCCATCGACACGACTGATGATATTACGCAGCATTCCGAGCTATTTAATGTAACAAGTAGGAACAGATATAGTCAAACTACTCCATGAATACAAACCTAACTAGTAGCATTTACAACTATTTAAAAGAATAGTGTCCGATAGTCGACAATAAGTAACCCGATGTCTCTTATCAAAATGTTGTCAAGATACATCCCATCTCTAATAAAACCAGTAGTATTGTGTAGTAGTATTGTGCAGTATTGTGTACTACTGCAGTAAACACAGTGAATAAACAAACAAGTAATCTTGATATATTCAGTGAAAATAGGTATAAAGTCACAACGCCCAACATAAGTAAAGTGGCTATTCGTGTCAACAACTTATCTTGAGTCTTACAACAATAAAGGGTTAACAGTCAGTAAAACGGGGACACATGAAATACATAGCCTGATTTCTGCAGAACTATACTAAATTATTCGAGATATAAGTTGCATTTAAAACGCAAATCTCTGAGATCATTTAAAATATAATTTCTAATTCTAATGCCTTCAATTTCTGTCAACATATCTGATCGAATCTTGACGAACTCGTATGTGTACCAAGCTATACCTAAAAGTCAATAAAGATCCATGTCTCCTATACACCACATAGTCTAGTCCATTATATTAATGTATAGCATAATTTATTGGTAGGCAACGCCTTGTATATCCACTCTTCTGAGTTCTTACACCCATATTTAACCATACAGACCAAAAAAAACTGGAAGTGTAGGTTATGCTTTCGGACCTGATACTGTATTTGCACCGACAATATAATGAAAAGTAGCTAACAGATCTCTGAATACTCAGTGAGAAGACTAGAGGCGTTCCCCACATAGCCAAGTCAGATAAAGTAAGCATCTCTTCATGTGTTAAGCATTTAAGTTACAGAGAGCATGCAATTGTGTTATAAGAATTTAATACCTAGGCTAGTAGATACTTATGTCTGATTCGATACAGAACTTAGTCACAAGAAGTTCAAACATGTTTGAACCGCAGTTTCCAAGCGATAGGCATATTTTGCCAAATCTTACTGCATATGTAAAAAAAGTGAACTACATGGAATAAACTAACAGGAAAGACAGAAAATTTAAAAACGAAGAACAAATCTGTTAACAATTTATAGTATGATTAACATTTCCTAACTGCCCACATCGTGTTAAAAATGTTTCTGCTTCATAAGCTTGAGTAAACAAGGTTGAACCTAGTGGCTCCACCAACTCTGAGAAATGAATGTAGAATCCGGAGGGACAACGAAATTTTCAGAAGCGGTCACTTTCAGCTTCAGTATCATTAATATTTTAAGTCTAGAATAGAATGCTGATAGTAACTTCATCACAAAAAGTGGATGACACGGCACGTGAGCTGGAGCAGTGAATGCTTAACTGTTGCATTAAAGCTTCTGTCAACCGCATTCGTGAACCAAGTTGCTTTCTACAGTTGCAGAATTAAGTGAAGATGGTCACCTGAGATAATCATCTTAAGTGTTTCCTCCGTCAACACTGCTGAATTAACACTCTGTCGACGCAGTTACTATTATTGCTTAGTATTCTACGAACACTGGATAACGCTCAAAAAGCCCGCCCTCCAAGTCAAAACACGGTTTGAGCAAGTATGTAATCATATCCCAACAAGCCAAGTCAAATGGAAGGAATAACAGTAGTAAAAATATGGGAATATTCGTATGTATGTGTATGTGTATGTAAAATCAACATACAACCTAGCACGTGTGTGCATCAGTTCAAGTTGCCATACCACCATGGCACTGCAAGATTAACAACCGCCATTAGTAGAAATTACCTCAATAAAATAAAATAACATATAGAATATGGTTGAGGAAGCGTAGAAAGAAAGGTATGGAATAAATAAAAGCTTATGATTTAATGAAGGACAATAAGTGAATACATCTGCGCCATTGTGACCGATTCTGGGACATGTCACTCAGTGTTTCCAGCCACCGGCTAAGGCAATCGCTAGGACCCCACCCAGATAGTCTGCAGCTACCAACACGACTCAAATCAGCAGTCAGTGACTTTGTGGACTGATGCCACGTTTTCGTTTGGCCGCCTCTAACTCTTCCATCCTATTCCTATATCAGCCAACATTGCGCATCGAGGCAGGCGGTGGTTGGGCATATGCAACACATATCCCAACCACCTCAGTCGATGAAGATTCACAACCTCATCGACCGAGTTACTACATTTGCCTAACACCCGTCATCTAACCCCCGTTATTACTCACTCGGTGATCCCAGCTAACGCGAGCGATGTTTTGTAGACATCTATGGTCAAAAACTAATAACCTCCGAGTGTCGTCTACCCTTAATGGCCACGTCTCACACCCAAACAGTAAGACAGAGCGAACTGTTGCGCAGTACACTCTCCCCTTCGTTGAGACGAATATCTCGACTGCGCCGTAGGTAACGTAAGTTGGCAAAAGCCAAACGAGCTTTTCGAATTCGTACTGATATTTCGTCAGAGACCAACCCATTAGGGATATTCAGACTTCCAAGATAAGTGAAGTGGTCGATGTGCTCAACTACTTCACTCACTATCTTTAGTTTAGGTGTTGCCGAGAACCAGTCCTGGAGCAATAGTTTGCGTTTTGAGAGGGAAGAAACGCTTTTCCAACATGCTTGCATTGGAGCTTATAGCTGATAAAAGCTCCTACACCTTATCAGCTTCTTCGTAAAACAGAACTATGTCGTCAGCATATTCTAAGTCAATAAGTGGATCTCCTGGTAGAAGATCAATTCCCGAAAAGTCAGACGATGAGAGTGTAATTTCCATCAGTATATCGACTATAAAATTAAACAAAAATGGGAAAATTGGGCAGCCTTGACGGATACTTGTTAGTGGGATATAGACTGGATTAAAGCATGCTCAGTGCATGATCGTGATGGCGCACACTGATTGGCTATTTCTAAACCGATCAGCTCTAGTGGATTGTTGCAGAAGATTCTGGAAGCTTCATATGTAAATACTATAAATACATTAACGTTTGTCTAATTAACGATTCCTACTTCTGTCTACCCTTGTTATTTGGAATATAATTTGTTCCTGTTCGAACGTGTTCTGATTTGGGATCTTGTCGAGTGTTTGGTGTCTAAGAATACTAAGCAATAGAAGTATTTGGGTCGTTATAGCAAGGAACATAACAATACTACTTGAGGTTGCAAGTTCAGATGATAGTTCGTCATAAGCTCTAACTTGACTAATAGTGTTTGAGCAAAAAGCCTTAACAAGTTTTATGTACTTTTGGGGCACGCCTTTAAATGAAAGACATTGCCATAGAACTTCACGGTCTACAGAGTCAAATGCCGCCTTCAAGTCGAGGAAAACCACTATTGTCGGCCGCCGAAAAGTATGTCTCTATTCTAAAGTCTGACGAATGGTGAATATCTGGTCTATACAACCGCCACCAGGTCTGAAACCAGCCTGAGTTTTTCGTATTTGTAGATCACGAGTTGCAGTTAAGCGTCTGATAATTATAGAAGCCAGTATTTTAGACACTATATTAGTCTAACTAATTCCTCTATGGTTATCGCAGGACGACTTTGACGCTTTCTTATACACTGGGACGATTAACGATCAACATCAGTCAGGCGGAATTATGTCAAGTTCCCAAACTTTGGTCGAAATATCATTCAGACTAATTGTTAAAGTAGGATCACCATCCTTAAAGAGCTCTGGGGATAACCCATCCGAACCTGCTGCTGTGCCTCTCCTTAGATTGGCCATGGCTTTTTCGACTTCGACAAGAGTCGGGGGACCTAAGTCGACTTTCCATTCCAAATGTCTTGAAATAGTGAAAAGTTTTGAAGCGGCTAACTAAACTGCTCCTTGAAGTGTTCATCCCATCGTTCTAAACGTCTAGACTAAGAGCTAATAAGCGTTCCATCTTTTTCGGAGATCGTCTCACTAACGCTGTATTTTTTAACCCCAGTTTCTTTTATTAACTTGAAAAGTTGTCTAGTGTTACCTAACGCCGCTGCCTTTTCCATTTCCTTGGCTTTCGTTAACCACTACTGCTCACGGTCGTTTTGCAGACATTTTGTCAATTTATACCTGATTACTCTTCGCTCCTCATTATGTTCGGAGCTTGACGGGATAAGTCTTCAGGAGTCTATTAATTCAACAGGAGCCATCGAGATCCATTGATTTTTCTTGATACGTTGATTTAAGTCCTTGATAAATGTCACTGTAGATGCCACAGCTGTTTGGACATCTTGCCAAGCAATATCTAGATGGGTCGCATCTTTATAATTGCCTAAGGGATTCCTCAGTTGCTCCTGGAATATGATCTTGGTTGTTTCGTTGCTGAACTGAATTCCAATGGGCTTTTCTGTGGTAGTTTTTCTTCGCCCAGTAAGATGCAAGCAAACGCGTGCTCGCAATAGACCGTGATCAGAATTTCAAACATGTACTCTAGAAAGATCGCAATCTTCTATCCAGCCTCTCCAACGGTGACCAATGGCGATATGGTCTATTTGAGTCCACCGTTGAGTAGGGCCAGGAGGTCTCCATGCTAAACGATGTCGTTCCTTATGCTTAAAGTTCGTGTTGGATAGAAATAACCGATTATCTGAGCAAAGCTGCAGCAAACGGTCTCCATTATCCGTTCTCTGAGCTGGAACACTGAAGCAACCACCTAAATGTCTTTCATATTGGTTCAAGCTACCTATTTGGGCGTTAAAATCACCAGCCACTCTCATACCTGACGCAATACCTACACCGGTTAGCCTACGGGAAGTCGATGTTGAGTCGCCAGATAAACGAAGAGTGTATCGCGAAGGTTATTCATTCTGACTAGGTGAGGTCAAGTGAATGACCACGCTAGGATCCTGTATGCGTGTTTCAGAGACACAACATACATCAATCGCGCGGGATTCTAATGTCCCAGGTAGGGAGGCTTGTTGCCCTATTTGACACAGGGTTCGTACATTGAATGCACTAATGTGAAATTTGGAGCGTGGTTTTAGTATGCGCGGGACGTTATTTCCTGGACCAGAATTGTTGGTACTAATGACACAGGAGGAAGTTGCAGATAAGGATTTAGGCTTGAAGGTGGGGGCAGGAAGGAGTTTGATCAAAATGGCGGTGATCTTGTGTGTTATTAGAGATATGAGGGTGGTTATCTCTTCCCAGTATCCCACATTGTAGAAAGGTTCTTCTTGATGTACCTGAAAAGCAAAATGGGTTAGGGTTGGTCTGAAAGATCTGGGAGCGTGATCACAGTGCCCAAGGAACAGCTGCTTGAGGCCGGTCTCACACGGCCTTTTTGAGAGGTTCTCGTTGTTGTAGCTCCGTACTTGTTGAGGCCTTACTGCCAGAGACGGAAATCCGTGGAGTAAGATGAGGTGTGCATTTTTAGGGTCAACCTTTACTAACCCCACGTTCCTTAGTTGAAACGCGTCATTGCTGTTATGCTGGTTGTCCGAAGAAAACATCTTACTGTCGTCACACCTCTGTACAGCCAGCAGTACGACTTCGTCCTCGGACCTCATATTTGCTGCTTTTGGTCTCACCGCTCTTCAACCGACCTGCGTGAAATGATAGGACCTTGAGGAGTGATTGTTCCAGACAGTATAGCCCGATTGTGTCATCACAATAGTCAAGCCCGACCACCACGTTAAGGTAGCAGCACAGTCGGGGAATAATTTGTAATTTTTAAACAAGTCGTCTTCAGCTAACCACTAGAATGATTAGCTAAGAACGAGCCAGTCAGCGTATTCCAACATAATTCTCATTATATTTTAACCTGATACATGTTATGCCAACATCAGTAAGCGACTTATTTTTAAAGTAGATTTTTGTGACGTTGAATTTTAAATGAATAGAATCAGAAGAAACGTGACAAGTATGCATTTTGATGCTAGCGATGTTATACAAAAAAACCAATGAGAACGGGGTCACTTTTGTAGATCGAATGTTACTTTGAAGCATACTATGTATTTAGCAGTATGTTGAGTAATAGTAATCCTCGTAACAGCTGCAGCAGCTGTAGCATGAAGCCAAGCCTAGTCAATGGCTTAAATATTGCAGAAACATTCTCAAAAATCTATTAATGATGTTTACATTTCTATTACTCTAGGATTTGACTTGACAATCTCATCTCTCTAGGCTAATTTGGGGACGGCAACTTGAAGTGATGTAAGCAAGTACTAAGCTCTAAGTTGTGTGATTGGTTGGTGCTCCAAAATACTATCAAGGACAGGTGTATGCACGTGAGATGTTGGTCGGGTAGTTGCGATTGATGCTATTCGGGAATATAATCGCGGGAGAAGCTTAAAAGCAGAATGAGTAGATAACTTTGCATTTTTTCATGATTAATGAGCAAGTTCCAGGATTGGGAAATTTGAAATAGTCACGGACAAGAAAGTCAATATATTGGTTCTGATCAATCTGCAGTATGTTTAGCCAAGTAAAACTAAGTATTCGTTCATTCATTAACAATGTAGAACCAGACACACGCTCATAGGTTCATGTTGCCAAACCACATTAGCACTACGAGATTAAAAAATTACAGAGGTAACAACAACAGAGTACAAGAGGGAAGAGTAAAGGTGTGCAGAAAAGAACAATAGAATTTAAAATCTGGGTGAAGGTAAAGAGCGAATACACTTGCGCCACGGTGACCAATTCTGAGCCATGTAGCCCAGTGTCTCCAGCCGTTCACTGTGATTATGACGCGGACCCCAGCCAGTTAATTTATCTACCAACATGGCTTAGACTAGGTATACAAGTGACCGGAAAACGTATGCCACGACCAACATATACATGAACAGTAGGTTGCCCTTTGTAAACGTTATTTAGTGGATCTTACAACATGCATACATATAAACACTGTCGATGGAATGTGGAATGAAATAGATAAATGCTTCAGACCCACTACGAATTACACAGGAAAATGTTATGTAGTCATATGGATAAGTTTTCCTATCCATTAGTTTTTATTTAAGAACCAAGAACCACCAGATAACTCTTAACGTTCATTAGCTATGTGAATTTAATAAACGCTTTAGTTCACCTTGTTTATGATTCATTTCTATAATTAAAACTTATCACTAACATCGGAAGCCTTCCCACTGGCTTAAGATCGGCAGTATAGTCAGAAGGCACAAATGAGTAGGTGGCTCACGAAACCTCAATACATGAAAATTATGCTGTGTTTCAGCAAACCTGCACCACCTATACAGCAAGATGATCATATATGCTGCTAAAATTGTTACATGGAGTAATAGTAAAAGCACTCTTCTAACTATCAGAGCCCAAGACCCAACATCATTTAATTTAATTTGATGCAAGTAGTCAGGGAGTATTACTAGCCCTCAAATAAACATCAGATCAAAGCACGAAATTTCACTCCACAAATAAGATAAATAAGCTTTTGTTAACGTTTGAATATGTTTTACACATAGCCAGGAGCAGCTTAACTTGACGTTATACTGGCTAGCATAACAGATCATATGAAAGTCAAAAGGTAATGAGATACAGTATGGTTATTGACTGTCTGACTGTCGCAATAATAATTGAACATTGCCAGCCTAGCGCAGTGCGACAAATGTGTTTGTGTTGGGTAACTAAGTTTAGGACCACTGACAGTAGTACAGATTCATTCAATCTTTAACTTCTATACAAATCAAGATTATTTATTTCGTGATTTATATTCTGATTCCATCCCTTCTTGATAAGTTTCATTTTTTCTCACCATCTTGACTATATTTGCCGCTTTAATTTTACCTTGTGCTGATGTGGTACATAAACAAGTGCTAACGCGAATTTGTCTAATTCTGTCGATAGTCTCATTTACTAAAGGAAAGCAAAACAACTAAGAACAAACAAGGCATTATCAACTGTTCGTTCACGACAATAAATATGTAGCGGTAAATAATCCCCAAAATAAATAGTTACATAGATCCTCGACATTGATGCTGACCAAGTTTGTTTTAGCGGACACTACTAGTTGAAGGCGCTCGGTCACGCATCATCACCAGATCACGTCACGCCGTATCGTGGGAAGTATCTCTCTCTAGTTTACCAGCCTAGACGTTACTTTTCCATTGCCGCTCTATTCACGACCAAATATAACTTATTTTTCATCCTTCGTGCCTTCTGATTTATTCTCATTCGTAAGAGTGGGTTCAATCGTTAGAAGTTGCCCTGGTAATACAGCAAGCGTAACTTGGTCATATATCGGATGCACTTCAAATCCTTACAAAAGTACTACATTAAAGACAAAAGGGTGATAAGATTAAAGCGTCTAGGGTAGACATCACTTTTACGGCCAAACCATTGAAGAACAACCGGGACGCTTCAAGATTACTGCAGCCATCTGAAAAAAACCATGTTGACTGTAGAGGGTTCTCGGAATCTAAGTTTGTAATTCATTTACAAACTATGGGACTGTTAAGAAAAGTATTAAATTGTGAATTTGGAAAAGCAATGAGCTTTTTTAAGACTCAAGTAACTCGAGATTGATACTTTCCGAGGCACTGAATGTTGGTGTAAGAGGTTCATCAGATCGAATTCCTTTTTACTCATTCCAAATTAAGATTGAAGCAAATTATTGTATTAATTACCTGTCCAGACTAGCAAATATAGTCTATGTACACGAGATTGTAATGCACAAGAAATTCTATATTGGTTCATCAACAAGAGTTTATACGAATAATACCGAACAATGTGGAGTTGAGTAAAATGTCGTTTACAAACGCACTTCGGACGAACACTTACACAAAATACAACGTGAAATTAAGCCGGACGAATTCGATAACTTTAGTAAGTTTTTTGATGGAATAAAAATGAACCCTGAATAGATTTCATCTCAATCGTTAAAAATTCACTAGAAAATGTTAATTTCTCATTTGATTTCAGATTATGATCAGGGTATGTTTGATCTTTACCAAAGATTTCCGTCGATTCAGATTTGAAAGCCGTGATTAGTTTATCCCGGTTACGGCTTCCAAGGTTATTTAAGTTACCAAAGTTTGACCGTATAATTATACATGACTTATGTCTAATGCATTTAAAACCATGATGAAATCCTGGTGGATACTGAATCTATTACTCTGCAATACTTTAGTATTACCACAGAAGTTGACACAATTAGTTAAGTTGACTACCTGTGGATAGTAGCTTTAGTATGAACAAATAATATATACGGAAACGTGTCAGCAAAAACCTTAATTTTAAGTGAAAATATCGTTATTAAAGACACCAGGTAACACTTTTTGGTGTCAAGTTAAAATTAGGTTAGGAGAGCATCATAAATTAACTTTTTAAGCTCACCTCTTACGGACAGCAAATCTTTCACATTTTCCACGGGTACCGTCATATTGATATATAGCGCTCCGTAAATTCGGTTCAATTGCCTTAAGTAGTTTATAATAGTTATGGGTAGAAGATCAAATGCTATCTGTTCAGGGGCATCGTGCCTTATAGCTGTAAATTACCGATTTTACCTGGTACAGACCTAGGTATATAAAACGAATGCATAGATAAACGAAGATCATTAGGTTGCCAATAGATTTGGGTCTGAGTCTAGTCTTTTAACTGAAGTTTACTGCAAACTTTGCGTGGATTACTTTGGCCCGTAGGAAGTTTCAGGATTGGATTGTTTTCAAAGCGAAGTTGTTTCTGCTATCTAATCTGCTCCAGGTCACCACTCGTTTTTGGGTGTTCCCTTTAAAGTTTGTTTTTGAATTCATTTACACAGGTGTCATAATTAAGAGTGTTTAAAATTTTACAGATCACTACAAGGTTTCCTCTAAACTGTCTATATTATGAGGGATACGAGTTTAACACTAACAGGAGTCCCTCATGATATTTAAAATTGCGTCCACCAACGGACTCCATGGCTCTTGGTTGAATTCGTTCTAGAATATCTCTGTATGTCTGGAATAAGAGGGGAATATTATGTTTTCATGCTCTAAGTGATAGACAACAAAACCATTGAGAAATATGTGGATGGTCCCACTATCAAACTTGTCACAAATAATCTTCACATTTAAAAGTGCTCGTTTTAGACGGATGTCATTTTTGTCACAGTAACCATCATTATGAAGTTGTGGGGGGAAGCGGGATTAGGGCACGTAAATCTTACTTTAGTAGCTGTGCTCAAAGGGAGATTATTTAAAGTATATGTGTGATCCCTTTTGAACTGTGGGTGGACGATTTCGTCGAGTCGGCTGTTTTCCCATCTTGTCTGCTTAACAATAGGAATCGGGTCTGATCCACATTTAGTGCCAGCATATCCTTCTGGTTGTTGACTACTATATAAAGTTTAGCGTCTCTGACAAACGGCGGTAGTTTGGAAGATACTTGTTGAAGTGGATCGTTTATATCGGTTAGAAAGAAGAGTGGCCCCATGATACAAAAAAGCTATCACTGTATTTCTTAATAGGTTTTTAGCACACAATATTTTTAGAAGCACTATTATTGTCATCTGTTTTCCCAGTTTACAGGATAACTATGAAGAAATTATGAAGGTTTGTAGAAGCCGCAATTGCATCTAGGCATGATAAACTGTATATTGTTTATTTTTTATTGTTGGTATGTATGTGTAGCGTATTATAGGGAAAAATTAAGAAAACATTTGGTGGCTTGCTTGGTTTTCTGACTCGTGCATTTTTGTTTGCTCCATCGTAACCTGCATTCCCTTTATTGACCATCGTATATGCGATACGCCTGTTCCATATTCGCATGAAGTCAGGGAAAATAAGTAAATTTGAATGCTCTCTGGGTAACTAACTGAACATAAGTTGATGCTGCAACCTGAAAAATAATTGAATGATATGTGCTAGAGACTAGGGAAAGGTAAACAACTATCAAACATTATAAACGTATAGTCTGATAAGTCTGGTTGCTCAGTGGCTTACTTTAGCTCTTTTTTAGATAGGTAGCTTTGAAATAAATAACACGTACTCTGAATGTATGGCTCATGTTACAATACAGCGTTATGAAAAATGAAAAGTGATATTTTTCATGTCTTCATCAAATTTAATGGATTTGATTGCCAAGAACTCTTCAAGTCTGCAAAATAGTTTTGAGTGACATGCTTTTAGTTAAAGCTCTTTACTGACTAAATTTTCACACTAGCTATTTCAGTAATTTGTCTTCATAACTTAACTGTCCTCTAGCAATCCTGTGAAGTCTATTCCTGTTTGGTACCAGTTGTTCTGCTTATGTCGGCGTCAGTGTTTTACACTTTTTTATGCCACATTTTTAACCTTTAAGTGCCAGACATTTGTTTGTTATTTCGTCCCTCAATAGACATTGACAATCCTTTTAAGTTGGATCCTGACATGAATTAATGTTCTTCTGTCCAGCACTTCTTTAAACTAACACTGTCTAAGCTGGTTCTAAATCATACAAACATCACCTTGTACACGTAACCTTCACTAGTCTGTACTGAGGGTTGTTTATGTAATTTTCAACAACAGTGTCCATCAAAACCTGTTTTCCTTCTGTTGATACCTCGTGCAATGAGGGCAGAATGTTTATTAGAATGACTCATATAAGGTGCTACGCTACCCTAACTTGCGGATACTACAGGGTGATACTTCAATGCACTTTTGATAAAGATCTACATCTCTACCCTTGGTGGAGGGTAAAGGGGAAATGTCAAATCGGTCTGATATGATATGAAGAACAACTTATCAGATTCATTAACTCTGAACAGTAGGTATAGCCTAGATTGGTTTGTCATCATAACAGACTTAAGATTATTCTCACACGCAGTAAGTAGGCATTAAGCAGAAGTCAATGAGGAATGAGGAGGAATATGTTTAGTCCTGGACAGAATGTGAAGTTAATAACAACCTCAATGATGTATGTCAAAGGAAGAAGTTGCTTTCTATGCCGTGCTGTATCGCGATCTGTTAGTAATATCTAAGGGCTCCGGAACCCCTAACGAGACCAGTTACATTCCATCCAATTACCAACCGATATGACTTTCCAGAATCTCGATGTACTGTGTTCTGATTTAATAATAACTAAAACTTCTTAGTTCAAAGTTAATGGAATATACTGATAATTTTATTGTGTCTAGAACACTAGAAATACTCGAATATTCTGTACATAACACACTGTAACTTAAATAAAGATTCCTGCAAACATGTCTTCTGTCTTTTGAATTGTGGCTAAGAGAGTTTGAGACATTTAAGTGTTGAAGCGGGTCAGCGGTTATTCTAGTAATTAGGCAAGAGCTACAACACTCTTGAATGTCATACGGATTATTCTTAGTGGTTTCTTAGAATTATTCATATAATCATTTGAGTAAATTATTAAAATAAGTTAAAATAATTAAAGATTTATACAATAATCCTTATCACTATGTTTGACGATTAGCTGATTATCTTCATATTATTATTTAGTTATAAAAATGGTTTATGAGATGTATAATTTCTCTGAATACTTTGTAGAATAAACATCAAAATGAAAATCTGAAGGTACTTTATTGTGTATCATTTAAGTCAACTTATTATTTAAATGTATGTGCTATAAATGCATATGTTAAATGTTCACTGAAAATCTTTATTTTACGCCTTGAAGGTGAATTCAGCTTTGGAATATTAAATCTAATTAATCTGTCATACTTATTAGTTAACCCATCTTCTTTATCACCAAGTTAATCCTGTTTGTAAAGTGTTGCATTTTTTTTGTATTTCATATTCTTTACTGAGAAATAAAAACAGTTTTCATTGCGTTTTGTAGTCGTTGGGGAGTGGAGAGGGGATATTGTCGTTGTGTATTTGTTATATATCTAATCTCTGTGTTCACTTAGATCTATTGTTACACTAAAAGTATCTTTTCACTTATATTATCCAAAATTACCTCAGAACAAATTATGAAGATCTCAATATTCATTATCTTCTCATTAGTTGCTTGAATCATAGGAATATATAATATAGAGGTAAGCTATTCCGTATTCACTTCCTGTTGAGTTATTCGTAAATATAGAAATAGTACACCTATGTTACTGCAATACATTAGCTTTCGTGACTCCAACTTCAATATTTGTATACAGTACCTTCTGATATTGCAGGCTTAGTAACAGTGATTAGTTAGCGAGTTGTAACAGACAGATAACGTATCACACTGAGTAAACATTGTATCATTTTTGTGTGCGTAATTTCGGGGTATATGTAGCGTGATATTGCTATGCATATATATATATATATATATATATATATATATATATATATATATATATAATCCTGTTATTAATCAGCAGTTGTGTTACGTTTTCTCAAATACCGTGAATCAGCCAACCTAGATATGAGTATAGTGAAATTGTACGTTTGTTCTCCGTGTTTCTGTATTCTTATCTGAGGTGACATACTACCCTTTCATCATCTCTCAAAATTGTTAGCAATTTCATTTTATTTGCTTGATCTGTATAATCTTTGTAAACAATCTTAATCATTCTTAACTCATTTATTGTTCATTTAAGGTTGCTGTAGTGGAGATCGGTATTTAATTTGTTGTTTGCATTCATTACCGATTGGTCTCTGTTAGATACAATCGAGAACCTGGGAGCACTGGATAACAAATTAAATCCCAATCTCCATAAAAATAACCTTAAATCAACTACAATAATCAGCTCACTAGTGACTAAATTCAAAATGTTTTTGAAGTTCTAGTAAGAAATAGTGACTGGTGGAGTTCATATATGTCAGGAATGATAATGGATATATCACAAATTGATGAAGGTGAAGATTCCACCATTGGACACCGGCTAGCTTACTAATGCCTATGCATAATCATCTACCAAAAGACTTAAAAGCACGAGGTTTGATACTCTGTTGGGATCTGTAGTGCATACTGCTAAAGAGTTTCACACAAAGACGAAACGGCTATCAAGTGTTTCCTGATTTTCACTGGCACCTATCTAAGATTAATCTGTGACAAACACGAACAATTTGTATTATTCGTTTAACTTAAGTTGTCCATTTTAATTTACTATTGCTGTAACTAGTCGCATAATTTCAACATTATTCTGTCTATGGTAATTACCATCATTTCTATTCATTCATTTATTGTAATTCTAATAATTTGTACATGTTTATTATACTCGATTACATCATAATTTATTTTTCACTTATTCCATATTCATCTAGAAATTGAACTTGTATAAATATGAAAAATCATCATAAGTAATCTTCACTGATGAATCATGTGATTGTATACATGTAACGAAATAATTTATATTATTAAAATATTTTTATGTATTTGGATAAGTTAGAGAGTATGCTGAAAAATTAGAGTATATGCAATGAAATGAATTTTGTCTTATCAAACTATGCTTATCTAAATAATTCTTAATAATCTACAGACAAATTATTTATTACAGTAATGATTACAGTGTATAGTTTCATGAAGATTATGTAAACATGGAGATAGTCCCATACACTGTAGTGACTAACTTTGAGATGAATTTCTGAAAGTCTCATGTGAAAAGCTAGGACCAGTGGAGTTAACCTAGTTAGGTTTCAGATAATAAAATAATAAACCAATTAACATTAATCAAGGATCACATCATATCATTGATTAATATTAACTTAAATGGTTTTAAGTTAAACTCTAAGTTCTAGTAGAAGTGACACTACTTTTCTATCTAATCCTTTCTAGTCCTGATTAAATTCTATTTATCAAATTGCAAAGTCGTCATCAGCCACAGGCATGAACTTCACAGTGTTTCGATGTACAGCGTTTGGAGACAGTCTATCATCAAGTAGGTACAGTTAAACAATGTTTAGTGCTAATCAATGGGAAGGTATATTTTTAGTTTTCAATAAGAGTTAATATTTTCAGTCACACAAATTCACATTGTCGAACGTTATTCAGTAATCAATCACTATAAGTGAATTAAACACAGAGAGGGTTGGTTACTAAAGTTTCGGGTAATAATATTTTTAATAGACCAGAATAGATCAGTTTCTCCTGATTATTGTAGGTGAATCTCTATGAAAAATTCCAATTTGCATGGAACTTATGTCTAGGTTTTCCCCATGACTTCATCCAATAACTGACTAAAATGAAATATGGTACATGTTTCATAAAATATATTTTTAACTAATCAATCTATTTATTTCTTTTATATTCACAATTGAAGAGAATAGGGTTAACACTTCTTTTTAACAAGCGTAGATACAATTTTAGAACGTAACAATAGTCATGGAATGGTTTGGAGTGAACCTGTCAGTACAAGACATATAAAAACTATCGAGAAATAAAATTATATTAAAATTGTCGATTTTGATATCACGAATTAAACTGAATCAGACAACCATTTATCACCTGGAAGTACTGGACAGCTGTTTCGTCCTAGTATGGGACTCCTCAGCAGTGCGCATCCACGACTCCATTGGAAAATCGACCCCAGGACCCTCTGGCTCCGCAGCGAACACAGGTCAGTCAATATCAACTGTTAGGAGCCGACTCAGTGGTTCAATGGTAAAGCATACCGAAACTACATTATATGCCTGCCAAATGATACTGTAAAATTTCAAAATCAGAACTACGAAACAAATTGAATGTACCATATAGAGATAAGTTTTATTGAAAGTTATTCTGAATAAATACCAGGTACAGTAGATGTCGACAGTGCTGTCAATGGAATGCCGTGAAATAACAAAGTAATTAATTAACTAGTTATCTATCACTATTAACTTGGATAAGGAATGACTACTATCAGTTAGTTTGATAAACAGTTTTTCGTATTTAAATGCGATTATGAAATCAAGTTTAAAAAATCAGGCTTAATTACTTACGAAGAAGTAAAATAACATGTTCCGATTTTGTGAATTATGCCTACAAGCTGAGTATTCATAGAATTGTATTTGTAATTTTAGTTTATTCGAATCGTAGTGTCTGTTTCTTTGTTCATAATTACATACTACTAAGTAGGGTATTTGAAAGTAGTCTACAGGGAAATCTACTTGGTCATTGTTATGTGATAATTAGAACACGTTAGGAAAGCTTGCCGGCAATTTTCAGGAAATTGATTGACAAACTGTAAAGCAGGATAGCCAAAACTTGAGCACAACTGAGAATATTAGATGTTTTTAATAAATTAGTGATAGCCAGTATGAAAAAAGTTTAAGTAGGACTACTAGCTGATTGACTGTTTCGAAATTTCCTAGATTGAAACACTGTGAAGTTGATGTTAATTTACTGAGACTATCGACGTCATTGCGATTTGATAAATAGAATTTGATCAGGACTATAACTGATTGGATAATGACGATTGAGGTCACTACCTCTTAGTCGTTTAGTTTATACACGTCTGTTAAAATGAGGTTAAGATGTCGTAATAATAAATTATGAAATCTTCATTTGTATTACTGGAACTTATATTGTTTAACTGGATTTCTTAACAACCTGGTTTTTATTCGATATATTTCAAGTTTTCAGTTGGTCTGCTAACTGTTGGCACACCATCCTTCACAAGCCAGCTCTTTGCATTTCAATGCACATGTTCCAAAATTTTGTTCACGTTGTGCTTTATTATTTATTCTATGAAATAAAGTGCCATATAAAATATCGTAATCTGTAGACTCCTTCAAGTAATCAACTATTAAGACTCTTCACTTAGATGGCGCAATCTGTCTTCTCTTTCTCTATGTTATGATAATAGAGGCAATGGTTAAGTATTTCTATGTGAACCGATCAACATGCTAAGTGTTTATTAAGTCACATCTCAATGTTTATAATTCAGATAATTAAATAATATTCTTGTTTTGTGAAATCAAACATAATAATAACCTATCGAAATATTTTGACATACACTGTTGTTTTTGTATTTTCAATTTCTTCAACCTTGTAATTGTAAAGCATGCAGAATCCAAATGATTATCATGAAACAAAAACAATAACAAAAATCTATTCAATCCTTGTTTAAATCAAATTTCATTAATAAAAACTTAATGCCTCGATAAACAATTCTAGCCAATTCGTTCACAAGATTATATACATATACATAAGTGTAGTTTTACTGTGCATAAGGTAACTTAATCAAGGTAACAAGGTTACCATGTATTTGTGTAGATATTTGTTGTGTAATGATAAACAAAATCTTTTTAAGACTGATGTATATCGACGGAGGATGTAGGGTTAGGGTGGGGGGTGGGAGAAGGTGAAGTCTGTTACAAAATAATTTAGGTGATTATCTCTAATAGTCTCTATGCATCTAGGGTACTACATGTTTATTTCTTTTCTGTGAAGGAATAAGAAAGCCTAGAAAATAAAATAAAAACTTACTTTCTTATGAAAAATGTTTTTACTAGGAAATAATTATTTTTATGTGTTATATTACTTTATGTGTGGTTTTGATTTAAGTATGGAATTCATTTGTGTTAGTATGAATACACGTATGGGATTAAATGTAAAATTCGAGGGATAGTCATTTTATTATTTTGTCAATATAATCTGAATTAATAAATGAATACAGTAAAAAACAATGTAGGATGAATAAAATGTACAGCATGAATTGATATTAAATGAAATCATACCTACATTGATTGATCATTGTGCAGTGACCTATCTGATGATTATCAGATGTTAATCAAAATCTATAGATGCAGTTTCAATGTGGTCAATAGTCTTAGTGATTCAATATCACTACCATTATATAGGAGTAAAAGATTGTTTAGTTGTGAGATCGTCAGGAAACTCTAGACCTAGGTTTCGCTGTGTCTGGTACTCGTCAGCAAGCCATACTTGTAATATGTCACGAAACCTAGGTCAAGAAGTTTCTTCCACTTGCCCTAACAACAAATTCTCATTGAAATCATTTTCTTGTTAGTTATGTTATTATCTTTGTTTAGATTAACAAAACCAGGAGAAGAGTAGCTTCTGATACGTTGCAAAATTTCAGCTAGTCGCTTAGAAGTTGTATGGTATAAAAAGATATTCATATGTAGTAGTGAGGACTGTATAAAGACATATTCTTTAGGCGACTCCTTACTCTTGTAATACTGGATAGAACAAAATCCTTACATGTGTTTGCATAAAGGACAATTGACTGTTATTTGTCAAGTTGTGTTCAGTTCGCATGGTTACATCATATCAAGTAACTTTTTAAGAAAACTTTCTAATATCTGATATTATAAGACAGAAGGCTGTTGTTAATGGTATCTGGCCAACATATCCAAAGTATCTTGCGCAGACAGTTATTTATAAATACATGTATCTTTTGAATGATGCTTTTTGTAGTTTTCCAAGTCTCAGCTCCATACAATAGAACTGTCATGACGTTTGTATTGAAAATTCTGACTGTGAAGTTTTCTGACTGTTTTTTGAGTTCCAGATGTTATTTTTTTAATTTTAGAAATGTTACCTTCGACTTTCTGATTCATGCGTCCATATCTACATCAGATCAGATTCTCCTTGTTTATCGATAACGTTGTCCAGGCAAGTAAAAACTTTCACATCTTCCAGAGATTCCCCACTAAGTGTAATTGGGTTGGTGCTCGTTGTTTAGTGTCTAATAATCTTGCTTTCTCATGTGTATTTTGAGGCTTACTTATGTAGAGGCTGTTGCTACACTATCCATCTTCAGATACATTTGTTGCTGTGTGTGGGTTAGAACTAGATCGTCTGGAAAGTCAGTGCTGTCTAGCTGTATCTATGAAAATTTTAAAACCAGCGAAAAGTCCAAATTACTTTGAATCGGGATTCGAAATATGATTCATTAAGTTGATTTCATCGATATCATTCTTTGTTTTGTGGCAGAAACCATTCGGTTATTTACAATTAAGATTGATTTACCAGGTAGACTGCATAAAATATCTTCGTGATACCAATCATCTTGACTTTTTTCATTTTAACAGTGGAAAACTTGATTTCGGGAGTAAAGTTAATCCATTTTCTTTAGAAACATCTAACAGCTTAAAGTTTCAAGTGCTAATTTAGTTAAAGGCAATGCTTTGAGATATTCTAGTGAAGGTGAGATGAGTGCTTGAAATGTATACGAAAATCATAATAAGGTGAACAGTACATAAGGTAATTTATTAAACGTGCTTAAAACTAGACAAAATTATGTTAGTTAATTGGATTCGTCACAAATTGGTGTTGTTGGGGTACTATTGAAAACTAGAGACCACTGGGAAGCTTTTTCGTCATAATATGGGACTCTTTAGCAATGCGCACCCTCGGTTTCATCAGGGAATCGGACACAGGTCCTTCAGGTTGGCAGACGCTCAATGCACTGCACCTCTGGAGTGGCGCTCAATCGTAGAATTCCCACTTCCATCAGTTTGTGATGTAGCGAAACGATCATTCATTGTCATCAGTGATAACCATCCCACTCCAGACAAATGTTAGCTCCACTAGTAACGATTTCTTCTGAGGATTTCCATACTAAAGCTCCCTAGTTTTTAGTGGTACCCTACTGACATTAGTCAGTGACAAGTTCAATCAATTAAACGTAATGCCAATCTTCACAAAACCACATCAGCTCAATTACATAATTATATAATGAAAAGCAGTCATGCCGCATGTAGATATTGATAAGCTTAGTAAAAATAAGAAAATAATGTGTTACTTAACCGTCATACATATTGACATAAGGACTGACTACACAATTAATCAGAATGATTAGAACGAAAGTCAGTCTAATTCTTGGGCATCTATAAAACTACTTTTATGACAATGATCATTTTCACCACAGCAAAGATAAGCTTATTACTCCTTCTTTTGGTGAACATACATCAGGTCGTCAAGGTTTGGAAAGATATTGTTTTAGAAAAACGTGGAAGATTGGCATTTGTTAATTACCGGCGATTTAGAATGAATTGAATTAGTCTATATTATGCCCACTATACAATAATTACCTGGAAGTTTCACTTGTAAAGACTTTACTACCTTTCAGACATATGTTTCGAGAAGCATTTTCGTCTTAGCTACGTATGGAAATCATGCAAGGTTAGAGCAGGCTTCATAATACTAAGCTACTCATTTGTATCGAGGTGAGACACTTTAAATTACAGCACAGTTGAACTCCAATCTGCATTTCAACTACTTGACAAAGTCCAGGCTATCCGTATAAAATAAAATTCAATTCTTTTCATTTATACTGTTGGGACTACATGATAGTTCATCAAACTGCAGATTAATCAATTTTCGATATGCAGGTGTTTGATCTAACGAGCTTAGTTTTCTGTTTCATTGTCCTCCAGTCAATACATACCTTTTAGTCCTACAGGGGGTCAGTTGTGATGCAAATAGCTCGCCGGTAAAGGCCATGGACTGTAAGACTGGGTGGCTTATTACCAAAACCACTAGGGAGCACAAATTTCCTCAAAGACAGCATGTACGCCATTATCGATGAGCAACAAACAACACGAAACTTAGGTCGAAGGTTTCCTGACGATTACCTTACCCCAGATCACCTTCTAGCTTTTTAATAGGTCTAGACTAAAATTAGAATTCGTGATATAGAAATTTCTTAAATTTAGTCATATTAATTTAGTCCTTTGTATTATAACTAGGAATATCATTCACTTTAATTGTGTTATTAGTCTTGGCCCTGTTTGATTATAATGTTTATCAACAACTATTGATTCATCCTAATTTTCAAGGGGCTAACTGTGCTTAATAAATTACCTAATTGAAAAAATTATAGTCAGAGGTTGTTTCTCCTTGGCTGTTTGATTCATATTTAACATAGCAACACCATTTAACTGGAATAGGCGCGATAGTCTTCGTATGTCATTCTTCTAGGTATGGTTGTAAATAACACCTTACTCAACTCCACATTACTTACTTACTTACTTATGCCCGTTACTCCTCGCTGAGGAGCATAGGCTGCTCACCAGGATTCTCCATTCAACTCTGTCCTTATCAGTCTTTTCCAATTGTTTCCAGTTGCTGTTCATCCTTTCAATGTCTGCTTCGAATTCTAGACGCAGCATGTTCTTTGGCCTTTCTCTTTTCCGTTTACCAACAAAATTCCACGTTAATGCTTGTCTCGTGATGCAGTCTGGTAGTTTGCGTAATGTATCTCCTATCCATTTCCAACGTCTTTTCCTAATTTCCTCTTCGGCTGGAAGTTGGTTTCTTCTCTCCCATAGTAAGCTGTTGCTGATAGTTTCCGACCAACGGACATTTAGTATCTTGCGTAGGAAGTTGTCTATAAATACTTGTACCCTTCTGATGACGTTTCAGCTCCAAACAGCAGATCTGTCTTGACGTTCAATTTGACGAGTCTGCCTTTGAGGTTGGTTAACAGTTGTTTTGAGTCCCATATGTTTTACAGCTGTAAGAATGCTGCCCTGGCTTTGCCAATCCTTGCCTATACATCTTCATCTGACCCTCATTGTTCATTGATGAAGCTTTCTTGATAAGTGAAGGTATCCACTTTTTCCAGAGTTTCTCCATTAAGTTCAATTGGGTTGGTGCACCCTGTAGTTGGGGATCTTGTTCCTTCCCTTATGTATGTTAAAGCCCACTGATTGTGAAGTTGCTGCTACGTTGGTTGTCTTCACTTGCATTTGTTGGTGTGTATGGGCTAGAAGAGATAGATCATCCTCCAAGTCCAAATCATCGAGTAACATCCTACTTGCCCATTGAAAACTGTGTATTACTTGAGATGTGGGAGTCTTAATAATCCAGTCAACCATTAGAGGGAAGAGGGAAGGCGAGAGTGGGCAGCCTTGTTTGACTCCGGGTATTACAGGGAATGCTTTTGTCAGCTGTTCTCTATGCACCATTTTGCACTATAGTTCGTCGTAAGAATTCCGGATGATGTCGACGAGTTTCTCTGGTACGCCGTAGTGTCGAAGAAGTTTCCATAGTGTTCTTCTGTCTACACTGTCAAATGACTTCTCATGGTCAGTGAAGTTGATACACACTGACAAGTTGATATACACTCAATTAATTGTTCAACGATGATCTATAGTGTTGCGATTTGGTCTGTGCACGACCTATCCTTACGGAAACCAGCTTGTTGATCTCGAAGTTGAGCCTCCACTGAATCTTTCATTCTGTTCAACAATACTCTGTTGAAGACTTTCCCTGGTATCGACAGTAGCGTGATCCTTCTGTAGTTGTCACGTTTGCTCAAATCTCCTTTCTTTGGTATCTTAATAAGATGTCAGTCTTTCCAGTCTGCCGGCACTTGTTCTTCCTTCCAGATCCTTTTGAATAAAACGTGGAGTATCCTTGCTGTTAGGTCGATATCTGACTTGAGTGCTTCAGCTGGTATATTGTCAGGTCCTGCTACTTTCCCACTTTTGATTTGTCTGATGGCCATCTTGATTTCTTCCATCGTTGGTGGAGTGACATCTATGGGGAGATCTGTAGGTGCTGCTTCGATGTCCGGTGGGTTCAGTGGAGCTGGCCTATTTAGAAGTTCCTCGAAGTGTTCTACCCACCTATTCTTTTGTTCTTGAATCTCAGTGAGTGTCTTGCCTTCTTTGTTCTTGACCGGTCGCTCTGGTTTACGATGTTTATCTGCCAGTTTCTTCGTTGTGTCGTATAGCTGTTTCATATTTCCTTGCAGCTTTTTCCGCTGTCGTTGCAAGGCCTTCGATGTATTTCCGTTTGTCGACTCTAACGCTCTTCTTTACTTGCTTACTTGCTTCTGTGTATTCAGTTTGTGCCTTGATTTTCTTTGCTCTTGTTTTGCTGTTGTTGATTTTTATCTTCTTGTTTCGCCTTTGTTGAATTTCGCTCAGGGTCTCAGTGGAGATCCATTCCTTATAATGGTGCTTCAGTCGGCCCAGAACCTCCTGACAAGTTGAAGTTAGTGCTTTTTTAATTCCTCTCCAGCTGTCCTCCATAGTAATTTTTTCTTTTTTCAGTGGATTTTGTGAGGCTTAGAACCTGTTGTTGAGAGCTATTTTGAATTCTTTGAGTTTGTCAGTAACTCGAAGAAAGGCTGTATTGGACCGTTGTAATGCTGTTACTCCAGTTGTCCACTGTTTCTTTAGCTTAGTTTCATTTTAGTAACCACAAGGTGGTGGTCTATAGCTATGTCAGCTCCTTTCTTTGTTCTCACATTTTTCATTGACCTTCTGAACTTTTTATTGATTGTAATATAGGAAACGAGACTGTATTTTTTGTTGAAGTAATATAAATGAATAGTATGTGTTATGCTGAATCAAAGTACAAATTAAGTTTATATCTCATCCTAACACCAATTAATCATTCAAGGCATTTAGACTTAGATTCACTGCTTAATATAATTTGTAAATTTGATTCAATTATACCAAGAGACCTATGTCTAAATTTGTGATAGAAGCTTCAACCATCTGCAACTTGAAGCTTTAGTTATGTATATCATTGCAATTCAGTAAATTATTTTATCTTGACCTTAACTTGTAGCTTATTTAGTCTAATTTATTTGCTTCATTTAACTTTTTCGGATCTACATATCTTATTCCCACTTTCAATTTTGCTATTTGCTTTCATTGTAATAATAATTATCATTGCTTCTACCATTATAATACTTTATTACGAAGACTGTTTCTATGTAGATTTCTCAATTCTCATTCACATACCTTCACTCTTTATTTAACAATAATCATAGTTACTATGCTTCCATTTTACTGATTATACATTTTTCATATTTTCATTTACTTAATACTTGATTGTTTAGAAAACTAAGTTGTTTTACATTTCACATAATAATCAATGTTCAATTAACATACGATAGTGAGCTCTACAAACAAATAGATGAAGTAGCTATAGAGTGATCCTCTAGTCCTATACTTGCAAACATCTTCCCAGCCAAATTAGAGGATGGATCGTTATTAGATAAACTAAAGAAGCAATATCATTATTGTCATGTGTTGTATGTGGAGAAACGATCAACCAGTGCTGTATATTAAATACATTCAACCATATATACTTTCCAGTTCAACTCATAAGTGAAATAGGCGATAATAATATGGCGTTTCAAGACGTCGTGTACTCGAATGACTAATCGGAATCTATTTAAAAAACAAACTTGGACGAGACAGCATATGCATTTATATAGCGTAATACCTGTCTGACATAAAATTTAGATGTATATTGCCTAAGTAGTCAAATCCGACGTATTTACCTGGATGACAGCATAACAGTTGAAATAGATTAACTTATAACAATGTTAGAAAACGATAGATACTCAGATAGATTCATTAAAATTATATATTAGAACTAGAAACTAACATTGAAGTAGACACAACTGTCTATCTACAACTAAACTTTAAAGGCTATATAGTAATTGGGAAGGTGATTAACCAGACCTATTAAAAGCGTATTCGACACGGCGGAGTTATATGTCACCTTTTTCACTACGTCACTACTAACCCAGTAAAAATTAAAGAAATTAAACGATCTATAGCTTCATCTATGTGCATTTATCAATTTACTTGCTCCCCCAGAGCCAATTGCATAAGCTACACTCAAAAGTCCTAACTAGTAAGCTCACACTAATAAGTTGTCGCCTATTTATCTACGTGTTTAACGAAATATACTACTTACGTGATTCTCAGCTACTTAATTAACTATGACAATAAAATCAGGAATGGTGAAGCTTTCTCGATTTGCCTAAAGGTACTAGATGACGCTTATTCAATATTGCAAAAGAAGTAACTATTAACTCAAAGTGACCATACATATGTAAACAGAAGAAATATATTCACCATCATTGTTTACTTTGGCACAAAATAAAGCCTTATCCCTAAAACATTGTCACAGTTATTTTTTATTTTTTCCTCCTTTTATTTTCTTGCTAACGCTTCTTTTCTTCCTTTTCCTTGTTCCTTATGTGTTACTCTTGCTAACAAACATTGCTACCATTTGTTCGTTTTTCTTCACCAAGTTATATCATTTTCATTTTGTTCTTATATTCATTGTTACATCACAATAACTTCGACTTGTCACTTATTGTACTATCGTTACTGCAATTATCATTAGTTTACCCCTACAACGCTGACTTCATTGATTAAATATCATCATCATCATCATCATCATCATCATCATCACCACTTTTCAACACGACATTCTCACTTAATCTTGTTACATTAAATGATCTGTTAATGTGCTGTTACACAGCTCTCATATTTCCGTAATGCCATTCTTAGTAACTAATGATCGGATCGGGACGTAGTTTGCTAGTTTCAAATTTGACATATTCACAATGCTTACATACTTACCCTTTTATATCATCCAGGTGTAATATGATATTTGTGGATTAATGTATTTCAAGCAGCTATTTGTTTCAATATTCTTGGCTTATAAATATCCTATGGAGATTTATAACTTACCGAAATAATTAACAGTAGCCGTCTTTGTATCCATATATTTTCAACAATCTCAACATGCTTGTAAATTAGTGTGTACTTATTATCATTGATCAGTAGATTCATTGTTAGCAAATGATTTATTAATCTACGTAATTTAGGTCTATAAGGCTTGTTTATGGGGTTGTCTTGTCATCTGTCCCAAAGTGTACTATGGGGTCAATGAGAAACAAAATCAATAGTTCATTAACTTTCTTAAAAGTTCTTTCATTACACTTTATCTTCATCAGAAGTAAGTTTGTTTCTCAATTTGTCGAGATTAGGGATCACGATATTACAAACTTGAAATTTAGTTAATCTATCTATGCGAATTTTGCATGACTTTTACATTGATCTAAATTGTTATGCCTTTTTATATCCATATTATTTAAACAGTGATTATTCTGCTTATCCTGACTGTTTTCTCAGAAATATGTCTGGTATCTTCTATTTAACAATTCGATAGACAGAAGTATTATTCGTATTGTTTAAGTTTTAGTGTAACTACCCAGCTGAATCCAGGAGGTGCGTTTTTTCCTATTTGGGACTCTTCAAACGGGTGTATGTGGATCCCAGTGTCAATGATCACATAGGAACATCAACTCAGTTCGTTTCCTGCCATACACCATTATGTTCACCACTAAGCGTTCGCCACAGAAACTCACCAGTTTCAGTTCATGTCAAATTAATAGGAAATACATCCCAATAATATATACATACTTGTTGCACCAGTGTGGCTGTCTGGACTCAGTAGCCTAGTCTAGTGGTCTTTTGAATAAAGATATCAGAATAGAACATGGCAAAATATCCCTATGATTATGAATCTTTACGAATCAAAATAACAATCTATTTAATCTAGTCTACACTTATTTATTCCAAATACAGTAGTCAATCCATCTGTCAATGCATAGAAACAAACAATATCTAGACTAATTCTACTGTAACATCGATTTGCAATAAAGATGAAAACATTTCACAATACATTACTATCTCAGACATATAACAGTAACATAATAAATAGGTACTTGTAATATATCAGCCTATTCTAGAAATACTCCATATTTCATTGTTCCTTCTCATTAGGTATTTGAATACACCACGAATAACAATTAAAAAAGATAATATAACAAATATATATCAGTTCGCATATTCTTATTATAGGTGATTACAACGTATACTCAGTTTACAGGCGTATGTCAATTTATGGGTATTTGAAGTGTAAACAGTAGGTTCTTAGATTAATTAATACAAAATATGAAACTGAAGTATTAACACGCTTCGAATACTATAAGTAACCATCTGTCTGTCACCTGTAGACATAAAAATGACAACTAATATAAAACATCTAGTCATGTAAATGAATACTATATAGTCGAAATTGCTCTACTTAATTCATAATAAAGTCGTACTCAATTTAGCAACACACACACACACACACACCATCCGGCTCCCAGCCAATCGTCATTATAAGTCGAATTATATAACATATTGTGTTAAAATTCTTTTATTCTAAGAATATCATTCAAGAATAGCTACAATTTACCTCATAAATAAACGTGTACTTAAACAATTCTTAAAGTTTAATTGAGTTGTTTATTCTTGTGAAGATTTGTACTTTAATTGATTCAATATGTCACTGAGGGTTAGGCGTTCTTCGTCATTCTGAAGCTCCTAGTGCGGAATCTGAAGTGCACACAGCTTGGGAGTTCCATACTAAAACGAAACAGCTATTTTTGATGGTACCCTGTCAGCTTCAACCTGTGACATATTCAATTATTTGTTAAAGTATTTTCACTTGCTTTAACTTGTAATGATGTACAAGTATATCATCTTCAGTTTAAATCATCACAGTTCAATAAAAGTTGTAACAAGTACATACTTCAATTATTCTAAACAATCAACACAGTTGTATTTATCTGAAGCAAATTCACAGAATACCAAAATGCCTGCTTGTGCATACCTCTATGTATGAGTATAACTAGTTTAATCAAGATTAACTAAACTAGCTGGAATCATTTTAATCATCAGGTCGCTACAAATTCCTAGTAACTCTCCATATAAAGTAATCCTTTATATGCTGACAACGATCTTCTTTGTTATCAGTACAATAACACACAAATGCATTTTACGATAGCTATACAATATATTTACGAACTGTTCATATCACTGGTGTATTAATGAGAACAATCATGTATGCTAATGACATCCAGGTAAGATTGTGGTTATTTTAAAATAACACTGAATTAATAATTGACCTTCAACATGCAAAAAGTACATGACTTAAATATACTAGGATTTACGTAATTAAACACTTCATTTACAGAGAGAAGATGATAAGAATGAGTTGGTGCACAAATGAATAATTACTACAGTGACATAATAAAATTTTACTGATTACTTATTGACAACGACAAATTTCAAAAAAATTGATCGTTGGTTATTTATGATCTTTATTCAGTTGGATACATAGAAGTCAATGCATCAAGAACAAAATCAACATACTTTGTAATTATTAACAGAATCTACTCAAGTAAATCTACTTTAATTAATCAATCATTAATTTCTTATGATTAGATCTTTTATTCAGTGAAAGGATCACTTCTCCCCCCCCCTTAATCATTATCAACTAGCACAATCGTATGTCATTAATTATAACTTAACAAATAAATTTAAGAATTGGATTACTTAACATGTGAAATCTCTCGACTATTTAGTGTTCTCTATTAGCAATAAGTAATTGAAAGAGAGGGATTTGTGGAACATTGAAAATGTGTAACCAATAGAATGTAGACACAGTTACTGTGATTATTGTTTGATAAAAAATGGAGAAATGTGAATACAAATCGACAAATTCTACCTGGAGATAGTCTTCTATGGTAATAGTGAATGCAACGATTATGATAATTGTGATTATAGTAGTTATAATAATGGTGAAAGTGAATGATGATGTTGGAGATGGGAATGTGATGCGAAGAAATGGAAAAGTACAAGTAAATGGATGAATTAGATAAAACAAACTCAAAACTAAGCTCGTCGTAAAGAAAGCGATCTCACAAACTGCTATGTATGTATAAATCATGGTTCACATTTGAAATAGCTAAAGTTTCTTCAATGTAAATGTAGTCCTTTATGATAATAGTAAGTGTAGTGATAACGAAAGATATTATTGTTTATATTTGTTCACTGAAGGGATCTCTGTTCAACGAACTTATTATCGTGTTGCATAATCCATATATTTCGTTATAAATGTTAGTCGAAACTAGTGTTGTATAGAAGGCATATTTACAATACTTTAATCATACTTGACGGAAATCTAGATATTTAGTATATCATTGGATTCATTAATAATTACTACCCATCATTAAAAATCGGAAAGAAACAAAAATATGATTCACAGCTACAATTCAAACATGTTCAACTTACTACGAGAAATAATGAATTTCTATAAAGATCAATTTATACGAAATCTGAATTAAACGACCAGTTTACTAACTTCCAAATTTACTCCTCAGTAATAAGATGACGTAACATAATTCGCTTCCTTTGTTCATGACATGACAGAATCTGTTCAGCAGAATGCATTGATAAATAGGTATTCTTTCTGAGACTTATCCTCTTAGAAAGTGGATACTCTTATCAGAAATAACCTGATAGAGAAGGAGCTGTAACAGACGAAATACACTGTGCGAATAAAAGTATTATATATAAACCTTGAATTTGAGGGAGATATCTTGAGCGTTATGGTTGAAAATCATTTGAAGAGGTTGGTTAGTAAAATGTTTCTACAGCAAATCTTCGAATGACTTTCACTAGTCGCCCACTAATATGTCTACGACAAAAGGACAAGTTGCCACGACTAACTAAATCCATATACACTTACCGGTTCACCTGCACATATGATAAGTACAGAGGTAATTAATGAAAACCGCTCCTTCATTATATCCGAGAGCTTGTTCTAGCATGGCGGAGGAAAGAAGAGCACAGATAAATTACTTCTTCTACTCTGTAACTTAAAGTTAATTTAGGGTACTCAGTCTAATATTAATCATTTGATATAATCCATAAAATTCAGACAAATATATCAAGAAGCCCACAGCTGAATATATCTTTACATTGAAGAAACTTTAGCTATTTCAAATGTGAACCATGATTTATACATACATAGCAGTTTGTGAGATCGCTTTCTTTACGACGAGCTTAGTTTTGAGTTTGTTTTATCTAATTCATCCATTTACTTGTACTTTTCCATTTCTTCGCATCACATTCCCATCTCCAACATCATCATTCACTTTCACCATTATTATAACTACTATAATCACAATTATCATAATCGTTGCATTCACTATTACCATAGAAGACTATCTCCAGGTAGAATTTGTCGATTTGTATTCACATTTCTCCATTTTTTATCAAACAATAATCACAGTAACTGTGTCTACATTCTATTGGTTACACATTTTCAATGTTCCACAAATCCCTCTCTTTCAATTACTTATTGCTAATAGAGAACACTAAATAGTCGAGAGATTTCACATGATACCTAATCAAATTCTTAAATTTATTTGCTAACTTACAATAAATGACACATGATTGATTGTACCAGTTGATAATAATAACGGGGAGAAGTGATCTCTTCACTGAATACTTTTGTCTTTAGACTTAACTGATGTATTTAAACGAATAGATTTTCATTGTGTTGTACATCATTTCTGTCTAATCATTCATTGTTCAATAAGTAAATAGATTATTATTTAAAGAAAAATTTTAATCTATGCATACACTATTTATGATATAAACATGATAATGCAATTCCAACTAATCACCATCTATTAAGTAATAGCGATCAGATTCATTTAGTATTTGTTTTAACGAAATGAGGATAGAACTTACGCCTTTTTTTAAATTATTTAATACATTCAAAGTTAGAACATGAAAATATTACTGTTTATAATAATTAGTGAAAAGTTCTTCATCATGATTATTATTAGTAGTATATATTTGCTGTTTTTCACATTATTATGAAAAAATTTCTTAATTTTTAAAAAAGTACTTCATACTTATAACTTCCTTCCATCCCTCCTGCACCCCAAAACAAACTCTCCAAAAATAAAATAAATCATTACAATTTTACTTTACAATAATCAATTGTTGATCATCAATCTCTTGGTCATTATTGTTACCATGTGTAGAAATTAAAGATGATGCATGACGATAAGATAATGGCAAAGAATTCGATTTAATGTTATACATATTGGGTGTTAAATGATTGTTATCATTATTATTACTATTTTGATTGTTATTATTATTATTAGTAGTATATATTTGCTGTTTTTCACATTATTATGAAAAAATTTCTTAATTTTTAAAAAAGTACTTCATACTTATAACTTCCTTCCATCCCTCCTGCACCCCAAAACAAACTCTCCAAAAATAAAATAAATCATTACAATTTTACTTTACAATAATCAATTGTTGATCATCAATCTCTTGGTCATTATTGTTACCATGTGTAGAAATTAAAGATGATGCATGACGATAAGATAATGGCAAAGAATTCGATTTAATGTTATACATATTGGGTGTTAAATGATTGTTATCATTATTATTACTATTTTGATTGTTATTATTATTATTATTGATTTCAGTTTCATCATTATTATTACTATTTTGATTGTTATTATTATTATTATTGATTTCAGTTTCATCATTATTACGTGAAAATTCACATGCTATTCCATAATAATCATCAGGGCATAGACAATAACATTTTTTCCATGGCATATCAGGTTTTTCCAATCTACCGAAATTTAAACAATACGGTGAACATTGTCTTATTAAATAATGAATTATTTTAAACAATTTCTTATATCGATTAGGATAAACTAATAGATCATTAACTGTAATTGTAGTAGTAGATTGGGTATATTGAACATTAGACGTGAATATAAAGAGTATTACAAATAATAGTAATACACTACATGTAGTATTTGTTTTCATTTTCTAATGTTTGTTAGTATCACTAGGTCAAGGTCACTGTTGTTGTTAACGTTTGTGTTACTGTTGTTCTAATGATGTAATTGATATATTTTTCAGAAATAATTGTCTCAATTAAAGTCCACTATACATGTGTATATATATATATATATTTATATTGGTTAATTAAGATGAATGAAGCTAACACGATATACCTGTTGATAGATAGTTATAGTAGATGATTCTTTCAATTTCATGAGTTCAGTAAATATCCGTATATATATATCTATCTAATAATTATTTTTTTTTGGTATGTATGTATCTATGATACAAAATTGGAATTAGTAGTAGTAGTAGTAGTAATAGTAGTAGTAGTAGTAGTAGAAGTCGTGGTCGTAGTAATAGTAGTGGTGGTATCAATCGAAATGGTAATAATCCTAATAAATGTTTCTATTGGTTTAATAATTATAACTATTGAATAATGAATAGAAATATTAACAGGGAAGAGAATAGAATGATTTCATTATTGTTTATTATTTTTTTTTGCTTATAACAATAAAAAAAAAATAAACGTAAATACGAAAAACAAAAAAAAATAACAAAATTTACTAAAACATTTTATTTTCATTCATTCTAGTTACTATTTAATAAATTTAGAATATTCCTTTTTATTAAAAAAAATAAGTAGTTGATTGAATTAAATGATTTCACCTAATTCATTGTAGATAAATGCATTTTAAATTAAATAAACTAATACACTTTTATCATAGAAAATGTGGCTGATATATTTGTAATTGTATATACTACTAACTTATCCATAGTAGTAGTAGTAGTTATGGAACTGGTAGTAATAGTAGAAGTAGTAGTATTATGAGAAGTTTTCATAATAAATTACAATCTGTTGAGTACTTGTTTATTCATAGAAGTCTGATCATTACCAAAGAAAACATCATATTGTTTATGAGTTTGTCTGGGATCAACAAAAAATACGTGAACGAGGACTGTCTGGATAAGTTTGCAATTATTATAAGGATTGTTGTCGAGATTAAGTATTTTGTCTAGTCAACAAGTATCTATATGGAAAATAATAAACGACATATATGCATTTCAATAAGCACCTGTATTAATCTAATCAAGATGAGAACATTTTAACGAGTTTAAACGAAAGGCAGATAAATGGATAAGTAAATGTTGTAATTAAGACTGTGTTGAATGTCGCACATCATAATGTAACTTTGACTTATTATTTATCTTGGACTACATATGTCCTGCCAACACCAAACAATGCCTTTTGTTCAATATATTATGTAAGGAGACTAAATAGTTTTGGTATTACCAAACAGTTAATAATACAATTTGTCATTTCTTGTGTATTACATAATATTCTATGCTGTTCTATAATGTTTTTTTCCGGTTTGTTGAGAATAGGCTACATAGTAATGTGTAGAGCATTCAAAACTGTTAGTAAAGTGTGTAGTGAAAACTTCGATGTTATTATGAACACGGTTATAGATGGACATCTGGAATCACTACAGATAACTATCTAGTACTATTCTATCAGATGTAAACTACCTTCTTCATTCAAATCTTTCAACTTGAATATCTTTCAGTGGAACAAAAAGCCGATATATTAGAATTCATACACAAAAAATAAACTATAAAAACTCTATTCTGTATTGAGACCATGTTCTTTGAGATTTGATTGTTGTAAACGCTTATCTGACTAGAAATCTTTACTTTTAGAATACAGCCTATCACCTAATGTAAAGACTCCTGTTTCTTATGTAACTGTCGTTTGAATTTTACCTATGAACATTGATATTTTATCAAATGTGTATTTGGGGAAAGAGCAACTTTTAAAAATGATTTGTACTGGAAATTCATTTTCTGCCTTTACGTAATATGGAATAACGCTATTATTATCATTATAACTATTAATGTTATTATCATTAGTAAAAGATAAATCGATATATTCAGTATCTATCTATCTATCTATCTATCTATCTATCTATCTATCTATCTACCTATCTCTCCATCCATCCATCCATCCATCTATCTATCTATCTATCTATCTATCTATCAAGGACAGATAGATAGAATGATTGCTAAATGTCAAAATTTCTCATAACCAAGTAAGGACACTTTATACAGTTAATCAGACATTACTTTGATAGTATTGTTTAGTCAAACTTAACTATGTCACTAATAAAATGTTTATAGTTTGAGCTGGAGTTTTATTTATTCTTCGTTAATCATTACTGACAGTTGAAAATCCAATAATAACTTACTTTACTGTAAGTTGAAGAATTATTAATACAGCAAATAGTATTCCGAACATTTTAAGTATCTAATTCAAACAGTTATCGACAGGATAGAAAAAAGCTTTCATTTTACAAGCTACTGTATATAGTAGCAGTAAATCACCAATTTCACCACATAGAGACCTAGGTAGATAAAACATTTATGGATAAAAGAAGTATTAGTAGGTTAGTAAAGGAATTTACTTTAAGTTCTTATGAATAGATAGAATGTATTTCTTAAAGGTTTCGGTAGAATTAGTATGAACTACTTCGGCAGGTGGGGAATCCTAGGACTTGAATATCGTTAAGGCGAATAAATTATACTTACAATACAACCCTATTGTATTTCAACTGTAGTTTTTTGAGTATCTAACAGTTTACTAGCTGAATTGCATCAGATATTTACTCATAAGTATTACAAATTTTATTGTAATCTTATTACAACTTAAATTATTATTGTTTTCTAACATTCAACCAAATTTTAATTGACATTGAATAAATTCCATTTAACGTAAAATATTTAGTTGACATCAAACTATTATGTATACTGAATGATCTTATAGTAGTAATGTTGAGATATGACTCACTTCAACCTTCAGTGGAAGTACAAATAAATCATGTCATCATGATTCAACTTTCTATGGTTATTTATGACTAAATTTTTAATTAACCGGTTAGACAAAAGAAATATTATTAGTGTTTGTTTAATGAAGTAACTGTAAGGATCTTTTGCTAATGATTGTCATCTGTGTAATCAAATCATAGTCCATGTTACGATAACTAATCAAGTTTCATTATCTACAGTACATCATTATCCACTGTTGATTAATTAAGAAGAACATCTTAAATCAATTTAATGTTATGTGTATCCATTAGACCACTGAGTCGTCTCCTAACAGCTGATGTTTATAATTCAGTTATTTTGTGATACGATTGAGAAACCTCATTCATTGACATCCGTAGGTAACTGTTTTGCACACGACGTAGTTGTGCTCCACTAGTCATGTCTTCTTACTAGATCTCCAGGAATTACCTCGAGATGTTAGTCACTAGTGAGCTGATATTAGTTGTAATTCGGTGTGGTGGAAATTATTGAGTGTCGATTCGATATCTCGAATTGGTCTGAACTAAGCAATCACTGATCACCAGGAAACACTGGACAACTGTTTCGTCTTAGAATGGGACTCTTCGGCAGTACGCATGAGTTATGTGGAATGATTTTGTTAGGGTGCAGGGATAACCGAAAAAATTAATTCAACTGTAAAGTTAAGGGGAATTATGGATGCATAGAATTACCATAGCGATTTAAACATCATTAAAGTTTTGCTGCATTTATGTTGATCACTGGTAGACAGATGTATTCACCTAGACCGACGATATGAATGACATTAACAGATTAGCAAAATTAATTGAAAATATGTTCAATAAGCATCAATGGTAACATTAAAGATCACCTGAGCAGATTGAAACATCATAATATTAAGTATATCACTTTGACATGTTGAAGAACTACCTCTAGGTTAAAGTGAAGATTCAGTTTCTTCTTGTAAATGTCTGTCGATCGATATTGGACATCCATTGTGTGGATAATGTGTTCCAGTCACTAATCATTCACCTGATGTGAAAAATAGAATCCTACCCAGATTTTTCTCCAAAAATTAGTCTTTTAAAATATAAAGTGTTCCAAGTCAACTTTGAGATGGGTAATTCTAAAAATGTTGAGGAAGTTTTAAATAAAAATCAACATATTTGATATCCGATTGATTTGAGGTAACTTTGAAGAAACAGGTATTAAGTTTAGATGTCTTAATTCAACACAGATTGCTCACAGTTGAAAACTACTACGAATACATAATCGGGTCACCCTAGATCTGTTAGCTAGCATTGTATTGTGAACCCGTACGTTTTTCTACAACAACATATCATGTAAGTATTTGGGCTCTTGAAGAAAGAAAGATTGACTAGTCAAGTAGAAGAGGATGTCAATTCATTTTACTTTATCAAGACCTTATCAACTGAGCATAATTTAGAGTATTACATCATGAAAATTATGTATAACCAATAACATACATTAAAAGTGATACTATTGATACGTCATAATGTAGAATCGTACTGAAATGATTCAAGCAAAGTTAATTTGACTAAAATATGGTGTATTGGAATGCAGTGTGTAAATGAAAGTTCTAGAACATCAAGTTTGTAATGAAGGACCATATCAGCAATGAATTAGTCTGTTACGTAGTAGAGTAACTATTCAAAGTGAATTATGAGTAACCAATAAGTATTAAAAATGATAAAAATACTATGGGTTGAGATCAGTGAATTACAAGAATCGAATTCTGGAGTTTAATTGAATTCGATAATACTGTTGAGTAATTGATGTCTGTAACTTTGTTTCGAACTGTATCTGTGACTTTCAATTCTTAAACTGGATAAGCCAAAAAGTTAAAAATAAGTTGACAAAGTATACAGTCAATTTGAAATACTTCTTTTTCTTGTATTCCTATTTGATTCTTACTTATTCTATCTTTATGTTATTTCTATTTCATTTATCATTCGCATTTTTCAGTAGTATACACTTGAAATTGTATAAGAGCTGTTGCTGACAGGATGAGTAGGTCACTAATCCTTCTATGACACTGTCGCTGTCTATTTAATTCCTACTAGATCGTTTATAATGTTAACCCGTTACACACTAGTTAATACGTTTTATTTTAAGCCAGTATATCATAGGTGTTAACTCTACTGCATGTAACTATGTTTAGGTAGTCTTCCTACTTACAGTTATACCATATCAAACAACGTTCTATTTAACAATCGATATCTTATGATATGTGAATTCTTGAATTACATTACGACGTGATTTCAGTTGAACAGATATTAAAAATAGTGAAGGGAAACCTTACTAATGTTATGTTTTTGTATAGTGTTACAGCATTACAAATAATCTTCAGTAACAATGTAAGTAATCTGTTTGTATTATCAATATGTATAGTGTTAAATGGTACTTATTAGATATTCAGCTTATAAGTAATTGGCTTCCTTAAAGTGCACACTTTCTACTAACTTATCATATATTGTCATACCACTGTTCATTCGCAACTTATTACAATTTTACCCAGAACCTGTTTCTGCGCACAAATCTCCTGTTTTGCTACTTACATCATATCTTATATTTCTCCTTAGGAAGTGGTCTATTATATGATATATAAATATAGTCGTTCTGATTCATAAATGGACACCACTAGAAATGTGTGCCGCGTCTTCGATCTCACGACTAAAAGGTTATGGTCGGGTACATTCTGTAATATCCAACTAGCCTTCGTGTAATCCAATCATTGGCTGTAGGTGATATTCTTCTTCACTTCTTTTCAGTTTAAAGTAATATCATTTCAACTAAGCATGACAATTCTGAATGTATCATTCCATATAAAGTTGGAATATGTAAAAATTCAAGAATCGATAACTGTCCACTAATACAGGGTCGCCACTCAATTTTTTTAATATTTTTATGTATAGTGAATTCAAAAGATTGTATAATCAGCAATCATAGTTATCTTTAGTCTTCACCGGCGATATACTCTATTAGGCATTTGTCTTGTTTTTCTTAGATGATTTACTGTGATTGTATGAAGACTGAATTGACTCATAGACTACATAGAATCTAATTTGTAAAATTTAATATTCATTAGTACAACTTAGATACTATTAAAAGATTCATTATCTAAATATTACATAACACTTACATAGCCATTAATAATTAGGAAGAAATATGCATGTATTTCACCGCATATAATTCAATTACACACAAATAGTTAACTTAATTTAGGCAAATCTCAACCTAAAAGTTAAATGATAAAGTATACACTGTGAAGTTTGTAATGCTTCTATTCAATCTCATGCTTGGATGCTACTATACAATATTGAAACAATACACCTATCCATTACTATTTTCATTATTATCTGACTAAAATATAAATTGTTGCTATAAAACATTGACTTCAACAATCTTAAAATTATTCCATTCAAATAACATTTATTCATATGTCTCAAAACAGTTTTAAATACTCGAAATACTTAACAAAACAAGATTTCATCAATTTTACATCGTACCAGTAATCTATCCACCTACTCAGTAACCTACCCACCAACTCATCCACCTTAATTCAATAACATAAAACCTATTTAATAGACATTATACAAAACAATAAGTTTTTTTTTGTTTTTTTCGAAATGTGCCGAAAATTATTGCATTTAAAAAATGGGATGGTTGTTACCTCAAAAAAAACAGGAAACATATTCATTGAACGGAGGGGGGGGAAAGTGGTTAAATTAATTCATTGATAGAAAAAATGTACTAAAAAAGAAAACTTGTTATATTTCGTTAAAATGTAACCTAAAATATATATGTACATTCATTTCATGTAGTTCATACTGTATGAATGTGATATTGAGACACTATAAACTATAAATGTACGAATTATACTACTTATATATTATATGTTTATTTGTTTTTGTTTTTTGTCATGTAATGATGTATCAATAGGATACACAATTAAATATGAAATACGTTTAAAAACTATATAAGAATTCTCAAGAGATTTCTTCTGTTAAAAACTTATAATTGATAACGTATATAGTGTGCCTTTATAGAGAAATGCCTACTTCTATAAATGAGAACATGATCTTTAATACAGAAAAATTTTTAATTAAGATGAATAATAAATTAAATGATTAAGAGTCATAGTCATTTCTAGATATTAAAATAATAGAAATGAATAAAAGAAATTGTCAATGAAATATAAATAATACTACTAGTAGTAGTAAAATTAATAGTAAAATTATAAGAACAGCAGCAGTGGCAGTAGTACAGGAAGATGAAAATATAAAATTAGAAGAAAACATAGAAGAAGCAGTAACGGTAGGAGAATTGACAAGAATAACAGAAGGAAAAGACGCGAAAATTAATAAAGAGGGAAAATAAAAGTAGTAGAAAGAAAAATATAAAAAAATACAAATTAAAAAAGAGGATAAAGAAAAGACAAAAAAGACATGAAGACAAAAATCAAAATAAAAGCAATAAGAAAAATTAAGAAAAAGAAACGAGGAAAAATATAAGAAGAAAATAAAAAGAGGGAAAAATAAAATAGAGAAGAGAAAAATAAAATAAAAAAGAAAAACAAAAACATAAAAATAAAAGAAAAAAAGAAAAAAAACTTAGTAAAAAAATGGAAATGTTCAAATAAAAACAAAAAGGAAAAAATAGATGCTTCCGACACTCAATATACTGTCAATAACCTCTCAATCCATTCATTACTAATTACATCTTCCTTTAGTTCACATTCATCAGTAAGTAATAAACAACACCCAGTCAATCGACTAAAATATTCATCCTGTATACTTCTACTCCTCCTCTCAACCCACCAAACTCACATATACACTATACTATGAAAACACAACACACATCCTATCCTCGTCAACATCGATTCATTGACCACGACTGCATTACTCTACACTTCATCAATTCTTTCTTGTCAATGTCTGTCTTGTCTATCTACCTGCCTCCCATAACTGCACAATCACTATAAATAATCACCAAGTTAATCAATGTGTGTATACATTGTTTGTTGCTTATTTCAAGTAGATTGATGTGTCATATATCAAGCATGCAAGTAACATATGGAAACTGGTTTCACCGTGATGTCTAGTCTAACTGAGTACGCCTCTGTACACGTCGTTCTTGCATGAATTGTACATATTGGTATGTGTGTATCTGCGTCCGGATGCATCTCGATTGTGTTTGTCTACCAATGTGGATAGGTGCCTGGAATATGTTGATTGTCAATCGGTATGTGGATTTGCTGTAGTCTCTCCGATCAAATACATGCCAGTTGTTTTTGTCAGTATTTTATTTTAGTGACAATCTCTATCCTACTTAAATGCATGAAATCAGCGTCAGTGAATGTACAGGGATGGTGTAGAATGCCAGAATGAGTGCTTCCACAGAGAACTGTTGCAATGTTTGCTGAGAATATAGTCTATAATGTGATTAGGCATGTTTATTGTCTGACAGATTGGTGCAGCTCCACATACTAGTGTGTTCAGCGTGAAGTTGTTTGCAGAGTGTAATCTGCATGCATGAAAGTGTAATCTTATCCGTAGGGATAGTATGATTGAGGTGAATTTCATAACTCTGATGTCTCCTCATTTGCGGATAAATCTTTCGCCTTTTACTAAAGATTTCCGTGGGGAGGCATAATACAATGAGTCTTATCTCATTTTTTCCAGCTCTGTCTCACGACAGAGTATCATCAAACAATACAGTTGCAAGCA
>CM068310.1:7655402-7793341 GCA_034768735.1 Schistosoma mekongi
ATCTGTCTACTTTATTATTATTATTGTTAATAACATTATTATTATTGTTAATAACATTATTATTATCTGTCTACTTATTATTATTATTGTTAATAACATTATTATTATCTGTCTACTTTATTATTAGTATTATGATTATTATCTGTCTACTTTATTATTAGTATTATGATTATTATCTGTCTACTTTATTATTATTATTATTATTATTGTTAATAACATTATTATTATCTGTCTACTTTATTATTAGTATTATGATTATTATCTGTCTACTTTATTATTAGTATTATGATTATTATCTGTCTACTTTATTATTAGTATTATGATTATTATCTGTCTACTTATTATTATTATTGTTAATAACATTATTATTATCTGTCTACTTATTATTATTATTATTATTATTATTATTATTATTATTATTATTGTTAATAACATTATTATTATCTGTCTACTTTATTATTATTATTATTATTATTATTGTTAATAACATTATTATTATCTGTCTACTTTATTATTAGTATTATGATTATTATCTGTCTACTTATTATTATTATTGTTAATAACATTATTATTATCTGTCTACTTTATTATTAGTATTATGATTATTATCTGTCTACTTTATTATTAGTATTATGATTATTATCTGTCTACTTTATTATTATTATTATTGTTAATAACATTATTATTATCTGTCTACTTTATTATTAGTATTATGATTATTATCTGTCTACTTATTATTATTATTGTTAATAACATTATTATTATCTGTCTACTTTATTATTATTATTATTACTCACCCTTCCAATATCACTTGAGTGAAAATTCACAATTTCATCACACTGTTAATTGCACTGTTTGATCTCACCATTACTATAATTCTCTATATATTTTACATGGTTATTAGTGCATATTTTCGCTCTGTTCCAATCTACTTTATTACTATTATTACTATTATTATCTGTCTTCCGTCATCACTTATAAACCAATTCAAAATTTTGATTACAACTTGACCTTTTAATTATATTGGGTTTATTAGTTGGCTAACAAACCTATTTATGCAAAGTCTAAGCTACGACTACGCATTTAACTCTTTGGAATTTTTCTTTCTTTATTTATTTTTTTTATTTACACGTCCTACATCACATTAGCGTTTATACTCTTAATTCTACTTCGCTAATCTGACTTATTGAATTATTATACTCAGCTGATGAAGCCCAAAGTGTTTCTTTACAACGCTTATTGTAAATGAGTAGTATGTGATTAAAATAAATAAATAATTTTTAAAGCTCTTCGAGCCTCTTGTGAAAAATCAAAACTTTTTTGACATCCTTTTAATAAATCGGTGAGAGTTTGCAAAAAATTAGCACAATGAGGAACAAAGCGTTTGCAAGATTTACGCATACCCACAAATCTACGTAAACGTCGATAGGAGTCTGGATCGGGGTGTAAAATTAGAGCTTTTACTTGTTCTGTTAGTGAGATAGCACCGTGTTTCATGATATGGTGTTCGACAGAATCAATCTCCGAAAATGCACTTATTGGGTATATTACAACTCCGTACTGTTGGAAGCATTGAAAAAGTACATGAAGGCGTTGTTGATGATCACTTGTGTTGTTGCTAGCAATTAAATTGTTGTCAATACAAACGAAAATAAAGGTTCGATCCCACTGTAACCTCATCCATAAAGCGCTGTGAAGTCTGTGCAGCATATTTTAGACCTAATGGCAAGCGTAGAAACCCAAAACGACTAAAAGGCATAGTGATGACGGCGTTTGGAATGTCCTCAGGTGCGGCGGGAGTTAGTAGTACGCATGGACTAAATTGATCTTAGTGAAAAAAGCTTTCCGTGCAATATCGAAGGGAAATCACGAAGATGTGGAATACGGCAACGGTCGAATACGGTGGGGGGCATTTAGACGCCGATAATCGCAGCACGAACACTTGTCATGGCCTTTGCTTGGAACCATATGCAGTGGAGGGGTCCGTGGGCTATTAGATGGGCGAATAATCCCAAGTTGTATCATAGGCTTACATTCCATCTTAGCGACACTGAGTTTGCCAGGAGGCAAACTGTATCGAAGCGCACGAACAGGTTACCTCTCAGTACTGATGCTGTGGACCGTGTAATGAGACAACAGTTTTCACTATTGTCAGGCTTCGTAACCGGGTGATACTGCCCTAATATGCCGGCACAATTGTTATCTAAAAATAATGGATTTCGTGAATGTCAACCGGCTTAATTGCACTCATAGTGGTCAGACGCGATACTATAGATAATTCAGTAGGTGCTTATATTAACGTCCAGGTTGTAATGTTGTAGGAAATGGGCACCAAGAGTCACGTGTTTTTAACATCGGCAATCACAGAAACCTAATTGTAACGCCGTGAATGACCTAGGCCTAAGGTCAACGAACACTTCCCGCAAGTGCTAAACGTAGTCCGATTGGCTACTTGGAGCATGGCCGAACTGACTAAGAAAGGTTTCGTGTTATGAGTTTAGGGACGACACTAACTCCAGGTCCTGCGTCAACAAGGAATTTATGCTCCAAAATCTTGTATAACACATTAAAGGCAGTTAGTTTACATGCTATTAACAGTAGTTGCTACTACAACCTGGCAGGTGTGTTACCTGAATGGCCACTATTGCCAACTACAAACTACAGGGCTGAGAACACTTTTTAGCTTGACCTCCAAACTTACAATGGTACCAGCAAACTTGAGAAAAATTATGCGACGTACTGCAGCCGTGCTCTTTGGGGGGTCGGCGGCGAGAAACTGAGTGTGGCTTCTACTTCGTGATGTCAGCAACGGAAGCTTGTAGTTTTGCCAGTGGTAGTCAAGGTCGCCACTTTATCTGAGGCGTTTCTAGATAGTAGACGGTAGAAATCACATTATTAGAGAATAAGTCTTTATTTTTTTATCATGAAACAAAGGAGAGTGGAGTGCGATATTAATGATTCAAACACACAAAACATCTCAACATACATTATAAGATATTAGGAAAAGTATTTCCTATCCAGAATAAGAAGATAAATGAATGCTTGGTGTAAAAACTTATTTGCCTGCATGAAAATTCCTCCACGTTGATTTTTGTATTGAGCACCTTGTCGTACTCTGACTCTGTAACAGATCTTGTTTCTTCCTGTTTGCCCCTTTATTATCACAATATTTTTGGATTTTGCCCACAAACAGGTTTTTATATGTCCTTTTCAGTTAGAATATGTTACATGCCATTGGTCTTCAGCCTTGCTTTACCACGTTTTAAGGTCTTGTTGTAAGCCGTAGTGGCTTGATGTTTTGCTTGTTTATGATTGAGTGATTTAATTCAGTTGGTTTGGTCGGAGTCATAATTTGGCCCCTTTATTTTTTAGGAACACATTTTTGGGCATGAGCCTAATCTGATGTCTATTTGCTGCCTATTTGTGTTATAGATTAATTAGTCAACTTGCTCGTATATCCTTGGCTGTATAGGGGAGGGGAACTGTTGAGGTTTGTGTGTTAAATTTGTGTTTATTGTTAAACCTAGTACCACGCTTTACACCAATAAATTATGCTACTGGATATTATATTGCGAATTCGTGCGTGACACAAGGACCGGCTGTCCCTATACAGAAACGACGTTAACTTTCGATCGCTATACGTAGTTTTTAGTCTTTACAGTTGGGCTTTATTGCTTTAGCGTGTGATTGGGGTTTGAGGTCAGCTCTTAACTAGTCAACCTAAGTTGCTACATTAGCTTCCTCCTAAAATCGTCTTCCCTAGGACCGTCGGTTCCATCAAGGTATCAGACTAAATGATCTCGGGTCTACCAGTGTAGCAAAACGGAGTACTAGCTCACCCAACGCCTCACATTCAACCGAGGGTTTAGATATTTTGTACATGTAAATGCATTAATAAATCAATTTCCTTAAAATCTATATATATATATGTATATATATATATATGTTACCTTGCCAGAAGTCAGATCAAAGAGGCATCCTTGGACGTATGACGACCTCCTTTAGTGACTAGGTTCGCAACGTGGGTACTGACAGTACCCCTCAGGACGAAATACTACCACATATGGTTCGGAAAGAAAATAAATTACCGAGAACAAAAGAGTGTGGTGAAACTAAACTTTGCTAGCTAACTTGCACAACTACCAATGACCTTGAAGCACCTTTTAACTAATGAGAATCCACTGGTAGATAAAATCCTAATTTATTATGAAAAACGTTAAAATCTTTAAATATGCTACACATGACTTGTATTATTCGACGTATTGTTTAAGAATACATTGTTTATGTACTCCGTAATAAAAAATGACTGTACAGTTAGTGCATCAAGGGATAAGGTCCGAGAAGAGGTGGGTAGAATAATACTTAGATCTATTACGATTTCGATAACGTTTTGTCCACAAAGGTCAAAGTGAAAAATGTTGTTTTTTAATTTCTTTTGTTTTATCATTTTTATATCTACTAACATGAAATTTTAGAAGAAACGTGATAACCTTTTAGGCTGGAACCAAACAGCGAACATTCCTGACCGAATAATTGGTTGTGCTCATTTAACGCTTTTAGTTACTTTTGTAGCCTACGCGTTTTTACTTTTCGACCCCGTGGTTATTTGGTCAGGCAAACGATCTAAATACACATATGGTGGCTCATTATTCAGACAAGCCGATTTTAGCCTATCACTACTTATTGAGTCGATATTTCCTTGTTTATGCATCAGAAAATATTTAGGTTTTCATGAAATAACTTTGAATGGACCTTCTAAAGGAGGGATAATTGGTGCTTTTATTTTGTCACATCTTATCCAGACTTGCGAGCAATTGCTTAGATGCCTGGGTAAAAATGTCGCTAATAATTGTTCACGAGTATTAATTGGCTTAAGCTTAGACATTTAAACCCGAAGTTTTTAAATTGAGTATTTTGATGACAGTATGAGGGCTAATAATTTTGCCTGGTAGTCTCAGAGAGGTCCCAATGGCTAGTTTTGCTGCTCAACATTCCGAGTCAGTTTTGACAGCTGTTCGTATTCCCAAAACAACTAATGGCAGGAATTCTGTCCACTCACTAGAGTTTAAATGAGATAAAAGAGCGGCCTTCAGATGGCGATGGAACCGTTCTACCATTCCATTCGCTTGTGGATGATATGAAGTGCAGCGAATTCCGTTGAAGCCTACAAGTTTAGTCAAGTTGTTGAATAGTCCAGATTCGAATTTAGCTGCGCTGTCCGTCGTTATTGTAATAGGTGTACTTAAAATGGTCACTCATTTCTGTATGAAGACATTGGTAATTGTCTCAGCTATGATGTCCGTGATCGGGACGGCTATAGGAAACCTTGTGAATCTATCTATGCATGTAAATAGATAAATGAAACCATTCAAACGCGGAAATTGGCCTACTAAGTCGATATTAACATGTGAAAAATGCGCACCCGGTTCGGGAAAAAATCCGATGGGTGAATCTGTGTGTCGGCTAACTTTAGATCGTTAACACACCGAACATTCTCTAACCCAGTCATGTACATCCTTCTCAAGATTTGGCCGTATGTATCTGATATTGATCAGCTTAGTCGAAGATTTCACGCTAGGGTGAGACAATGAACAAAGGTTCTTAAATATTAAACATCGCATATGTTTGGGTACGAAAGGCCAAAGCGCTGCCTTCTTTGTGTCACAGTAAATCAGAATACTTCCCACCGGCGATGGCACCTGTTTTAGCTTTAGACTAGAGCATTTAGCTGACAGTAGGTTTTGTAATTCTTGATCATTTTCTTCGACGCCTCTCAAAATCTCGAAGTCTATTGTAGACTGTTGCATTATATTTATTTCTAGTCGAGATAATGCGTCAGATGCATGAATGTCGTGACCTTTTACGTGTCAGATATTACTAGTGAACTGTAGTCGAGGTGTCGGACTTCTCGAAATGAGTATTTATCCCCTTTAGCCCGTAATTTACTGGTCAATGGTTGATAATCCGTACAAACTATGAATTCCCTGTCTTCAAGTATGTTTTGGAAATGCTTGATGGTTAGGTAGATTGCGAGGAGTTTTCTACCAAAGGTAGAATATCTCGTCTCTGTGGGAGCGAGCATTTTTGGGGAGAATGCAATCGGTTTCCAAGTGTTTCTAACTAGTTGTTTAAAAGCGCCGCCTACAACTATGTTCGAAGCATCTACCATTAGGGCAAGAGGGTCGTACAAATTTGGATAAGTCAGTGTAGACGCTTAGGAAAGTTTATCCATTAATTGGTTAATAACATCGATGGCCTCAGAGGTTAGCTTGAATTTTTTCGGTTTTCCTTTAGATGAATCCGTCAATGGTTGCGTTAGTTGTACACAACCGGGTATGAATCTGCAATAAAAGTTTATTAAACCGTGAAAACTTCTAAGTTGTGATAGAGAGCTTGGCATGGGGTATTGTTTAATAGCATCCACCTTTTGTTTGATTGGTGTAACTCCATCAGGGCTAATGGTATATCCGAGGAGTCCTAGTTTTTTTTACACCGAAAACATTTATTTTGATGTCATTTGAGCACTGCCTTTACATGTTGTTCATGTGATTTTAAGTCTGGGCTGGCAATTAATAAGTCATCTATGTTCCTTTGTTCAAATGGTATATCTCCAAGTAAATTATCCATAAATTTCTGAAATATATATGCCGCGTTTCCTAGGCCGAATGGCATGCTTACGAACTCGAATAGTCCAAAATGTGTTATGATAGTTGTTCGGAATATCTTCCTTAGTTACTAGAATATTGTGATATGCCCTGACAAAGTCGATTCTAGTCAATATCTTCGTATCCTGCTAGCCATTTGTAAAGCTCTGGATATACTGTGTAGAGTACATGTCTTGTACCGTTTGACGGTTTAGCGAATTGTAATCCCTGCAGTCTCCAATCGCTTTTATTTTTCTTTGGGTTCATATGCAAAGGAGATGTCCAATCGCTATCGAATGGACGTATTATACCCAGCTGTAGCTACTTTAATCTTATCAGGTGCTAGTCTCCTGGGTCTAGTGAAAGCAGGTTCCCCTTTTGTTTTGATTGTGTGACATACATTTGACTTACTTTTGGAAGGTTGAGGGTTCGGTTTTGTTAGGTTTGGAAACTCCACAAGTATATGCTGAAACTTTGCGTTGTTACTAGCGGAATCTGATTTAAATTTATAGAGGCGAAGTAACTTTTTTTACTTTTTGTATATTTTGAAGTCTCCTAGTTCCAACTAGAAATTCATATCTCATTAAGAAGTTCATCCCTAATATTCTCAGATCTAGATCATATATAGTAAAACCCAGGGAAATATCCTTCGAAACTTTAAATCTAGCGTCATAGTCCTCTGCCAACAATTTGTGATTTTAGTTTTGTTAGCAGCTCGGTTTTGTCCTTAGGAACGATACTAAGTTCAGCACCAGTATTCACCAAAATGTCCAGGCCCGAATTTCCGTCCCTATCGTAAAACAAGCCTCTGTGTAGGTATCACTCTTTAGCCATCGTGACTTAGAAAGGGGTAATTCGCTGCCCACATTCCTCGAGGTCTGTTTGGGCCGGGCGCATTAGAGACTGCATTTGATTGAACACCAAATTTCCAGTGATACCAACAAAATTGCCCAGATTTTTGGACCCTTGTGACCTGTTTCGTGACTTCGGTCTCGGTCATTGTGGTTAGTTGCTCCTGTCTTTATGACCCACTTACATTTTGTTGACAACATCTGTCAGACTTTTAACACTCATAATGAGTTGTGTTACAAGGGGTCATTTGCTAATTCGTCTTTTTGAGTATGATGAATCATACGGATGCGTTCTAGGGAGGGGCCTCTTCCCACTTTTCAGTCTGCAAAATGTGCTAAGTGAGGTAAGGAGGTATCAGAATCCTGTACATATAAACAGTTGGACGTAGCATGGGAAAGCCTGTATCTATCCTTGTTTTAGGACTGTTTCACATACTGTGCTGTCGCCTACTAACGATTGGAGATGACGCGAAAACTGTGACGTTGACCTATCCTCAAAAATTTTACTTAAAAATGTTTTTGGATTCTTTACCCGACTGATAATGATGAACGATTAATTATTTCTCGTCACTGTAATCCAATTCTGGGAGTCGGATTTTCGTAGATATGACAGTGTATATGTTTACCGTTGACATGTTTTCTAGGCTTTTGCTTTAAATTAACTCTGACATGTTATATGAACAACATAACAATGTAATAAGAACGGAAAAATAATAAGTCTATTAGCGGCACCTAGCGATAAAAATAAAACACTATGTTTAAAAAAATATATACGTAATCTTTATTACTGAAAAACAGAAGGCTTATTTTTACAAGTGAATGCAAAGAGAAATAGTAATAAGCACAACAGAAAATAAATACTGTGGCAAACACAGAACTCACCAGCTTAACGCCTTGGTACGTCCTGTTCTATTAACAGAAGAAATCAGATTAAAAGGAAATAAGTCTTTATCTCTTTTATCATGGGACAGAAGACAGTGGAACACGATGCTAATGATTCTGTTATGTCGGACCACTAAAGAAGATTGAAAAACTTCCAGAACTATGTTTTACAGGACTAATTCATTTATTCTGGTAGTGTTTAATATAAACGTTACATTTTTATTATTGTTACGTTCCTCTTACCCTATCTTCCCGTTTAGTATATTTGCTGTTATTATACTGTCTCTTACTATGGACTACAGTCAATTAGTTGTGTACAAGTTACCCCCCATTCACTGCCACAATCTCTTCTGTTTCGAATTAGTGTAAAATCGCTAACTTAATTGTCGTGTGGTCTGAATTTGTGTATATATAAAGGCATGATTAAAATACAATATGACTGGAATTGGACTGGTTTGGATTGTGTCTGGGTGGGTGGTAGCTGTTGTTTTCTCTATTCCGGGTTTGGGGTGACTGGTAGTCGTGGTACAGCCGTGTCCGTATTTTGATTGGCAATTATCAATGTTACCGTGTATTATTCTCCAATACATAACAAATTCAAACACAAAAAGCTTCTCAAAACTCAATATTACATAATTAAAAATATAATCCCTATTCAGAATAAGGAAGTAAATGAATACTGGAGCTTTATTGTTTTGGTGCATAGTAATAATAATAATAGTTTATTCTAAAGTGGCAATTTGTACATGAGGGCATATCAGTTTACAGGCATGATTGAGGTTTAAAGTTAATCCTTAATTAGTCAACCTAAGTTACTTCAGTTATGCTAAATATGAAAATGCATAGTAGTTAAAACTGCCCAGTAAGCTCATAAATAGTCACAGCTATAACGTAGTCACAAAACAATCGGCGACCCTTAGATTTTACCACTTATGACATATTATCCTTTTAGAAACCTCACGTTCTAATGAAGCAGTTATCATCGCATAGCTTGGTCATTATTTTGACGTAAACGACACTCCTCTCGAGGGATTGATCAAAATTTGGTTTACTAATATTTATCGACGTATGGTCGTCAGATGTCAGTGGAACTTTGTGCTTGCATTGGATTATAGCAAAACCAAATAAATCAATAGGTTGGACCATATATTAGTTAGTTCGCTTCAGTGAACCATGTGATTCAAGATGACTTTTAATTACAGTAACAATATGTCAGAATGTACAGACATCAGAAATTAATAAAACCCAAACAAAATATGTAGCTTCGAATGAAACTCTCACCAAACGTCGTTTCAAGCACATAAAATTTTCACTTACAATATACTGAATACATTAACGTTTTTATCGTGGAATGCATTTCGGTTCGCGGAACCCTCGTTTTGTAGCCAACAAAATTCACCCTCAAGGATAAAAAATATCACTTTTTAACCCCACTCTTAACATAACTCAGTTTACAAACAAAATTCAAGATTCTGGAACCGATTACCACAACCTAACTTTGACACACTTGCCCAATTGTATTCTGCTGATATTATTGATGTCCATATCATCACCATTGTAGACAAGCATTTCAGTCTGACAGCCTGCTGATCCCTGTTAAAGTTCCCTAAAAATATAACCATGTATGAGTGTTTAATTTACTGAGGGTGCCTAAAGAATATCCCGTGAAATCGTCATATTATCCATCATATTCGCTTTCAGCTGTGGGGTGGGGAGGGCATAGGCAGAAAACACTAAATGGAATTGGTCCACGTCCTTATCTCACCGGGTTCTTACTGCGTTACTTAGTTAGGCAGCTAATGCCACAGGAGATCACACAAGGAGTGCTTGTTCGGACCACAAACTATTTTCTATGCCTTCATTTATATAAAAGCTTACTACTGAGTCCTCAGATTAACGATGGGCATACCCAGATGGTCCTTTAGGCTAGTCACTCGGCGTAACCCGAATAACCATGCTTGGGACTTACATGTGCATTTCAAAGTCAAAACATGTCACAGTAGCAACATAGTAACAATGACCAGAGATTCAACAGATTTAACTAATCACAACTGATGGCCGACTTGATAAGTGACTCGCCCAAATGAATTTTCAAAGGTACATTAAGGAGACTTGAAGAAGTGAATCAACAGTGCAACGTGTGGGGTGCAAATAGAAGAAAAATGGGTTATGTGAAAAGAAATACAAAAAACAACAGGAGAAGTGGAAACTCCATCGTAGATGAAATGATATTAGGTACAGTTAGAAGTATAAGAGCTGCTCTCACCCTGGAAAAACTCGTCATATTGGTGTGCAGTAAAGGCAAATAAGGTCGGTCTCAAAGACCTTGGGACATGACCACAATACCAAAAGTACAGCTATTTATGACCTATCACACTCTGCGTTTTGAGGGAGGGCTTCATTGTATTAGCTTCATATATACTGAGGTCTTACCACTCTAGACGAAATTTTGTGGAGTGAAATGAAGTGTATATTTTTGGGGTCGACCTTTAGTAACAAAAACCTTCCCTTGTTAGCAGTCAGTGTGGATGTCATACTGGTTGTCCGGAGGAAACACGTAACTACTGTCGCACTCTTACACTACCGGCAACACGACCAGGCCATCGGACCCAGGTTTGTTGCATTTACTCCTTAACTGGCCCACCTGACATGGTAGGAAATTAACGGAAATAATGTTTCGGTTGGTATAGCATATCGGTTCATCAATATATGCAAGCCTACCATCATATCTAGGTAGTAGTAACAGTTAAAAAGCCGTAGTATACGGAACTATCATAGTGACTTAATACCAATATTTAGAGACAACCGGTATTAGATTGGGAATCCTGTAGTAAATGGCATTCATCAACACTGGATCATTAAGGTGTTGAAGGAAAGAAATCTACAAGTAGGATTTCAACACATGCCACTTAATCTTACTGTCTGAAATGTTACAACTAAAGTATATCAACGGCGAGTGACTTGTATGAGTCTGAAATAAGTAAATTAGCTGATCACTGAGTATCCAGTTATATTATGTTTGTAAAGCACGAAGGTGTTGCACTGATGTCGACAAATTGTCCAACTCTAATCGATTTCATCAGGATGGTGTAGCTGCTTAATTTAAGTGGAGTTAGGCTAAAGTCTCACCACACACTGACTCTGTGACCTGGCCTACCCTAACTGTGATAGCTAGGCTTGTCTGTTCCTCTAGTACTTCCCACACAGAAGGTAATTCCAAGAGGTTGAATGTGAAAATAACTTATTTCCTGATATCAGGAGCAAGCCATTTTTACAGGCAAGATCAACAAAAACCTATCAAACAATAGCAGGGTCGAATGCTTACACAAATGAATTTTACTACGACAAATAGACGTCCAACAGTAAAGTGCATAGTAACCTAGTGTGACGTTCGATTGTGTGGACAATGACCAAAAATGGAAAGGTTTATACACATTTGGGTATAGTTATTAAACATTACGGAATCTGGAAGTTCAAACTACAAGGTGCAATAAAAACACTCGGAGTGCAGTATTTCTATAAAGAGATATATATTGGTAGGTAAAGTCCGATTGTTTGAAAGCGAGTGAATGTTGGTTAAAGAAAACGGGTTTTACGAATTCGACCTTATCCAGAGGCTTGGGAGAGCGAGACAAGCTGTAGATAAGATGGAGAATTGGTATTATAGAAAGCGAGTTACGACTACGCAGCACCAAATTTCGAGTCTGTTTCTACTATCAAGTGTCCGTGTGAATGATACTGGCTCTGATAAGTTGAGATACTTCATTCAACGCCCAGTGACCAATAGGTACATTATGATTTCACTAGGGTTTAGTATATTCACACTAACCCTACAGGATCTTTACAGTTGACCAAGTTATATAGAACAAGAGAGATTGTTACTCATACTGTTAATTCAGCATTTGTTGTGACTGTTCATGAAATAGACACTTTGAAAGCCTTTAAGACAAATGAAACAATGCATATACGGGAATTAGGAGAAAGTTTGTTTTAAGAAGTATCAATAATCTAAATGAACTACTGACTGCTGTTTCGTCTCTTTAAATAGTCACCAATAAATATTTTTCTATAATCACCAGACAATATGACATAATCACCGTAGCGATCAGTATACACATGAATTAGCCCAATTTTCCACATTCGATTATTCATATCCATAGTGACGAAAATACAAGTTACATTAAATTAATACCGACGTCTTTACACCATCATCGAGGAACTGTTTCTTTTAAGTTCATGTGGACGAGTTCCTAGGCACCATAGTGTGTAAAGCATTTAGGATTAGATGATTGTCGACACATTATCCACTCACAAAGTGCATTGTTATTGTTTATATAGCTTTTAACTTCATTCTATTAATCACTGGAGGATGTTGGCATTCCAAAAGTTAACATTTTATACATTGTTTTTATTTTTCGTTCAAATCAACCTACTTGAATTTTTCTAAACTTTTTGCCTTCAGCTACTTAAGAGTTTAAGTAAATTCTAATTGTACACTTTATGATATCTGCCTACTTAAGTGGCCTGAATTCTAATAAGTCTAGGTTAATGCAAATAACACTGTATATAAGTAATATGATATCGTAACTCATGAAATCGATAATTTACATATTTGAATATTGAAAGTGCACTTCTGCCGTTAATGACATTTCCCTCCATATCAAGAACCTAAAGATTTGTACTGAATCTTCTACTACTTACCACTTAATCTCGAACCAGTCAGTAATGGTTCATTAGGGTTCTTAAACTTTAAACGCTACAATCATGTACGTTGCATCCGAAAAAAAGAGAACAAAAAAGAAGACGGTTCTGATTTAAAATCAATTGTTTCACTAATACTGATCTTTTTTTCAACTTCATGTTTCAACTATATCACTTTCTCCCCGAGTTTATGGGCTGCTCTCATTAGGAACTGGTTTTATCTAAGCAACTTACACCTAACGCTGGTTAGGAAAATACTTAATGCATCAATAACTCGCCGTTCAAAATCAACCCACATAGATTCCACCACAAAGGAAGAATATCCACATATACATGTTTAGTTGGTGCTCTTATCCAAGTTTCATTTACTCTTGGTCATATTCCCTATCTAGATATGCTCTATGATCCATTATGTTTATTCCCAACCATTATAAGAAGTGAAGATAATAGATGACAGTTATTTTTGGTTACGACAATTAAATGTTTTCACTGCACGTACTCACGCGTATGTCATTTTGACGTCACGCATATATACTAATGATCAAATGCACGTAAACTGAGTTGTTATAGTGGCATGCACAAAGCTATATTTGTAACTAATTAAATCCAACAATCATACCTATTTCAATCGACACACCAGCCAGGAAGTGTTTCAAAAAAAAGTGTCCAATCATATCTTAAGAATGCGTTTTACAGAGAAATGGATAATACGTAAAGTTTATAAGTTCGCTAAAATTTCGCTGGATGGAACTATAAAAATTATATCTAAACACAACGACTTTCTTCTGATACCAAAAGATAAATTCAAACAGTTCGTACTGTGTACCAAAGATGCACGTGATTATCGAAATGTGGAAAGGTTACGTACTACCACTTCGTGATCCTCATTGACTGAGGACGGCAAACTTTCATCATTTGGAGCTGTGGCAAAAAAAATATTTGCATGCATCTATCAAAATCCAAGGTGGTACATTGGTAATTTATAGAATGTATCCTCAGGTTGTTTATGTAATATGAATGTCTGGCGTACATAGGTCCCAAGAAGATGTACAGATATTAGACAGTTCTCGGTAATAACGTCTGACACAATCGAGAATGCAACTTCTTGGTGTGTGAAAATTACAGCTGAGAAGTTCGATCTTGTGAAGCCTCTACTGATATATGGATCGAAGTGTTCAATGTTGTTGATTTAGCATATAATTTATTCCACGAACAAAAACTTCCACAAAATATATTCACTATGTGTCATTTAGTTTTTTCTCTTAATAGAACCTTCCAGGTACAGGGTATGCTGACTTTAATGCTAATATTTAATCGCAAACTGGCAATACACTATTCAACGTTAGTGATAACGTATGATTTATATTTAAATATGCTATTAGCAATTAATATCAAATCTGTATTTACTAACAGTCTATGAATTCAGTATGGTTAGTAAGTAAAATTGTCAGTGACAAAATGACTACGATAAGTAATTTTAACTTTAATAAATTTATGCATCATTTGAAATGATTAGCATAATTAGTAGAATCAATCTAAACTGAATACAAACCTAAATAAATGTTAAGTCTAAGACTATGTTATGTAATACTCAATTACGTAATATTTGCTTTCTATTGTTTTCAGTTCAGAAAAACATTACGGATATTGGAATGTCCACACACTCTATTTGAGGATAAGCATTTAGAATAAATTGATTTTGTGATAAATCACATTATTTACGTGTTAACAGTGTTTCAACTGCATCACATAGTTGACAGTCAATTTTATATTAATGGGATTGTTTTAAAGTACCAAATTATGCATGTATCAAACTATGACTGAAAATAATTACATTATCATCATCACGACAATTAAAAGTGACAAATATATCTCCGTGGAAACAGAGATTTCAAACGAAAACATAAATTAACACACTGTAAATTTGTTAAGACTCATTTAATTTCATTGCCTATTGTCATTAGATTTTATTATGATTCAATAGATAAACGAATCTAGTAAATAATTTTCACAATGGAGGTTGGTGGGCCTACAAAGTGTACTCACTTGTAAGTGATAAACTAATTACTATAACAATAACAAACCCAGCATCGATTCCATTTTCTAAAATAACATCTGGTACCATTTGATTTGAATCAACTACATTATCATTTCTTATAAATCTAATAAGCTTTCGAAAGCCAAATCTCACAAATTACATTTGACATTACATACTTCTGCGTGACTGTTATCTATCCTCTTCTTTCTACTTTTTTACTGAACTATTCTATTGATGGCGTACTTCCAATTCATCGATTAATATCGGAATCAGTTACTGTCAAAACAATTTTTCTTATTCATTATGTAAGTAAACTTTTCTTATGACCGTTTATAAAACATATTTTTGTTAAATTAAAATAAAACAAATACCAGTTTGTTCAATATCAAATCGAATTTAATGGTGTTTAATTGATTCCCAAATGACTAGATCTCAATAATAATACTTTTTACAGATAGGAAAATCTTTCTCCATCATACAAACTTAATAACTAAAATTATCAAGCTTAATAAAATCGATAAGAAGTGTACTTAATTCCAACTACATGAATAGATCGTAGAAAATATAGTACCAGGCAGTATTTCCACCTTGCATTTCAATTGTACATGTGGATTTGTATTGGTCATGATGGATTGCAATAATTCATTCAATGTCCGGTGACCAATACATACAATGTAACTTCATTGGAATTTAGTGTTATGGTGCAAACCCTGTGAATAGGGTTTTTTTTAAATGCAACCTTAAAAGTAAACTATTTTAATATTGAATTCATTTAAATGATTAGAACCGATCATTTTTCAGTTGTTTAAATGAGTATTCAATTTCCAATCATTAAAATAAAGGAATCCTAAGTTTATTCAATTCATATGATAAATAATGAAAATTAAAAGTAATATTCAAACAATTAATTGATAATAATTCAGAGACTTCACAGAGTGTCAATGTCAAAATATTTACGCGCAATACCGATGAGTGCCGTTAGTTTCAATCCTATTAGTCAATTCGCACTAAAGTATTACTACTTTTATTCGAAGTATCAAGAAACCTATGCATAGTTACAACTATTATTTCTACCAAGTTATATTTTCGATACCCGATAACATTCTAGTTTAAATGTAGACCGAAACTTCAACTCCCAATTTTACTGAAAGAAATAATTCATTATTGTCTATAAAGCAACATATAAATGTATTGCATTATGCCTATATAATGTATTTATAAACCCTTTCAACAGCCAACGTTTTCTATAAACTACAGAAAATAAGGATGAGTTGGTGCACAAAGGAATACTGTTTTCACAATGAGATCAAAAACTTTCGACGGTCACCTAAATAAACCTTCAAAACAAGTCCGTAGTGTAAGTAGTAGTGAAGTATGAAAAAAAAAACATTTTCAAACATGTGCACAACTTTGAAGATGAAATCATTAAAAACAGGATCCAAAAACTAAACCAATTACCTAAGAAGGCTTTGATACATATATTTAATGTTGATGCAAAAAGTGTAATTTATGTAGAGAATGACTTGCATACAACGGTTACAGTAATTCGACACGGTACCTAAAATATGTTAATCAATTAGCGCTTCTGATAACTATTTTAAATTGTCAATGATTCATTTATTATTTTAAAATGTATTTGGACATTCGAAATAGCTTTCCTTATATACTGAACATCCCATAGATGCTGGTTCATAATTTAGTAATCTATCGCCCCACTAACACTAGATTAAACATGCTGTTGAATTTAAGACTTATCGACCTAGTTATAAGAACGATACTTTTCAGTTGTAATTCAAATTCAATCAAGATATAGAGCGACCACCGTTAATTATGTCCCTCTACTACGTGACGTAGTTTTTTCTGGATTGATTTATCATAAAAACTTCGCACCACAGATAGACGTTAGTTAAACAACTATTGAATGTTAGGAAACACTTAGTGGTTACTTCATTTACGCAGTAGCGTGAATCCACGATGTTAAGAACTATCAGCAAAGATATAGTCTCCTGACCCATGAGTTGGTATTCAACGGTTTATATTCCTAAGTTCAGTCAAATCATGATAATCTGATACTATCATCTATTACATAGTGACATGTGTAACACGCCTGACATGGTTGAATTCCACTGGACAACAGGATTACCTTTTTAAGTTACTTACCATTTAGCAAATGATTTGTTTTTACTGAACTAACAAACTTGCTTCATTATTAAAAAGATGAGGTACTTAAAATATCGACTCTTTAGTATAGAAAAACAATCAGAATTAAAAAAAAGCTCAACGAATAGTAATCTATGTATTTGTAATAGAAATGTTTATGTATAGAGTGGTTAGCAATTATTGTTCAATGAATAATGTTAATGAATAAAATAAAAATATAAAGGCATACACACATGTTGACAAGCATTGAAACGTAGGTCTAGAGGGGAATTTAGGAGAAAGAAATTAACAAGAAAAGCACAAGCGACAGTGGCAGCAGGTCACATTTGGAAATGCATAATAAACACACAAAAATTTGATCATTATATGTATATACGAAGTGAGAGACTACACACTTATCACTAGGTCGGAGAAAAAATGTATATAAAATAAAGAAGGATCGACGACAACACAATTACAAGATAGAAATAGGAAATTAAAAACAAGAATTTACGCAATCTAATCTAATAATATGGAATATTTGCGATGATGGAGTACAAGTAAAGTAAAACAGAAATATTAGAGACCTAGTAGAGGTCATAAAGTGATATTCAACTGATTCAACGAATGATTACATACAAATATTACATAGAATTCAAAAACGTTGTTGTTGAATTCATATATCGTCTTTCATTTAGAAATTCACAAAATACATAATTATTTTTATTCCTTTGAAAAATAAAACCTTCTAGAGGTAGTCCTACTTATGTGTACGAAAGAAACCCAATAGTCTGTTTTTTTCTTTAAAAATAAACAATGTAATGAATCGCATTGCAGAAATTACACTATCCATATTAATTCAAGTAAGTAATGAATATTTAGTACAAGTAAAAGACAATGTCATGAGCTTTTATCGATAAAATAGGAAGAAAAAGGCACTGTTTTCATTTGTCTTCAGACACAATTATTTAAAAATTACAGTAATGAGAATAGTAGTCACTCACACTTACATACACTTATAAATAAAGAGGGTATAACAACACTGAGGAGGAGGATCGATGTGTAAGATAAATAAAACAAAATTATTTCACATACATCCTGATGTTAAGCTACTTGGTATTGATAACATTATACTAGTAGTAATGATAATAACAATAGTAGTAGTACTAACAAGTAGTATAAGAACAAATGAAAAAAAAATACATAAAAACAAACGTTTATCAACAAAATGAATGCCTATAAATGTGTTCTGACAGATTAGAGTAAATGTAAATCGGACAAGAAACGAGGATATGGGAGAGTGAAGGTAATATAGAACAAATGCCTTTTCATAAATTTTGTAGACAATTTATAATATCACTTTTCCTGTCACCATTTCTATGCACACAAACATGTAAGTCAATAAACATCTCATACATAAACAACTATGATGAAGGCTGTAGACAGGGAGCACACGGGGGAGTTTAGATGATAAACGGGTAGGACAAAATGATTAAGTCGTAAAAATGTATGGGGAAAGGTGAATTTTCTTAACACCATAATTCAATAACCAGTGAAATAGAGGTTAGAAAATAGAAGAAATTAAAGAACAAAAAGCTATAAACAAACATACATGTATTGTGCAACGTCGACAACATTTCATAAACCGATAAACGTATATATACATATATACACTAACTACTTCACGATAGATGTACGTATCCTACATAAAGATATGCATGTTTCTACATCACAAAGAAAAGTAATACATATGCAAAGCAAACATTCAACGTCAACACAATCTATGTGGAAAAGATCCGACTGCCGTTATTATTAATATGAATAACAAAGAAGACAATTATTTTAAATCACAGGAATAATAAACAACATCAACTAGGTGGTAAAATTGGTCTAACAGGTAGAGTCGCACAAAAAATGAACCAATACATAAGTAAACAAGACATATATCATCCATTATTCATCAGCACCATCAATGATTGTGTAATGGCTAAATGTACATGCGCATGTTACACAAATAGATGTAAAACAATGAGAGTAACAAACAAATAAACACTCTAGACCAGTATTTGGATTGTTCCTCAAGAATATATGCCTTAGAAAGGTGCTCTATACAATACATTGTTTAATCTATTAAACTGAATGAAATTATATGTAGAGAGAACTAGGTATGTCAGTGGGAGTGAATGATCTGTTTTCGAGGCACTGTTCAAGTACATAACATTTATTCATTACTGTGTTGCTGATGTACAGAGATAGAGAAAATAAACTAAAAGAGCAAATGCTTTAATTATGTTTGTGAATGGTAATACCGTAATAAATGACGATGGTGATAATAACAAAGAGCAACAAATCAAACTCTCAACAAACACATAATATGTTCATGTCTTTTATTTTATGTGTGTACGAACGATTCGGAAAGGGATACAGACGAATGTGAAGCACCTGTTAATAATGATCACAATACAGTCTCCGAAATCAAAAATGTGGATTTCTAACTAAATATCGGAAGAATTATGATTATTGATAGTTGTTACAGCAATATTAGCAGGTGGAGGTGGACTGGTAGAAGAATGACCAACTGTTGAAGTATTGATGGCATTTAATCCAATCATTAAATGATTAGGTCCTGATGAATCATTGATTGAATTACTACAATTTTCATTAAAATCACATCTCATCACATTAGATGATGATAATTGTGACAAAGAATGAATGTTAGCCGATGAAGTTGATTGGCATCCATCAGTATTTAAACCTTTCAAACGAGACGCTAAAGACTAGTGGAAGAGAGTTGAAAAAAAGAGTATGTCTATATAAAGTATTTACACAGAATACAAAAATGTAGAGAAAATTCATAGTTGAGATAGGGTTGCTATGAAACAAACAATCGAATCTAGGATATGTATAAGCTTGACAAATCTATGTCAGTGCTTAGATCAGAATTCATGATCTATCAGTTTAAACACTCGATGCATTATTCAGTCATATACTTAAGTTTAGGCAGCTACTAACTTGGTAAACGGGTATAAAACATAATATTGCAATTCGATTCAGCTAAATAAATGCTAAATTGATGAGATGCCAAACCCCGATTGTCTCTAGGTGAAATGATGATTGGATTGGGAATTGGATGGAAGAAAACTAAAAGAGGCCAAAGAGGAGCATAGTATCAGCACATAAAGTCATCGACTGTTAATCTGAAAGGTACAAGTAGATAAAGACCACTTGCTTGAGTTTAGAGCGATAATCGAGATCGGTAATTTTGAAACACTGGGTGACGTCATAGTTGAAAATCAGTAGCCATGGGCGCAGGTCCATATGCGTTTTGTTTTCTCTTAAATACTGAGATCAGACATTTACACATACCTTTCCACAAATTAGTTTTTTTCCAAGTGAATAACATTATCTCTAATCTTTTATATTGCCACAGCTGTTACCACTTCATTCAGTATCCATCATACTGTGGCAATTTGAACCGATGAGAAAATGGGATCGGCTCTAGATTGTACATAATTAGTTGACCTTGGAAAATAATCAGCAAGTACAAACTACTTTCTTCCATAAAAATATTCTTCACCTATATCAATGCATAAAAATCACTTATATTTCATGTCACAGAAATAAGTACGAACAACACCCAATTCGACACAAGAAGATGAAGTGTATATTAACTGATCACTTATTATCATATTTGTTCATCGAGTCTTATCGACATGTTGCAACCAGGTTGCAAGTACAAACTTTGCCAAAAAGTGCCAATTAGAACCAAAACTACGTAATGAAGAGTTAACTCCCGACTACCTCTAACTAGCAAACATCAAAGGAAATATCTTTGTCCTCAGTTGTATGAGTAAATAACATAAGTTAGCGAAAGCGAAGGGAGATTTCCGAATCCATGTCAAGATTTCGTCAGGCGATGATCCATCAAGGTTAATTAGACTTCCAAGTGAAGTGAAGTGAAGTGATCCACGCACTTAAATATTTCACTCCTAATCTTTAGTTCAGACATTATACGGACCAGTTCTGAAACAACAGTTTTGATTTGTAGCGGGAGAAATACATCCCAAATATACTTGGACTGTTGCTCAATGCTGTCAAGAGGCTCTGCATTCTGTCAGTGTCTTCATCAAATAGGACTATGCTATCTGCATATTTTACATCGAAAGTGGACCTCTTGGTAAAAGATCAATACCTGTTAATTAAGACGATTAGTGTTACTTTTAGTCGTAAGTCTGATGAAATTTAACGAAATGGAGGATAGTGAACAGCCGTGATGGACACTACTCAAGGTTTCCAGTTCAAATGGCAGTTCTCAATCGGCTTTGACTCGTCCCACTGTGTTCGAATAAAAAGTCTTCTCAGGGTTTATTTACTTCCGAGGTACCCATTTCAACGACAATAATTGCTATAGAACTCCACGGTCTACAGAGTCGAATGTCATTTTCTAGTAAATAAATATTACTATTACCAGATGTCTTTAAGTTTGTCTATGTCTTAGAAAATTATGCATGGCTTAGGGCTGTTTCGAATACTTTGTCATTCTACACTTAAGTTATTTTCGTTCTTCTAGTGTTTGGAAACTCAAGAGATGAATTTTCGAGTGCCCATAAATTCATTAAATGCAGCTAAAATTCAGTGCATTAAAGCATTTGAAAACAACGAGAACAAATCTTTACATGTGCATATATTGCAAAACTGTTGAGTTATGATATTTACCCATCTGATAATCTATATTCTTACCTGAATATCCTGTAAATGAAGTAGTGCTTCAGCTGGTGTGATCACTTTGATTGATCCATAACAACCAGTTTGTCGTCCGTTACCATGACCGAGCCCGCCGACACTACTATCACCTTCTAAACAATCATGGACAATGGACATATGTGTTGAATTATTCAACCCTAAAAGAACCCAACGTGCTGACATATTTGGATGAATTTCAAAATCAATATCATTATTAGCTCTATCGCTGGATTTATCGTATTCCGTAGAACGAAAGCAATGATTATTCAATGCTGAGGAGACAGTCATTTTTAGCATGCCAACTGATATATGCGGTGGAATGTTATGCGCAAGTAGCCATGATTTATTTGATATAGATAATGGGATTATTGGATAATCTGTTGTACCAACACCACCACTACTACTATGTTGCAATTCATCCATTATTTCAGCACTCATTGACTGTCGTTTTGTATCACTTCTATTGGTTGAGTTCGTCATATCATTATTTATTAAATCAGACCATCTAGGATCACCGAGTGATGAAAGTTGAGACGATAAGAATGGCAGACGACTTGATGATAGACTATCGCCACCACCGTTATTGCCAGTGCCGACGACGCCTCCAGCTCCTCCAGCACTATTACCACTACTACTACCGGAAGGTGTCCAACGTCTGTCAGTTGACAGAGAGCTTCGATTCATTGAAAAATTATCATTTAAATGTGGTGTAGAACCTGACCATGGACTAGATTCCCATAATAAGGAATCTACAAAAAGATGAAAATAGGTGAAAAGTTTTGGTAGGTTATCTTTATGACCTAATTCATCAGTAAACTATGGAAAAGCCGAAAATAAGTATACATAGACGCAATCTAACTCGAGGGAAGGATTCTTAATAGACTTATAGTGGAGGGACTAGTATTAACATGCTTAATAGGTAGAGATTCACCAACGTTCCTAGTGCTGACTGGATTACATTAATCAAACTGTGGCCACAAATCCAAGTGACTCGACATCACATACATTAGGTTTCCATGTCGACCAGAAGCAGAATGCAAAACTGGGTAACAAGAGTTCGAATTCATTAGGAGAGAATCAGTTTGCTCAAGGTATATCTGAAAAGCACCAACATTCTCACAAATACAATCTGTAAATACCTTTTCGACAGTGGACATGACATAATTGCTACAGAAGCATTCAAAATAGTTAACAGACAAGCAACACCAGTGTTACGACGTTTCGCAGAAATAATCGCTGTAAAACGCTTTAAACCTGACCTTCGTACACAGAAAGATAGCGTGATATGCCTTTCAATACCATGGTGAGTATGCCAATTTTCTTTTACGCAATTACTAAGATGTTCGCAAGCAAAAATGATTTTCGTTCAAAATCCATCAAGTAATTATGTAATCGTTTATTTTGATTTTCATACGACGTTATTTTTCTCCCTTTAATTTTTTCTAATAACTAAGTTATCGCTCTCCCTTTTCTACTCTTAATTCACAGCATAAAAATACTCGTTAAATTAACTACAATTATTAGCATATCATATATCCCTATCCTGATTATTAGGACTTATACTTTGATTCAGAACGCTCATCTCAACCTCAACAGAGAAAATATGTCAAATAATTAATTCATTATAACTACTTGCAGTTTTAGGTTGTTTGTAGGTGATAAGAAGCCTCGAAATAAAATGAATTCATTCTACTCTCCAAATCTTGTTATTTATGCATCAATCAGATTTATCAAGACATCTGGTTCGTGTGATGACATAAATTGGTCAGATAATACAAATGGAGTCCAACTATGGCAGAGGTAAGACATAAATTCAATTAATGACAATAAACGGTGTTCACTGAAGTTAAAAATGCAAAAACAATTGTATAGGTGCGTGTTTCAAAGCGAAGAGGTCATGCGTTCGATCCATGGAGGGTTCATGAATCCACGTTGCTGGAGTCCCATAATGGAACAGGACAGTTACCTGGTTTTAAATAGTTGTTTATCTAAGCTTATTTAATAGAATAGTTATAGGTGCAATAACAGAACAAATTCACACTAAATCTTCTTTTAATCTTCAATTAACTTACTCATATTAAAAGTCGACTGATCTTGTAAGAAATCTGTATTTTCTGAACCAAGATTATTACTGACTGCAGAAATATTTGATGGCTGGTTTATTTTTCCACTACTACCAATGGGTCCACTTTGTGTTGAAATAGGAGACCATGATGATAAAGTAGACGCTGAGCTAGTCGACAAGTTAAATGAGCTACAATTCATTGGATTAACTGACGCAGCCGATGGGCCAGGAATCATGTGTAGATTAGCAACAGGTTGACCAGCGACGCTACTGTTTATTAGTGACGGTGTAATAGTGGTATTGTGAACCTGAGAACCAGATAAATTTGTTGACGACACAGTAATTTGTTTAAGCATGCTAGCTTGACTGCGCACATGTTTTAACTGGGCTTGTTGAGCATCGATTTGTTGAACAACTTGAAATGCTTGTAACTGTAGCTCATGCATGACAGGATTTGTAGCAAATGGAACATTTGCTGAGCGGATATGCGAGAGTTTCTGATTTAAATCCTACAAAGATAATCCATGTATATTTACTAGTAATTATCTTTCTCGGAAAAACAATGATATACTACACCACATTATGACTATAATAATAACAATGATAATAGTTAACAAATATTAAAACAGTGAAACTAACTAAACTGCATTCATCACAGAATGATAGCTGTGAGAACCATTGCGAAGCAGTGAGCACTGGACACGGAACATAGATAGTCACAGTTTGCGACTATTCAGCGGATAGCAATCCTAAAGTCTAAATTTATCAACGCAACTCAACCCAATAGTCGATAAATTAATAGACTGGGAAGTATATCCTCATTTAGTACCATCTAGCTTTCATCTAATCTAATCCTACGCCAGCTGCTAATACATGTCATGGTAATTGGTGACTGGACACACTCAAGACATATTCTAACCACCTCAATTGATGAACGTAAATAGCTTCATAAATCAAATTGCAATTTTTACTCAGTACCTTACGCCTGATCTCAGTAAACAGATTTATAGTCTAAGCTGACTTTTTGTGGAAGAGATAATAATACCAACCTGTTATGTGGACAGGAAGAGAATGTGAGCTTATAAGGCAGATCAAAAACTGCCATCAATAAAATAATCAGGTAAATGAACACCATACAATTTTCTCAGTATATATAGAGTATACTTAAGTAAACAATAGAATGAATAAGTAGATTTTTAATAACTGGAACTCAATAAATAAATCCACAATATTACTGCTTACTTGATGTTTCGAATGAAGTTGTACAATTGTTTGAAGTATTTGTGTTTCACGTTGTTGTAATAATTGCAAAGACAACTCTAAATTTTCTGTGGGTTGACTATTATTAACTGGTATATTGGATTTCATCATCTACAAAATATGCATACATAAAAGTAAAAAAATATCAAGTGAGAATAAATAATGAGTTACTCATAATCTAGCCAACATCGCGTGACGAGGCAGGCAGTGGTTGGGCTTGCGCAACACGTGTCCAAACCATCTCAGTCGATGAAGATTTACGACCTATAACACTCTGCATGTAGCACCAATATTGTTTATTCTCTCAGTCCATGATATACAAGCGATATTACGGAGATTTCTATGATCGAAAACCCGGAGCCTATGCATAGCCTCTTTTTTCATAGTCTACGTTTTGCATCCATAAGTTAAAATGGAGCGAACTACTACGCAGTACACCCGGCCTTTCGTTGAGAGATGGATATCTTGCTTACACGAGCAAAAAGTGGCGTAAGTTGGAAAAAGCCAAGCAAGCTTTCTGAATCCCAGCTGAGATTTTGCTAGACACTGACCAGTCTTTTTCTGATTTGGGATAAAATCGATGAAATTGTCAATATCGCAACAAATTTGTTTAACAAGCAATTAAATTGTGAACTGAATTCTTCAGAATTTGACATCACGATAACTTGTAAAGCTGTTGCAATGGAGTGTAAGTTCATACAGGTAGCGTTTATAACTAATATGTCCAAACAAATCAACGCAGGATAGTTTACTACATTATAATGAGTTGGGAAAATGTGGCCCAAGCACATTAGATGTAAAGAATATGATTAAAGGATTACTTCGAGGAAAAGCATGTGAAAATATCGAAGTCCAGAATTTAGAGGAAAATAGTGTGTGCCTGTGCCATTGAGACTGACTCGCATCCATGAAGTCACCAATCACCGACTCCAATCAAGTAGTCTGCATCTACTAACACACCTTCAATTAGCCATCGACAACTTCATGCGTTGATGCTACGTTTTGATTTGATCACACTTGGTTTTATTTCATCCTACTCAGACACTAGTCAATATAGTGTATTTAGGTAAGAAGTCGCTAGGCATACGCAATACATCAGTCAGAATGAAATAAAATTAGTCTATTCGCAAAAGGGGAACTCAAAGATCATTGTAATCATAGCAAAACACTGAAATTAAAAACGACGGTAACCAGTTATAATTGTTGAGGAATCTAGATCCCCAAAATTAACTTGGTAATTCCATCATCTTTTGTAATTTGTTTAAAAAAAAATTGGATTTGCTGTTTTCAGGCCAAAAGTGCTTATGTTACCCCCCTTTTTTATGTTTTCCTTCTCTAAAGACGTTGTATCATGTTGACTCGTTTCTATTATAGTACAAAATTTTAGTAATACTTTTCTAAGCACATTGTTACTGCTTACATATACATGAATTCAGGATTTAAATGTTTGTTTTCCTAGCTTGCTCGTGGGATCATATCTTTCTGGACAAGTTGGACTTAAATCTTTAGTTAGCTAGGCAAAGTAGTTGAGGAATAGGAATAATTTCTTTCGGCAGAAGCTTAAGATGATGGTTGACATTAAACGTAAATAACTGCTACCAGAATTATTACTTCGTTCAAAAACATACCAAGAAGAGAGGTATTATTTCAAAACTGGAGGATTTATACTGCAAAACTCCTAGTCCAAGACAACATCATCAAAGCTTACTTCAAGTAGAAATAAGTTTTCTAATCATTCGGTAAGCGTTAAATCAGTAAGTTACGAAGATGTTGTTTATGACTGGTTGCATACATAAATTTCATTTGTGTCCACGTACTAGTAGTCCATGAAGTCATTGACAATTGGACTGAGCCATGTTAGTAGGTGCAGGCTACCTGGTTTGGGTCCGCGTGACGCTCGTAACAAATGGTTAGAGATCTTGGGCGATATGGCTCAAAATCGTTGGCAATAGCGCAGGTGCATCCGCTCCTTGTCTTCCTCCAAATTCTAAGTTTCTGAGCTTATCATGATCTTCTTCTAACTGAATTATATTTTCTTAAATCTTATCTCCGATCTCTATTCCTTTCCATTAATACTAACTCTGTTACTACCTCCCCTACTCTGGGATTTGATCCGACAATTTAATCTCTATCTGCTAATTTGGGTATGGCAACTTGAACTGATGTACGCATGTACCAAGTTCTACGTTGAACCTGATTGAATGACTGACCACGTACTATCGTTGACTGTTCCTACCGACCGGTCTGTGATTATTAGATTAGTTTACATTTACCGCATAAATATGAAAGTTGGATCTATATCCGTTGATTGCAGAACTCCTTTTGTGGTATGGCAACTTGAACCTACGGGCGTATGTGCCCGGTTCTACGTTACTGATGATGATGATGAGAACTCCTCATGGTTAAGTACACATGAAGTGAAGAGGATGTTCACTATTGTAAAAGTCGATACTGTTTACTTTGTAGCAGAATTAACAATTGTCTTCCTTCACTAATGTATCAAATGGAATGAAAGCAGAGTATTGGTTTGTGAGTGATACTAAATCACAACGATTCCAAAGGTTTTGTGACGATTTCCTAAATGATGTTTTTACACGTATGATGATCTACATTCTGGGCATGACTCTAAATTGATATGTCAAAATGTGAAATGCCTCTAATAAAACTTGAGGGTTTGGGGATAAAAGTGAGTTTTTCAACTCTTTGTGCATTGGAAGTGGAATAATTAGAAAGTTCACTCAAACATGAAATGAACGATGATAAACTTGTCTATAACGATTATGATAAATTCATAACTAAAAGAGTTAATGCACAAAATGTAGCACGATTATGTATTTCTAGTAAAACGTTATACAGAAAAGAATTATAAAGTACTAAAAGCAATAAACATTACCTCATTCCCTCGTATTGTAGCAGTAATAGGACGATTGGAATGTGTACTCTGTCCAGAAGTATCGTGCAATCTAGCATCATCTGGACTAAATGTAGGCAATAAGTTGGAGATGACTGGTTTCAATGACGTGATTAGATCATTAATACCTTGATGTCCCGATTGATCACGTAAGTCAACTATGAAGAATAATAGTAATGAAGTAACGTAAGTTAGTTAGGGGTGATAATGATGTTTAGGGACTATCTTACTACACGAAACATGAGAACTGTTTTGAGTTTATTGCGGAGATCTGTAAACACATTGTTAAATTACATCACGACGGACTGACTTTAATTCGAGATACAATACAAATCAAGGTCAATTGAAAAGTGGGTAATTTGCATAGACAACAGTTAGAAATGTTAGATAAAATGCATCACAGTCGGCCACAGTGGCATTTACATTGTCTCAAATTATAATATGAGCTTTAAAACTTCATAAACTTCTTCCCATGAATAACGTATTCCTTCTTCAAAACAGATTCTCTGAGTCTAATCTATTCAAATATATATGGTTTGCGAGTATCTATCAAAAGATATTGGACCTAGGTTTCGCGATAATCCGTACTCGTCAGTGACAAGTACCTGCAATCTCGAGAGTACTGATCCTCTCTGGAGGATTCGATTACGTATCACCTAGTTTTCGTCTGTAACCACTACGAATGGGTACAGTAACCTACTTTAAAAGACTGAAATGTATACACTGATTGATCAAGCACGCATATATCAGGTTCTATATCGTTTATGAAAGACTGGCTGCATCTGCATGAAATAAAACCTCATATTTAGAAAAATTGTTATACTACATTACAAGCTGTATGGCAACTACTAATGATGAAGTTAATAAACATCTATAATTTCAACTTTAATAAAAGGGTAACATATCAAGTGTGTATATATGCATAAATATTTACTAACTAATCTAAACCAAAACTTACTCAATGCACGTTCCACATTTGTATTTGTATCAGCAAATATAGGTTGTATTTCGTCTTCGGTAAAACCTAAATTGAATAGTTGACGCATTATATGAGCACGAATCATACTCTGCTGTTGCAATTGATGAGAATGTTGTTGAGGACTCATAAACATACGCTGAGACATGGATGATGACGATGACGAGAAACCGGGAGTTATAGTTGGATATAAGGCACTCAGAGGTGTTCTAAATTGTTGATTTGCACCTCGAGCAGGAGTCAATGACGAAGGGAACTCTGAGGTGCCAATCTGTTGAGAAACTCGAGGAGTCATACTTTGACTAGGCTGACTGAAAAACCCTCCACAACTGGTATCAACTCCAGGAGTGTTACTTGACCAGTGGACCGTACCTGGACGTCGTTGATCGGTAAGTGGCCACATACTTTGTACATGAGTAGTTGGTGCACCAGGAGGCCACCTCACACCAGTAGAAGTCATATTAGGCAAAACATGAGGTGTTGGATGTTGCTGTTTACCAGGTAGGCGATTCATATTTGGTCCAGGCCACCTAGATTTATAACTGAAATTAATCCCGGGTACAGAAGGATCACCTATGAACAAAAGATGGAGCAAAAAAATACTAAATGACATAACGAATTCAATAAATGTATTGATAAAAAATGAGACACTCGAGATAACTTGTAATGTGTAGGGTATGAATCCAAAAGAATTTTGCTTCGTTTTGAGCTTTCAAGTAGTATTTTAATTGATCGAGTTCAATCAGCACGAAAAGATCAGACAAATATGATAATGGATACTACTAAGTGACTAATCAATCTAAAAATAACAATACTAAAGTAGGTTAGTCACCATCATGATTAATAATAATGTACAAGGCATGTGTCAAGGTCCAGTAGGAAAAATTACTCCTCTTAAGATAACAAGTACATTTTGTTGACAAATGTTGAGCGAAAATTAGGCCTACAGCTTCCCGCTAACTGACAACAGCCACACACCATACAGTTTTTAAACTATCCTGGTAGTGTAAGAGAAAAGCCTTTGATAATCTAGTAAAGTTACTTTTTTCTAATCCAACTGAATGAACCAATAACTATTTGTGTTTATCCTATAGGCTGACATTTTTACACTAGTTAAGACGCATTATCTGAAGACGTGAGAACAAAGTATAAAGTACAATCATTCGGAAACACTCAATTGTAATATTTCTAAGAGTAGATTTTTGTTCTACTAGTGTCGTATTTTTGTCAAAAATTGATAATACATGAAATACCCTATAGTTGCATGCCCTAGTACAGTCAGAAACATAACGTCGCCATCAGACCTCAAATCTGCTTATTGTGTTTTACTATTCTTAAAGTGACCTTACTGGTGTGATAGGACTTCGCAGAACAAACGAATAGTCTAACTGATATATAGTTTATGACAACAGACAAACCCAATCCATTTGCTGCGTCAGCTTTGCTAGGAGATCAATTCAGAAACGGATAAAACAATAGACAAATCACTAATTTTATGAGATTGTGATTAATTATGAGAAACCTTCCGACGTCTTGCTATGCGTCTATCTAGGCTGAAGCAAATGAAATTCATCCCCATTAACTCCTCCCCCCCCATATCGATAAAGACCAGTAAACAAACTAAATATATTTCTAGGTGATAAAATCAAGCCTATAGAATACTGCATCTTAAGAAAGTAATAAACAACGCAGAGTCTGCAATATGTATGCGCTAGTTCAATTCGCCTTACCAGATTAGCACGACAAAATCTAATCAACAAGTTTAATTCCAGAATACAGTTCAACAAGGAGGAGTGAGAAGGTATGCATGAACGAATAACGGAACACTATATTTAGAGGAGGAAATATAGCCAATACACATGCGCCATTGTAATCGATTCTCAGTCATGATACCATCTAATATTCCCAACTACGGATCGCAATTATCGCATAGAACACAACCAAGTAGTTTGCATTAACCAACAGCCTACGACTTCGTAAACTGATGCCATGCTTTGGCTTGGAGGCTCCTAGTTCTTTCATCCTAACTCTACACCAGTTAACATCATGTGCTGAGGTTGGTGGTGGTGGTGGTGGTAATGGTTGGGCACACATCCCAGCCAACTCAGTTAGTGAATATTCATAATTTCATTGACGACTTTCTTACCTCTGCCTAATACCTTGCGTCTAACCTCATAATTATTTAATCAATCACTCTAGGATATGTGAACGATGCTTAGAGAGCACCAACTGATAAAATAATTTCAACGTACATAAATTAATTCAATTTTAAAATTGACATATTTTCAATTAACATTTAAGTTGCAAACACTATAAAATAAGACGTTTTCAAACCTGAATGTGTTCCAGAAGAATAAGGCCAAGAAACTCCGGATCCAAGGTTCACCGGATTAGCTATTGGAAAACTTCTGCATGGACCACTAGTACCAACATTGCTATTAATGGGTCCTAGTGTGTTATTTCCACCGAAAATCGGTCTTGTTCCTAAGTTAATAACACCAGAATTTGAAGGTGGCTGTCCTATGGGAAATATAGCTCCTGGGACTGCACGATTTATCGTACGAAAACTGTCAGTAGCTGGTGGAAGTTGGCTGGGTTGTTGGGAGCGTGATCTGATGGACGGGTGTGAAATTTGATTTGGAGTGAAGTTAGCTGGATTTATAAGTTGAGATGAAAATGGTGCCTGAGATGTTTGAGGAGAACTACTACTACTTTGATGCCATCGAGCAGTTCTTTCACCAAGACTCTCATAGTGTGACTCCCAAATTCCAGTGCCGTTCGGAGGTTCACTTGGCCAAACGTTTGATTCCAAATCTCTGCTAACGGATGTTGTGGAACTAAGACGCCTGGAATGTAGAGATGATTGAGAGCTCGTTGGTTGGACAGTTGACACTCCACTGGGTTGATTGTGACCTGAAATACGTGGTGCAGTCGAAATTTCACAGACAGATAGGGATCCTGTAATGGGTCCAGAGGAATGTATTGGTAAACAATCACCATTTGCTTCAGAACAATTCCATGGTGTGCTTTGATCGACTGGATGAATACCCCATGGTTCAGTAGTATTAACCGCTGTTCGTATAGCTTCCTCAGCATCGCATGCACAAGAGTCTATATCAGAACTAGACTTCTTTAAACCGCTTTGTCCAATATCAAATTCGGATAATTTGCTATTAACTCTAGCATTAGAAGAAAGTGATTGAATTTCAAGAAAATCAGATTGATTGTTGAATCCACTGACGGAATTATTATTATTATTATTATTATTATTGTTAATGTTAATACTTGATAATGGAAAGGCTAATCCTGATCGATCGTCTGAGTTAAATAAAAAAACGAAACAAGATTTAGCTGAAAGGCATGAGCTGGCTTAGAAGTATTAGAGAGAGTATACGTAAAAATAAATTGAACAGGAGGGAAATCATGAAAAATTACAATAATCGACGCTTTATAACAGCTCTTTTCAAACACCAAAGTACAATCCAGTTAACCCATATCCACCAACCATTCTTAAAAAACTTGAACGAAAGAACGATACTAGTTTTGAAGAATTTTATAAAGCCATAGCTAATATGAAGCGAGGAAGAAAAGCGTGAGTGGATGGCATTCATTAAGGAGATGTATTGGGACTTTGGTTCAGTTTTAGCAATTAAGTTGAAATCAAGTCTATAATCTTAAAAGACTAATCTCGGTCGTTACAGATCACAAGGACACGAAATCCTTTTTAATAATCATGGAACCAATGCGACTAATATATTGCCAAAAAATTAACCTCAAGAAGTATCCGAGACATAATTGAAACGTGTGAACTGGAAACACTATTAAACGAGGCTGGATTCCAACAAAAACGTAAATGTAATGAAGATATATTCACCCTTAATCAGATCCTATAGCTTGGAAATACTTAACAACGCTCCGAAATGGAAGTACATAAATCCTAAAAGGACTTTTAATTTGAACACAGTGGGTCGAGTCAAAGCCGATTGAGAACTGCCATTTGAACTGGAAACCTTGAGTAGTGTCCATCACGGCTGTTCACTATCCTCCATTTCGTTAAATTTCATCAGACTTACGACTAAAAGTAACACTAATCGTCTTAATTAACAGGTATTGATCTTTTACCAAGAGGTCCACTTTCGATGTAAAATATGCAGATAGCATAGTCCTATTTGATGAAGACACTGACAGAATGCAGAGCCTCTTGACAGCATTGAGCAACAGTCCAAGTATATTTGGGATGTATTTCTCCCGCTACAAATCAAAACTGTTGTTTCAGAACTGGTCCGTATAATGTCTGAACTAAAGATTAGGAGTGAAATATTTAAGTGCGTGGATCACTTCACTTCACTTCACTTGGAAGTCTAATTAACCTTGATGGATCATCGCCTGACGAAATCTTGACATGGATTCGGAAATCTCCCTTCGCTTTCGCTAACTTATGTTACCTATAGAGTATGCAGGATGTCATCTTCTATTCGAAGGATAAGTAGACTGCTTAGCATTCCGGTTTATTTCTCTGTTTGGATGTGAAACATTGCTTTCAAGAGTGGATGACATTCGTCAGAAACTCGTATTTGATCACAGATGTCTTCGGAACATTCCTGTAACACCGAACAAAAAGTTCTACGATCAGACACAGGACACTAGCGAAAGATAGTAAATCAGTTGGTGAGGTTGTGAATATGGGCTGACTGATGTGTTTAGGACATGTAGTACGTATCTCCAACCGCCGCATACGTTGATGCACGATGATAAGTGGACTAGGAGTTGGATGGAAGAAAATTAAAGGTTAGTGGGTCAAAACGTGGCATCAGTCTATAAGGTCGTTAAGTAAATCGTATTGGTAGATGCAGATTATCTAGTCATAGTTAGTACGATTATCGTAACCAATAGTTATAGAATTTGGGTGACATCATGACTGAGAATCAGTCACAATCGTGCAGGTGTATACACTCTTTGTCTTCCCTCAAATATTGAGCTTAGAAATTTCCATAAATCTCTTTTTTACGAATCAATCCTTTCTTTTCAAATAGTTGTCTAACTACCAATGGTGCTTATATTAATTTGTATATGTGTTACTTGGTATGTAGCTAATTTGGACGTCATAACCGAAGTAGATAGCATTTTACTGAGTGAGTAATCACACTGTTTTTGACGTTAACGTGTGATCTTCATATTAGAAGAACATCACCAGGAGATGCTGTTCCATGTGTGCTGGAGACCAAAATAGTCTTGTACTCTCTTTGTTCTCTCATGATTGTAAACCTGATGTCCGCCCTACGTCACCCAACGTCGCATAACCGACGGTAACGACTACCACGCGGATCCAAACTAGGTAGTAGTCTACACATGACATCGTGATCTAGACCTACACAGTCAACAACTTCATGAATTGACACAATGTCTCGGCATAAGTGCGACTAGCATTTTTTAACCTACTTCACACCAGCTAATATGGCGCATTGAGGTTTATAGTGGATGGATCAAACCTAACACATGTCCACAACTAAATTTTAATCATAAATATAAGATGGTAGAAAACATAAGAAGGTAGACTACTAGAGAAATGCACAACTGAAAAGATGCTAAAATCTGATAATGTAAACAAACCATTCAATAGATCCTGCTCACTGCCCAGAGACCAATGCATATAACGACGAGAACGATCTGAATTAAACGATGAATCCGGTGGTGCGCTTGCCAATGTTACAACATTTTGTTGTTGTTGACCAGTAATTGCTCGAGGCACAGAAGGGCAATTATTACTGACATTATCGAAACACCATGGATTAGGTGCTTGTGTATGACCATTGTTAGAAAATGTATTAGGTGAACCTAACAGAGAGCTGACATTTTGAGTTGTTTGACCTGAAAACGGTGTGGTTCCCCACTACATATAAAATAGAATTTAATACTTAAAAAAAGATTACGTAGCAGCAAAAAGTACATTTACAGCAATTATAATGAAAGCCAAATATCAGAGAACAATAGAAGTACAAGCAGCATAGTGCAGCATGGTTCTTATTTGTCCAGTTAGTCAGTTAGTGATGTGAAATTCAGTCTTATAATTCTTCGCAAAATCCAATACTATATTGCCGCCAACAAAATGATTTTATGTCAATAAACTATATACTCTTAACTTAGGACCACTCTTTTTGCATTCACCCTATAATATATTAAATTGATAAAATATCACAACTTTAGGGAAGCCAACAATATGTTGAATCGGATTAAATATTATTCACTCACTAATTTAATGTACAACTACCCAGTGAACTCAATCATAAGCAATATTTTCTATGTATATGAGAACTGATGAGATTAGCCTGTTATTTGAACTGAAACATTTAAAGCTAATCATTAACATATGGTAGATTCAAAATCTAGACTTTATCTGAATATAAAATTATAAATTTCAATTAACGTGCTTTGAAAACTACGATATACTGATGACGTAGCTTACTTTCAAGTAAAGATCTGTATGGTCTACATTAAGCGACAATAAGTGTTTGTAGGGTAGTAATACTACCCAGTTGCACAAACCAAAGTAAGGTGAGATTCGAGCCTCAGATCTAATGTTCGGTAGTTAGACGCCTTAACCACAAAGTAACCGCTCCACTTGTAAAGCACACGATTTCACACTAGATATGTGAGATGCAGTTTGTTTCATTTAAATAAAAAATGTTAGTCGCTTTAACACGTCTGAACTTCATATGAGGAGCTGTTCAGAAGTAGTATCTTATTACTAAAGTTTCAAAAATGTAAATGAAACATAAACTACAAAAGCTAGTTGGTTAAAAATATAAAAATGGACTAGAAAAATAAACACACAAATCATCAGTAATACCTGATTATTATTTGTAGAAGATTCCTGAGGTACGAAGCCCCCACCAACAGCATTACGATCCGAAGGTCTGGATGAATCAAAAATTGCAGGAAGAGGCCACATTTGACTTGTAGTAACGGTAGTAGAAGTGTCGGAATTTTTAGGATTATTAGCATAGGATACTAAAGAACGAATAGGTTGACTTTTCTCAATTGCATCTATTCAGAGACAAAGAGAGAAGAAAAGATTAATCGCTCATGAAAAATGTACAAACTCAATTACCTTCAGTCGGAATACGTTCATGTATTAAATCAACAGTATCATTCCTAGTTGCAGACCATGGAGTAATTGAAGGCGCTGAAAATGTTGGGTAAGAACTGGCAACAGCAGTGCCGATGCCAGGTTTACCTACAATAGAAATTAATGTTAGATTCAAATCATGCCAACAACGTTAAAACTTTTCAAATTAGGCTAAAGTAACATGATAAATATTATAGAAATTCTTATAAATGTTGAAAAAAATACTAATGGAATTTTGGTTCAGTAGGTAAAGCGTTCGGCTCTCACCCGCTAAATCACAGGTTAGAATACCATATCATCTAATTCAGATTAAGGAACCAAGTAGTATAATCGGCCCTCAGCCAGGTCAACAAAGTATAAAAAAACATAGAACCTAGAACATGTGACTGGCTGAGAGCTAGTGTCAGTTGGTATTACTAAACTAGGCATATTGAGATTCTCACTCGCCCTCAAATACAGAGTGTGACTTGAAACTAAGTGAACGAATCTGTACATGGAGAGTTAATGATAATTCTATATAGAATAATATCAAGGGCTATTTTGACAAGGAAAGCTTTGCCACAATGAACAAAAATTGTGTACATATATATGTGGGTGCAAAAAGTAATGACTTTTAGGATATGCTTACACAGATAACGAGATAGCTGTAGAAGTAAATGATTAGCGGAAAACATTAATCATATTTGAAGTTAGCGAATTCAAGTGCGCTTACAAGATGCAACGTGGATAAAAGTCAGTAAGAGTAACCTATCAGAAGGATTGCCACTGTTTCCTATCTTCATCTCAACAAGGATCTTTTGTGGTGTGATGGTAATGTGTACCAGTTCAGGTAATCCTAACTATTGACTAGTGTTTGCTATCTTAATGTGATGGTAAGGTTTCATTGTCGTGATGATTCAACCGAGCTAATGTTGGATGGAACACTCGTTCCTTTAGGTCCCATATTCTAGGCAGGTCAGTTGGAGAGCAGTAACACGAAATGTAGCAAACTCCATGTTAGAGGGCAAAGCCATACATCAGGTTGCACACAGCTGTGACGACAAAACGGTGTTTCCCTCAGACAGAATTACAGTGACGCTATTAAGGAGACTATTCGGAAAAAAGATGATTTTAAGGTCCACCTCCTATCCAGAAAACCACATTGGTGGAAGGAGTACTTCAGAATCAGTTCAACTGGGTTGCAGCCACTTTTAAGTTACTCACTATCTTCAAAGAACCTGGTCAGAAAATTGACTCGTTATCCCCCTCTCACAAATAGAGAAGTTGCAAAGACTACAAGCAATCTGAAGCAAGAGAAAGTAGATACCTTCAACGATCTCAAAGCATCACTCACATATCTTATAGTGATTGATTAAATAATTATGAGGTTAGACGCAAGGTATTAGGCAGAGGTAAGAAAGTCGTCAATGAAATTATGAATATTCACTAACTGAGTTGGCTGGGATGTGTGCCCAACCATTACCACCACCACCACCACCAACCTCAGCACATGATGTTAACTGGTGTAGAGTTAGGATGAAAGAACTAGGAGCCTCCAAGCCAAAGCATGGCATCAGTTTACGAAGTCGTAGGCTGTTGGTTAATGCAAACTACTTGGTTGTGTTCTATGCGATAATTGCGATCCGTAGTTGGGAATATTAGATGGTATCATGACTGAGAATCGATTACAATGGCGCATGTGTATTGGCTATCTTTCCTCCTCTAAATATAGTGTTCCGTTATTCGTTCATGCATACCTTCTCACTCCTCCTTGTTGAACTGTATTCTGGAATTAAACTTGTTAATTAGATTTTGTCGTGCTAATATGATATCGCAATATTGACCATTGCACATGTTTGCGTTCCACAGTGTACATGATTGACCGACCAATGGACACCTTACACTATTTAATTAATATCTGAACAGTCAGACACTAGCACCGATCTGCAACAGCTGACTTAGCCAAATACATAAATCTGTTGGTGGCAACGGAACTGCGTTATTATCACCGTCAACTAATGCTTAGAAATATTAAGACTAATGAAAGTTAATAAGAGGAAAAGTACAGTTTGTATGATACTGAAGTTGACTATTAAAGATGGAACACTAATAATTTGCCAAAGAATAAAAAATGATAGTTCCTTGTGAATTTCAAGCAGCATTGATATAAATTTACCTTAAAAATAGCATGAGAATTAGGGATGGGAGGAATTATCTCTAATATTAAAATAACTCAAAAAAAATTCGAGACGGGAATAGATGAACCTGCAGCAATATTACTAAATAATAAACATAAAAATAACAAACCGGAGAGCAGTAAGGCAAATAACGAGTTGGTCAGTTAGTTACTTACCGGGAGTTCGGTTCCATGGTGTATTGCTATTATTATTACTAACGCCAGTGGTTGTATTCGGAGCTTGAGACATCAGGTAAGAGTCGACTGAGCCTGACAGAAAGACATCTAAAACAAACGAGCAAAAGTAGGTTCTAAAAACACTCCAAAAAATAACGGACGGTTACATTCGGACCAAGTGACCAAACCAGCTCACACGTCATTAAGATATGAACCGGTAGTTATGCTGTAGTTAGAAAATACATAATAATTAGTAGCAGTGTTAAATCTACAGCAGCGGAGTGGTTAATGTTCTTGGCTTCTATTAGCACGGCCGTAGATCCAAACATCGCTTCGCCTAGTTTAATTATGGTAACATCGCAGTGTCATCACTCATAATAGAACGAAAGTAACTTAAATCAGTGAATAAGCCTGTACTTGGTATATGAGTAGATCAATTAATCAAGTGTTGAATCAGAAGTTATGGTAAACAGGTTCGGATAAACGTACTTTAATGCACTAGAAATCAAGAGAAGAATCTTTAGTCAGACAGTCACAAAGTAGAACTTGGCACATACGTACCTCCGTTCAAGTTTCCATCCCCCAATTAGCATAGAAAGATGAAACTATCAAACCGAATCCTAGAGTAGTGGAGAAAGTAACAGCATAAAGAGAAAGGAATGTTTGTAAAAATAATGGCTGCGATTACTGTTTTCTAATACTTTATTAACTAACTATAGATTAATGTCTTAAGAAGAGAGGGGTACTGTTTATAAGTGACGATAGTACTATTTGGCTGCCTGATTTAGAATTGCTTGAGCGGGGTTCGAACAAGTAGGCCACTTGTAATAATGACTATGAAGGGTAAGTAATATACATATGCTACTGATACGTTCTCCTTACCAAAGCTTAAGTAAAGTGAGCAGCAATCCGCTCCACATTATGAATCATGATCAATGAGGGTAGAATATATGTAGATTCTGTATGAAATCGATCATTTAAAGCACTAAAGGGAATGATGGAATCATTGAGTGGAAAGGTTTGATTAGAAACAGGAAACTGGATAGAGAGTAAAGTAAAAATGAGACTCCAATAAATGCGAGTTATGCATGTTAGTGTCTAATTTTTTTAAGCGTTATACTTGTACACAAAAATGAGTTTGTGAAAATTAAAGACAGAAGTTAATAATCTTTGACGTGACCAATAATGGCAGAGCCCTCTGGTTGAGGTCTGTGAGATATTTGCACAGTGTGTAATGACATCACATATGAGCTTCCCGACCGTGCTGCTACCTTGACGTGGTGGTCGGGATTGCCTATCGTGATGACTCAATCGGGCTATACTGGCTGGAACAATCGTTCCTCTAGGCCCTACCATGCCAGGCAGGTCGGTTGAAGAGCGGTGAGACCAAAAGCAGCAAATATAAGGTCCGAGGACGAAGTCGTACTGCCGGCTGTACAGAAGTGTGACGGCAGTAAGGTGTTTTCTTCGGACAACCAGCATAGCAGCGATGCTGCCTCCCCACAAGGGAAGGGCGGGGTTAGAAAAGGTCGACCCTGAAAATTCACACTTCACCTTACTCCACGGATTTCCGTCTCCGGCAGCAAGGCCTCAATAAGTGCGGAGTTACAACAACGAAAACCTCTCTCAAAAAGGCCGTGTGTGACCGGCCTCAAGCAATTGTTCCTTGGGCATTGCGGTCGCGCTCCCAGGTCTTTCAGACCAACCCTAACCCATTTTGCTTTTCAGGTACATCAAGAAGAACCCTTCTACAGTGTGGGCAACTGGGAAGAGATAACCGCTCTCATACCTCTAACAACACGCAAGATCACTGCCATTTTAATCAAACTCCTTCTTCTATTCCTAATGTTTATCCTGCCCCCACCTTCAAGCCTAAATCCTTATCTTCAACTTCCTCCTGTGTCATTAGTGCTAACGATTCCGGGACACGAAATAATGCCCCGAGCATACTAAGACCACACTCTAAACTTCACATTGGTGCATTCAATGTACGAACCCTATGTCAAATAGGGCAACAAGCCTCCCTAGCTAGGACATTAGAATCCCGCGCCATTGATGTATGTTGCGTCTCCAAAACACGCATACAGGATCCTAGCGTGGTCATTCACTTGGCCTCACCTAGTCAGAATGAACAACCTTCGCGACATACTCTTCGTTTATCTGGCGATTCAACATCAACTTCTCGTGGGCTTGCCGGTGTAGATATTGCGTTAAGTATGAGAGCAGAACAGGCGCTTCTTGATTGGATTCCTGTCGACAGTCGCCTATGTGCCGTCCGACTAAATGACAGACAGACAGACAGACAGTTACAACGTAGAACTTGGTACGTGCGTACGTCAGTTCAAGTTGCCATGCCTCAATTAGCAGATAGAGATTAAATTGTCGAATCAAATCCCAGAGTGGGGAAGGTAGTAGCAGAGTTAGTATTCATGGAAGGGAATAGAGACCGAGAAGATTTAAGAAAATATGATTCAGTAAAAAGAAAATTATGATAAGTTCAGAAACTTAGGATTTGGAGGAAGATAAGGAATGGATGCACCTACGCCATTGCCAACGATTTTTAGCCATATCACCCAAAGTCTCTAACCATTTATTACGAGCGTCACGCGGACCCCAACCAGGTAGTCTGCACCTATTAACATGGCTCAGCCCAACTGTCAATGACTTCATGGACTGGTGCCATGTTTTGGTTTGGCCGCCCCTAGCTTTCTTCCACCCTTCTCCTACACCAGACAGCATTGCTCGTCGAGGTAGACGGTGGTCAGGCATACGTAACACATGTCCTAACCACCTTAGCTGATGAAGATTTACTACTTCATCAATAGATTTACCGTATTTACCTAGTACTCTATTCCTGACCCACGTATTGCTCAATCGGTGGTCCCAGCAAACACGAGCAATGCTTCGAAGACATCTATGATCGAATACCAGGAGCCTACGAATATCCTCTATCCTTAATGGCCATGTTTCACATCCATAAAGTAAGACGGACCGAACTACTGCGCAGTAAACGCGTCCTTTGGTTAGTAGTCGGATGTCTCGCCTACGCCACAGATGACGCAAATTCCCAAAAGCTAATCGGGCCTTATGTATACGCGCAGAGACTTCAGCAGACACCAGACCGTCAGGGCTGATGAGGCTGCCAAGATAAGTGAAGCGGTCAACACATTCAACTGCCTCACTCCCTATAACTAATTTCGGTGTCGAATCAAGCCAATCCTGAAGTAACATTTTGCATTTGGGTAGAGTGAATCGCATCCCAAACATCCTTACATTCTTGTTTAAGGTAGTCAAAAGATTCTGCATTTTATCAGCATCTTCGCCTAAGAGAACTATATCATCTGCATATTTTAAGTCAGCAAGTTTATTTCCTGGAACGAGGTCAACCCCGCCGAAGTCAGACGATGAAAATGTTAACTCTAAAAGTATGTCAATGATAACGTTAAATAAAAATTGGGAAAGCGGACAACCTTGACGAACTCCACTTGAGGTAATCAGTTCTGGTGACAATCTGCCATAAGCTCTCACTCGAAATGTGGTGTTCAAGTAGAGAGCTTGTATAAGGTTAATGTACTTCTGTGGTACACCTTTCATTGACAGACATTGCCACATAACCTTACGATCGATAGAGTCAAATGCCGCCTTAAGGTCAAGGAATACAACTATTGTTGGACGTCTAAAAGTGTGTCTATGTTCCAAAACCTGCCGAAGTGTGAATAGGTGGTCTATACAGCCACGTCCAGGTCTGAAACCACCTTGGTTCTCTCTAGTCTGCTCTTCACGAGCTTTAGTTAGGCGTCGAAGTATGATTGAAGCTAATATTTTGGACACTATATTAGTTAAGCTGATTCCTCGGTAATTGTCACAGGAGGACTTCTGTCCTTTCTTATAGATTGGAACAATTATTGTTTGAGACCAGTCAGGTGGGATTACGCCCAATTCCCAGATTCTAGACAGGATCCCGGTTAATCTCGCTGCTAAAACCGGACCACCATCCCTAAATATCTCAGGGGTCAACCCATCGGGTCCTGCTGCTCTCCCTCGCTTTAGGTTCCCTATAGCCTTCTCAACCTCACTAAGACTTGGGGGACCAGTATTAACTTGCCATTCAGATTGCTTGGGAATGGTGGGCAACTGGGATGACGCCGAGGGCCAATTGAACTGTTCCCTAAAGTGTTCTGCCCATCGGTCCAACCTTCTGGATTGACAGTGAATAGTGCTCACATCTTTTTCTGCGATAGTTTCACTTACAGTTGGATTTTTGATGCCCGTTTCCTTGATAAGTCTGAACAATTGCCTACTGTTACCTATTGCCGCTGCCTTTTCCATCTCTTTAGCTTTCGCCACCCACCACTGCTCACGATCATTTCGTAAGCTTTTAACCAGTTTGCGTTTAAGTTGCCTTCGCTCCTCATCGTATTTGGACTAGACGGGAGTGTTGCCGAGCATTCTATCAGTTCAGTAGACGCAGCTGAAATCACTGAGTTTTCCTAACTTTTTGGTTTAGTTTGCTACTAGATGTTACTGCTGTTTCAACAGCTTTTTGGATATCATTCCAAGCTGACTCGGGATGAGTATCGTTTATACAGTTGACTATGTGGTTTTTAAGTTGTGTCCTGAATATATTCTTGACTTTTTCATCATTAGTTGGACTCTTATGGGATCTTTGCCGTGGGGTCTTTTACGTCAGTGAGACGCCAGACTAATACGCGCTCGATTCAGGCGTGGTCTGAGGCTAAACATGGGGCTCCAAAGAGCGGCAGTCTTACATCAAGCCATCCTGAAGTAACATTTGCATTTGTTTGTAGAGTGAATCGCATCCAAACATCCTTACATTCTTGTTTAAGGTAGTCAAAAGATTCTGCATTTTATCAGCATCTTCGCCTAAGAGAACTATATCATCTGCATATTTTAAGTCAGCAAGTTTATTTCCTGGAACGAGGTCAACCCCGCCGAAGTCAGACGATGAAAATGTTAACTCTAAAAGTATGTCAATGATAACGTTAAATAAAAATTGGGGAAAGCGGACAACCTTGACGAACTCCACTTGAGGTAATCAGTTCTGGTGACAATCTGCCATAAGCTCTCACTCGAAATGTGGTGTTCAAGTAGAGAGCTTGTATAAGGTTAATGTACTTCTGTGGTACACCTTTCATTGACAGACATTGCACATAACCTTACGATCGATAGAGTCAAATGCCGCCTTAAGGTCAAGGAATACAACTATTGTTGGACGTCTAAAGTGTGTCTATGTTCCAAAACCTGCCGAAGTGTGAATAGGTGGTCTATACAGCCACGTCCAGGTCTGAAACCACCTTGGTTCTCTCTAGTCTGCTCTTCACGAGCTTTAGTTAGGCGTCGAAGTATGATTGAAGCTAATATTTTGGACACTATATTAGTTAAGCTGATTCCTCGGTAATTGTCACAGGAGGACTTCTGTCCTTTCTTATAGATTGGAACAATTATTGTTTGAGACCAGTCAGGTGGGATTACGCCCAATTCCCAGATTCTAGACAGGATCCCGGTTAATCTCGCTGCTAAAACCGGACCACCATCCCTAAATATCTCAGGGGTCAACCCATCGGGTCCTGCTGCTCTCCCTCGCTTTAGGTTCCCTATAGCCTTCTCAACCTCACTAAGACTTGGGGGACCAGTATTAACTTGCCATTCAGATTGCTTGGGAATGGTGGGCAACTGGGATGACGCCGAGGGCCAATTGAACTGTTCCCTAAAGTGTTCTGCCCATCGGTCCAACCTTCTGGATTGACAGTGAATAGTGCTCACATCTTTTTCTGCGATAGTTTCACTTACAGTTGGATTTTTGATGCCCGTTTCCTTGATAAGTCTGAACAATTGCCTACTGTTACCTATTGCCGCTGCCTTTTCCATCTCTTTAGCTTTCGCCACCCACCACTGCTCACGATCATTTCGTAAGCTTTTAACCAGTTTGCGTTTAAGTTGCCTTCGCTCCTCATCGTATTTAGGACTAGACGGGATGTGTTGCCGAGCATCTATCAGTTCAGTAGACGCAGCTGAAATCCACTGAGTTTTCCTAACTTTTTGGTTTAGTTTGCTACTAGATGTTACTGCTGTTTCAACAGCTTTTTGGATATCATTCCAAGCTGACTCGGGATGAGTATCGTTTATACAGTTGACTAGTTGGTTTTTAAGTTGTTCCTGAAATATATTCTTGACTTTTTCATCATTAAGTTGGACTCTTATGGGGATCTTTGCCGTGGGTCTTTTACGTCCAGTGAGACGCAGACTAATACGCGCTCGTATTAAGGCGTGGTCTGAGTCTAAACATGTGCTCCAAAATGAGCGGCAGTCTTCTATCGAGCCTCTCCAACGGTGGCTGATAGCAATGTGGTCTATTTGAGACCAACGTTGAGTTGACTGTGGAGGCCGCCATGTCAACTTATGTCTTTCTTTATGTTTAAAGTTAGTGCTTACGAGAAATAGACGATTATCTGAGCACAGTTGTAATAAACGGTCGCCATTATCTGTTCGTTGGGCCTCGACACCATAAGATCCACCTAGGTGCCTTTCGGTTTCGTCTAATCTACCTACTTGGGCATTAAAGTCACCAGCCATAATTACTACATCAGTACGCTTAGCTTTACGAAGGAGGTCTGAAAGCTTTCTGTAAAATTCATCTTTTACTTCATCAGAGCTGCAATCAGTGGGAGCGTAGGCAGAGACAACAAAGAGGCAACGGCATGTGTCCCTATCTTTCCGAGTTCTTACCGTCCCGTTTAGACGGACAGCGCATAACCGACTGTCTATGGGAATCCAGTCAAGGAGAGCCTGTTCAGCTTTTGAACTTAGTGTTATACCTACACCAGCAAGGCCTCGAGTGGTAGCGGTGGGGTCTCCGGAAACACGAAGGGTGAACCGGACCGGTTCTTTGTTTTCACAAGGTGAGGTCAGGTGAATGAATGTACTTGGATCCTGTATACGCGTTTCAGAGACACAGCAGACATCGATGGAACGAGAATTAAGGGTCATGGCTAGGGAGGCCTGTTGTCCTATTTGGCCTAAGGTTCGAACGTTAAAAGCTCCGATATGTAGTTTAGTGCGAGGTTTCAGGAGACCAGGAATAACGTTTTGTGAACTCAAACCATTAGCATTAGAGGCGTGAGGTGATAAGGTTAGGCTCGTCGGGTTAATCGTGGGAATAAGGGAGTTATTGAGAGTTGAGGGTGGGATTTGACCTCGAGCAAAATGATCTCTTATGCTGTTAGAGGTATGAGGGCGGTTATCACTTCCCGGTTGCCCACACCGTGGAAGGGTCATTCTTGGGGAACCTGGAAGAGAAAGAGGATTAGAAGAGGTCGTGATGACCTGAGAGTGTGACCGCAGTGTCCAGGGGACAGCTGTTTGAGGTCGGTCGAGTACATTAATTGTTGCTCCGGTTGTCGGAAGGGGGGGGGGCATCGGCCTCATGGCTTCCGAAGGAGCTCGGCTTTCACCATGAAGCGTCATATTGGTCCTTCCAATTCCCAGGGCAGAGTTAGAATGGTTAGATAGGTTCAGTAAGAACTCGGAAAGATAGGGACACATGCCGTTGTCTTTTCGTTGTTTCTGCCTACGCTCCCACCGACTGCAACCTGGATAAAGTGAAAGATGAATTTCATAGAAAACTTTCTGAACTACTTCATAGGGCCAAACACTCAGATTTGGTAATCTTGGCTGGTGCTTTCAACACCCAAATAGGTAGCTTGAACCAATCTGAAAGACATTTAGGTGGATGCTTCAGTGTTCCAGCTCAGAGAACGGATAACGGCGACCGTCTGCTGCAGCTTTGCTCTTTTAGCCAACACGAACTCTAAGCGTAAGGAGCGACATCGTTTAACATGGCGACCTCCTGGCCCTACTCAACGGTGGACTTAAATAGACCATATTGCGATTAGTCACCGTTGGAGAGGCTCGAAAGAAGATTGCCGATCTTTCTGGAGTACATGTTTGGATTCCGACCACGCTCTAGTGAGAGCACGCGTTTGCTTGCGTCTTACCGGGCGAAGAAAAACTACCACAGGAAAACCTTTTAGAATTCAGTTTAGTAATGAAATAGCCAAGATTAAATTCCAGGAACAACTGAGAAATCACTTAGGCAATTATAAAGATGCGTCCCGACTAAATACTGCTTAGCAAGATGTTCAAGCAGCTGCGGCATCTACAATGATATCTATCAAGGACTTAAATCAACATGTCAAGAAAAATCAATGGATCTCAATGGCTTCTGTTGATTTAATAGACTCCCGAAGACTTATCCCATCGGGCTCCGAACACGATTATGAGCGACGTGTAATCAGGTATAAACTGACAAAAAGTCTGCGAAACGACTGTGAGCAGTGGTGGGTAACGAAAGCAAAGGAAATGGAAAAGGCAGCGGCGATAGATAACACTAGATAACTTTTCAAGTTGATAAAAGAAACTGGGGTTTAAAAATCCAGCGTTAGTGAGACGATTTCTGAAAAAGATGGAACGCTTATTAGCTCTCAGTCTAGACGTTTAGAACGATGGGCTGAACACTTCAGTTCAGTTGGCCTTCCGCTACTCTAAAACTTCCCACTATTTTGAGACAGCCAGAATAGAAAGTCGACTTAGGTCCGCCGACTCTTATCGAAGTCGAAAAAGCTATAGCCAATCTAAGGCGAGGCAAAGTAGCGAGTCCATACGGATTATCCCTAGAGGTCTTTAAGGATGGTGGTCCCACATTGACAACCAGACTGACTGATATTTTGACTAAGGTTTGGGAACTAGACATAATTCCGTCTGACTGGTGTCGATCGTTAATCGTCCCAGTATATAAGAAAGGGTCAAAATCGTCCTGTAATAACCATAGAGGAATTAGCTTGACTAATATAGTGTCTAAAATACTAGCTTCTATAATTATCAGACGCTTAACCACAACTCGTGATCTCCAAATACGAGAAAACCAGGCTGGTTTCAGACCTGGTCGCGGTTGTATAGACCAGATATTCACCGTTCGTCAGATCTTAGAACACAGACATACTTTTCGGCGTCCGACAATAGTGGTTTTCCTTGACTTGAAAGGAGCATTTGACTCTGTAGACCGTGAAGTTCTATGGCAGTGTCTTTCATTGAAAGGCGTGCCCCAAAAGTACATAAAACTTGTTAAGGCTCTTTACTCAAACACTACTAATCGTGTCAGAGCATATGGCGAACTGTCATCTGAACTTGTAACCTCAAGTGGTGTCCGTCAAGGCAGCCTACTTTCCCCATTTTTGTTTAATTTCATAGTCGACATACTGTTGGAAATTACACTTTCATCGTCTGACTTTTCAGGAATTGATCTCCTACCAGGAGGTCCACTTATTGACTTAGAATATGCTGACAATATAGTCCTGTTTAGCCAAGACGCTAATACAATGCAGAAGCTTTTAACAGCAATAACCTCCAATGCAAGCATTTTCGGAATGCGTTTCTCCCCCTCTAAATGCAAATTATTGCTACAGGACTGGTTTTCGTCAACACCTGAACTAAAGATAGGGAGTGAAGTAGTTGAACACGTCGACCACTTCACTTATCTTGGAAGTCTGATTAGCCCTAATGGCTTAGTCTCTGACGTAAACTCAGTACGAATTCAAACTTACGTCACCTATGGCGTAGACGAGATATTCGTCTCTCAACGAAAGGGAGAGTGTACTGCGCAACAGTTCGCTCTGTCTTACTGTATGGGTGTGAGACATGGCCATTAAGGGTAGATGACACTCGAAGGTTATTAGTTTTTGACTATCGATGTCTACGAAACACCGCTCGCGTTAGCTGGGATCGCCGAGTAAGTAATAACGAGGTTAGACGACGGGTGTTAGGCAAATGTGGTAAATCAGTCGATGAGGTTGTGCATCTTCATCGACTGAGGTGGTTGGGACATGTGTTGCGTATGCCCAACCACCGTCTGCCACGACGCGCAATGCTGGCTGATATAGGAATAGGATGGAAGAGAGTTAGAGGTGGGCAAACTAAAACATGGCATCAGTCCATGAAGTCACTGACTGCCGGTTTAAGTCGTGTCGGTAGCTGCAGACTACCTGGATGGGGTCCTCGCGATTACCGTAAACAGTGGCTAGAAACAGTCAGTGACATGGACTAGAATCGGTTACAATGGCGCAGATATATTCACTCATTGTCCTCCCTTAAATCATGAGCTTTAAATTATTCCATAACTTTCTTTCTACGCTTCCTGAACCATATTCTATATGTTCACACGCCTTGTTACTACTATTATTTTATTTTATTGAAGTAACTTCTACTAATGGTGGTGGTGTTAATCTTGCCGTGCCGTTGAGGTATGGCAACTTGAACCGATGCACACATGTGCCAGGTTCTATGTTGATTGTACATACATACATACATGAGCTAAATTAGTCACACTGGTGAGTGTATGGATTCCCCAATCAGCTTGTTCCTAAACACCTTATATATTCTATATTTTCGTAAATCATCAATATTTTTACGGTTTTTTTAAATCTAATGGCTCTTATTTTTGTCCTGCGTACTAATTTAAGAAGTGCTGACTTGTGAAACCTATGCATGCACACTTTTACTGGAGCTTTATTTTTGTCTACTTAATTCAAAACTTGTTAGATGATGAGAAACACCATGGAAGCAAAAACAGAATATCTCCAGGGATACCAGCACAGAATAATAAGACACTATCCTCAGGAGAAATCTGGTAATAGCAAAAAATACAAGAAGTTTAGGCGTAAGTATGGGAAATTCGGAGAACGAAAGATGGTAGATACTGGGCACAGAACAGTATGTCAAATGGTCTCTATAAACAGTAGTAAATATCAAGCCCTACAGGTTACAGGCACGCAAATGATAAATGGACAGCCCTATATGTGTAATGTAGGAAGGTTAACCATGGACTTATCGAAATCGCAACTGTCTGCAAAACATCAAGCCATTTAAGTAAGAAGAGCTATATAGTAATAGACCTAAACAAACTGTTAATACAGGACTGAAAAATAATTCTTGCGAAAGATGGATAAAAATGGCTGGCAACCGAAGCACACGAGATACTGAGAAGTACATTCAATCAGAAAAACTTAAAACGACACGAAGTACCTGATCAACCCGAAATATGCAACGACCATTATTAGCCTAATTTACTTGTCCAGTCATGAAAATCCACTAACTACATATGTAAATTGTTTAGTTTCTAACTTCCGATATCAGAAATTAGTGTGTACTTCGGTCTTTTCGTTTCCTTAGTTTATGCCTTTCAAACGTTTAAATATTATGGCTTGAACTTAGGCACAAAAGTACTTTGTAGGTTTAATCCGGATAGCTGCATGCCTGAGGCACAAAACAATCAACGTTTGTGAAGTGGTATTAGTTCATAAGATCGTGGACTGTTGGTCTTAGTGACGTTAATAGGTGCAAACCATAAAAAAATACTAAGCAGAACAAATGGCTACGCTTAGGATAGTATATGTCCGTTGGTCAATGTAATTAATAGCAAGTGTTTGCGAAAACATCGAGTCATGATGAGAAGCCACGTCGTCATCTATCATAATTAAGCAAATGATAAATGTTAGAGATAAATATAGAAAGCAAATAAGCTTATATAATTTTAAATCCAAACAATTTTATGCAGAATACTTGTATATTGAAGCTAAATTATCCCAAACTCAATGGCCGAAACTGAAGAGTCGCAGCTTGTAGTCCGCGCCATTGATGCGTAGATTAACAAAGACGAACAAGTTGAAAAATAAGGTCACTATTAATATGAAATAGCGACGGTTTTAAACCTCTTGTTGACAAAAATTTGATCACACTACATTTAGTTATGTTAAGCTTCACTGTTATTAATTAGGGAATTTTCAAGTGGTCAGTTGAATTTGTTCAGTAAGTATATTTTCCAGTTTTGATGAAGTTTTGCAAAGAATAAAACTTTCTTTTGCTTTAATCAAATCTCGCGCAGTTAAAATATTACATGTCGTCACAGAGATATAGCATCTTATACCATCCGCCTAAGTTCATTATGTACGATATATTTTTCTGTTCCTGGTTTTCTCAACTCTTAAATGCTTATCACTTTTACTGTTGTCGAACCTATTTCACTTTAAGCATCATATGAAGTAATAAAGGCTTTTGCACATTGTTTGTTTAGTTTTTCGTTAGTGAGAAAATCTTTTCGTCTTTCTAACTGGTTTTTATTAATCTTATTTAGACAAAGGACTGTAAAGTACAATAAAGATTTTCATATTTGTCATTAAGTATGATAATTACTATAGAATTCTGAATGAAATACATAATGGCACATACTAAAGAGTGCGTCTACTAACGTTCGGGTTGCCGCTACATGACAGTGAATGGCGTCTAATGTGATTATTGTGAACTCTGGAATTACAATGTATTCACTAGTCTAACTCTGACTTGCAATCGGTGATGCAGGTCTGGCAATGCACATGTTTGTCCATAATCTTTCCTGTATGCACAAGACCCTCTGTTGACAGCCATAGTGCTTGTACACACAGCCGAAATGTATATTTTGAAAGAAAAGTGTAACACCTAAAAAGTTGTGACGATAACAGTTTTTTCGATACATAATTAAATCATGTCGAGAATTTACTTCGGTTAATTCCCTTATACATACAGTTGATTCCAACGTTACACGAAACAAGGAAAGGAGTAAGCACAAGGAAGAGAAGGCAATAATAGTCTCCATGAAAACATTGATCACAGAGAGTAATATCACGATACTAGTTGTTTAAATTAAGTCTAATGAGTTATAACATGAAGTTAGTAAGTGTTATATACAAGCAAAGTGTAGTACTACTCTTTAATGGATGACCCCAAGAGTCAAAGTAGTACGGTAAAACGTCCCTGAAACCAAATTTGGATGGTGGCTACTATCTTTTCAGGCTTAAGCATGATGCTCATTGACTCGAAGTATTCACATTGTCATATTGCATGGAATTTAGGAAAGTCGAATTATGCACAGCATGCCCATGAAATTCATTTAGTATAATCTGACATGTGGTGTATACTGCCAAAAATAACACTACAAGTGTGAGTTTGAGAATAAGTAGGTTTGATAACGAAACTCAACGAGTAAAAATTCCAAAATCATCATAGGCAACGCATTTGAGAAGAGTAACATGTTGATGAATTTTCACGAGACCAATGAAAGGAGCATATGCGTTTAACAGATGAATAGTTAAATACTCAATTAAATGGAACCCACCACTTAACATCACTTTCTTTGACTATGAGAAAGCATTCGACAGTGTCGACTGGAAAACACTAAGGAGTCTTTACCGACACTGTTGTGTAACCGATGAAATATCTTTAATATCTTTCGAAATTCTTACGATGAAATACATTGCAAAATCGTGCATGGAGGGCAGCTGACAGATTAATTTGAAACATTTTCAGTATCAGATATGGCTGCTTACTCTCATATTTTCTCTTTTTGCTGTTTTTGACCGGATAATAAAGCATGTCAGGGGAATCACAGGGTATCATAGACAATATAGATGCAGCAAGGCGGTTTCGACTCTGTAGATGACTAAACTAGCCATCCGCGCAAAAACAAATTCAGGTGAAGACGGACGGTATAGCAGCAGTCCCTGCAGCCGGCAGCAGGCCTCAATACACACATTTGATATAACAAGATCCTCTGATACAAGTCAGCAGTCACCAGCCCAATTACACTTGGCGGAGAAACATTGAAAGTTATGAAAACTTTTACATAAGTCACACAACGAGGAAATTAAACTGCGTCTCAAAACAAGCATGAAATTCATGAATGATAATAAAAGAGGGAGACAAACTGAGAATATTGCGCAGAGAATTGAGGGCAGGCGTAAAAGGAATGAACAGCATTTGGAAAGAACTGTAAAGGACAGCATAAGAAAAAGTTGACTGGTGACACAAGTAAGACTGAAGAATTTACGGAAGCTTGGAAATCATGTACGTTCTCAATGAACTATCATTCTTGAAGCAAATCACTTTTTCCGTTCATTTTAAAATATAACAAAAGACTGCGAACACTAGATCAGCCCAAGCTGGAAGTGAATCAAATTAAGTAGATGGATATACATTAACGACGACTGATCTATGTAGTAGTAATTTCCAAACGTTTCCGTCGACCCATGCAGTGTGATGCAACAATTTACGTGGAACTGACCGTAGAATACATTGGTAGTTACTTCTCGGAACATGTCTATAAATTCACAACTAGCTTATTTAAATGGATGGCATTTGGTAACCAATCACTCGAATAATGCAGCTGGGTCTAGAACTGTCGGGATATCTGTTCACTATATATCTGAATAAGGCGGAACAGACTCGTGTGAAATGTCATAAGTTTTAATTCCAAGGGCTGGACAGTGTGATCAGAATTAACCAGTGGGATTGGAACTAAATATCCGTGGCATCGTCAGGACGATGCTTAAATGCAAGGTCCAGGAGTGATGGCCTGTGGTCTAGGTCGAAGCATGTCAGTTTTGTTATATGTTGTACTAAGGTAAACCGAAGACCAGCTAACTACAAATGTCTATCGAAGACCCCGTTTAGAGTTGCGGTCTCCGTCCAGTTGATGTGTTGTGCGTTGGAGTCCTCAACGGTAATTCACCTAAAACAAGCGTGGTTGAAATCAAAGTCATACACTAGGTAACTGAAACTTCAGTAAACCACCCCTTTAATTACTTGACTATGTTTAGACTCAATATTGAATCTGGTTACTTCATACGTGTCATTATCATGTACTGCCGGCACACTATGTTAGGTACATAGCCCATACCTGATGCATGAGTTTATTGCTTTACCCTCACTGCTAGTGACATTACCAGACTTAAAAACAGATATAAATTGGTTATAAACTAAGTTTCCGTGTAAGAAATTACGTCGGATCTAATTTCTTCAACCGTCATACCTAACTCGGATATTTCGCCTTTCAGACTGTGAATGATAATGTAAAGCATACTTAAGATTTCTGAGATATCATTTGCTTGTCCACACATATTTTGGGAGCACTAGCTTTCAAGGCCTTACTATCAAAAAGCTCAACATTTTCGGGTTTTTTCCTCATTATTTAAACGAGGTTTAAGTTGCTTTAGAGTTTCTCTTTTGAAAAGCGCTATACTAAAATGTCCAACCTGACCAAATACGTATGATTTATTTATTAAACTCATAAGCATTTTGCAACACGTTACTTTTTTTCTGCGTTGCTTATGATGATTTTATAATTCTTCTACTCTGAGATTCTCTACTAAACCACTTACCAAAACTAGCCACTATTTTGAAACCCAGATTATCCTCCGAACATGTTAGCCTTTAATTTATATACCACTTTGTGTGTGCATGTTCATTGTATGATTGTACTTCCTTGGTCTCACTGCTAGCTTGCATGAATTCGTTCGTTCGATTTAACTGGTTCCAAATACAGCATCATATATGTGGCTTAACGATGCCCAATTGATCACAGGTGTGTATGCGTGAAGTCAACGTTTTATACTCGTGAATAGGTGATCTAACAATAATTACGTATCGGAACCTTTGTTTTCAAAGGTGTCATACGTGATTTTTTTGTCGTCTCACCTAATAGTATTTTCCACAAACGAAATGTAGGGTTCCATAAGGATAACATATCTTTTACTCATCAACAACTTTTGTATTAAGGGGGACTTTTGGACCATGCGCGTTGTACCTAGAGATGATGATCTGGTAGATGATGTCAGGCAAGTTTCTGCAAATTTCTGTTGAATATCTGCAAATGGTAATAATTATCAATCATCAAAACAGACAACGGCGACAATAACTGGGAACATAGAGTACAAGAAGCAACATATATTTTATTCGACCACCAGCAGAACAAACATAACACCTGGCACTTAATAAGCTAAAGGGATGATAAGTACTTATTATTAAAATTAAATAAGAGGTTGTTTATATATGTATGTGTAATGTTAACATGCATTTGACAGAAATTGCTTCAACTTCAATCTGTTTACCAAAAATCAGCTGATTGTTACACTATCACATTTAATTAGCTGAGTTATGTTCATCAATTTATTGTCTCATTTCATGATGTAGACATAATAAATGCAAGTTCAACTGACTATTAGTATCTCGAAAAATAACATTTTGTGTTACTTATTAATGGTTATGATGAATTTCATGATTTCAGGCTTTCAAATATCCCCTACATCATCAACTTATTCTTACATTTATTATTAATATCTGGAAAATATGTTTTGTTTAGCAAATGTTAGAATATTTTTGTTACATAACATGTTATTCAGTTGTAGGACGTCTATATTATGTCGGACCACTAAAGAAGGGTGAAAAACTTCCAGAACTGTGTTTTAAAGGACTAATTCATTTATTCTGGTCGTGTGTAATGTAAACACTACATTTCTACAATTGTTACGTTCCTCTTACCCTATCTCCCCGTTTAGTATATTTGCTGTTATTATATTGTCTCTTACTATGAACTACAGTCAATTAGTTGTGTACAGGTTACTCCTATTCATTGCCACAATCTCTTCTGTTTCTTATTAGTGTACAATCCCTAAATGGTTTGCTGTGTTGTCTGATTTTGTGTATATATAAAGGCATGATTGAAATACAATACGACTAAATTGGGTTGGATTGGACTAGATTGGATTGTGTATATTTGGCTCATAAATCGTTGTTTTCTCTATTCCGGATTGGGGAACTGGTAGTAGCGGGGCAGATGTGTACGTATGCTGAATGGCAATTATCAAAGCCATTTGCGTGATTTTTTAATACATAACAGTCTACACCGCCTTCGAGTTAAAAATAATTATAATATCAATATCTCATCGGTATATCTAAGTATAATTATTAATAATTGATTGATATAAATAGCCAACGCATATAATATATGATTATCATAAAATTAGTTTATATGTTACTACATGTACAGCATGATTTACTGCTGTTTGTGTACATATTTTTACTTGATAAGCCTTGTTTTTTGAAAGCTTAACTTGACAATAAAGAAAGATAGATATAATCAAATGAGGTCCAGATAATTTTCGCCAGAAAAACATTAACAACACTGTTCTAATCAGCCAGTAGCAATGAAACTAGACATACACATTCATTTACTCTTATCTATCTACACGTTACAAGAAATTCAATTACAGTAAGTTTATTTAATTAAAATTCACCTTAATTTTAAAATTCACTGAAATTCATATTTCGGGCATAGTTGAATATGACACATAGATTGATTTGTGTATTTTGAAAGAAATAATAAATTTACAGTTTGTAGAAGCTACATTAATCCCTGAGCATAACAATTTACATCTTGATGTTGGTATATTTGATCATGGTGTGACTGAACTTCTGTTATGACGCCAGAAAGAGAGGCTTTTGGTTGGTTGTAGCGAGCGCCAATGAAGTGTGCCTAGCTGATAATGCACGACTGACCTAAGCCCATTCACCCCCAAGCCGACAATAGAACAACTAGAATTGGGAACCGGAAAACGGAGAACCAAGATCAAGATCGTATTATATTTTAATCATGTCTTTATATATACATGAAATCAGACCACAGTGAACCAATCAAGAATTTAACATTGATACAGAACAAAGGAAGGAGTGGAAGTGAATGGGTACAACTTGTACACAATTAAGTAAACGTAGTTTATATTAAATAACAATATACTAAGAGTAAATGTACTAAACGAAAGGACCGGGCAAGGGGAACATAACAGTTATAGAAATGAAATGATTACACTGTCCATAGTTATGATAAATGAAATAATGTTCTAAAACACAATTCTCAAAGATAGTCAATCACCATTAGGTGCCCGGCATATCAACTTCGACACCTCAAGATACAAACTTTTGATTTTTGGGCTCGTTGATTTAATTTGTTGGTGTGTTAACGTTGGTTCCAATGCATTTCTGTCAAAATCATTGTTACTGATTTTTTATCGTATGCATTTTTTATGATCTTCATGTGTGTATTGAGTCAAATGGTATACGATGATTTAATAACGAAAGGGAATTTTACTATTAACCGAAATGAACGCAATGATAAATCCTACGACATCAAATTAGTTTAAAGCTAAATCTGTTGTTTGTTTTCGACATAGATTTACCTTGATTGATTACCAATGAAAACGAGAGAGCATAAGACATCTGTATCCTCCTAAAATGGAACTCTTCAAAAGTGTGTACCCACGATGAGTAAAAACAACAAATCAAAACCAACTTCTTCAAGACAACATTATATTGGTTACAATAATCAGATGATTAATAACTGACTTCAACATAATTGTGAAGCTCTAGTAACAATTCGTGACTAGTATAGTTCAGACATATCCGAAGTAATAACATTTTCTTTAATAGCATTGTATGTTCTTAAAGCTACGTCACAAATCGATTAAAGTGGGAATTCTACAGTGATTAAGCATTCATCGTGTGGCATACATGTTCTGGGTTATAAATCGTGAGTAAGCATTCCGGAAAAGTGTCATACTACATTTTAATAAGTTTCTAGTTTCATTTTACTCTTAATGGTATCCAACTAAGATTAATTTGTAATGAACACAAACAACAATTCTAATATCAATCTCAATGAAACCACCTCAACATAATTAAAGTTACTTTAATTTAAGTAACAAGGTGTATACCTTTTTTTTTTAATTTGAATTGAATGTTATTTGTAGGTGTAACTTTTAAAAAGAGCTATACAATTTCATTTGACTTCTCTATTATTTATTCTAATAAATATAATGTTTACTTTCAAAAATATACAATTTTTAAATAAAAAATTGAATTCATTATCACGTGATCAGTAATTTTGATTAGTTCAATTAAAACAAAATAATGAAATGAAGTGAATAAACAATACAACATATAAGAGTGTTTGTTAACATTGTTCAAAATATTGTTGAAATGTACAGAGAAAAACGCCTTATGATTATATAAATTAAACAGTATGAACGTTAAAATAAATACAAATTATCGATTTAATATATCATAATTAAAAAAATAGTTGATGAAAAGATCTGAATTTCGTCCTGATTCATACTCATCAGTAAACTGTCTCTATAGTTTCAAAAAAAAAACGGTATTGTGTTTTTCTTTTGAGTTGCTAAATTTTATCAGTTAAAAGTGAAACTAGACGTGTTATTTAAAAAAATTAATTGAAAATCTAGTTAATATTAAGATCTGGATAACTACCCATTGTCATTAGTTTAAAGATTATTGGATTAAGTCTCATATTGAACAATATACGTTGATAATTGAAAGTGAAATGATCTATGTTTTGACCTTTATAAATTCGCCATATAACATAGGTTGTATCTTTTATCAACGATGCTGTACTAATTATCCACAAATGTAGTTGGTATTTATAACAATTGTTCGGTCTTCACAGTAATACGGTAGTACTTTCATATAATTCTGAATGTAATCTATTCTGTTTATCTTTTAATTTCTCAGTGTAATAATAAGAAAAACCAAGCCAGGAGATTCATAATAGCTTACTTCAACTATTTTTACACCCACAAATTTACAACTGGACAAGCCCAGGCTCATTAGGTGCTTTACAGGTTACGATAATATCCAGTCATTAATGTGATATCTGATGGCTTATATTTCTAGTCCCAGTCAATTTACAGATTGACCAAGTGGACAGTTAACTGTAGTGATAATTTATTTTAAATCATGAAAACTCTCTATAATGCCAACTTTATATATTACTTAAATCTGAACCAAGAATGATGAAAACAGTTGCAAAAGAAATGTCATAAATGAAGTGAATTAATTTTAATAATCAACTAGAATACTGATGTGCATGGTTCCCATGAAAAATGCGATGATTGAAAATCCATTTTTGAAATGCATGGAATAATTTGTGCATGATATAAATAAAGTGTACTTGAATCTTCCTGTTGATTTGTCATGGATCGAAATTGATCAGTCTCCGTTGTCACATGTGCATACTGAGTTGACTGCTTCGATACAGAGAAAGTCAACAAGTACTGTTTAGGATGGATTGTGGATGGTAAGCTATATCGAAGCAATCCTCTCAGAATGCACATATGACAATAGGTAATGATTGATTTCGGTCCATGACAAATCAATCAGAATATCCAAATACATCCTAATTATAATTTACATTCGTTTTAAAATCATTACCAAATAATTGGTAGTGTTTGGATAAAGCAAAAGGCAAAACTTTTCGCAGAATAATATGAAGCATATTTTATTTCATTGGTTCTCATCAACAACTTTACAACCGTAATTTCTTATTAAATTATAACATTACAATAGCTGATCGTAAGCATTGCCAATGAAAGTGAAGTGATATCGGATATCTGTGGCCTGTTAAACAATAATTTTTCAAGTTCAAAGATTCCTTATAAAATAATTACAACAACTAATTAATAAAGTAATTACGACATGATATTGAGTGAGATAATCATATTTACATTGGACGGACGATTCGAAATGTCCGTCACAGAATTTCCGAAAGTCACCTATGCTGGATGAGTGATGGTCAACTACGGGAAGTAAACAGTAGTATACTCTCATATTTGGTTTGTGCGGAACATCAAGTAGATGTGAAGAAAGCTTTTGAAATAATTTGTCCAGTCCCATCTAACCTACTGCATGGTTTACGCAAACATGTTTCTTATACAGTGGAAGCTATTAATATCCGCCTTCTCGAACTGGACTTGTGGGTACATAAGATATTTACGCTACTTTTTTCCTTGTCTTGTCCATCATAATGGCCAATGCTTGAATGATTTGGTACAGTCAATTCATTCAATAATATTATTATTGCTATTACTATTATTATTATTATCATCATCATCATCACGATTTTGATTTTTTTCATGACTGCGAATTTTGTTACCTCTAAATCGCCACTTAATTTCTCGTAACGGTCTTGACCATGAAATTCCTTGTAATTACTTTATCAGCCTTCGCTCAATAGATATTACGTAATTAGTAATATTCGAATTCGTTCAAATATTATTTTTATACTTTCAGAAACTGCAATTACCTCACTCAATATCATGTCGTAATTACTTTATTAATTAGTTGTTGTAATTATTTTATAAGGAATCTTTGAACTTGAAAAATTATTGTTTAACAGGCCACAGATATCCGATATCACTTCACTTTCATTGGCAATGCTTACGATCAGCTATTGTAATGTTATAATTTAATAAGAAATTACGGTTGTAAAGTTGTTGATGAGAACCAATGAAATAAAATATGCTTCATATTATTCTGCGAAAAGTTTTGCCTTTTGCTTTATCCAAACACTACCAATTATTTGGTAATGATTTTAAAACGAATGTAAATTATAATTAGGATGTATTTGGATATTCTGATTGATTTGTCATGGACCGAAATCAATCATTACCTATTGTCATATGTGCATTCTGAGAGGTTTGCTTCAATATAACGATAGTGCACAAGTATTGTTTGAGTTGAATTATGACTAGCAATCGAAATCTAGGTCACGTGTTTCGTCTTATCTTGGACTCATCAGCTGAATGTAATTGTATCCGAGTGATGGTGTCCACATTGGAACATGAGCTCAGTTTCTTAAGTGATAACTTCCATTAAGTTCATACCTAGTCGAGACAGTCATACTTGTGTAACACGTATGTATAATTAATTAAAATGCATTTGGATCTTCTCACTGATTTATCATAGAATGAAATTGTTCGGTCTCTATTACTGAAAGTTCATTCTGGATTCTGCTTGTCAGTCACAATCCAACATATTGAAAATTGGTTCAATCGGGATGGTTATTTTTGTGAAGATTGGTTATTTATTTGACTGAATATGTAACAGATTTATGTTGGCAGGGTACCATTGTAAAACAGAGACAACTGGACAGCTGTTTCATTCTGGTGTGGAACTCCTCAGCACTGAGTACCCCAGATTCCGCACTAGTGACTTCAGGCTGATGGCGAACGCCTTTCCATCTGCATCACTGGGTCGGCATCCAATGGTAGAATTCCTACTTCCATCAATTTGCGATATATAGCTCGACGATTATCTATTGTCATTGGTGATAACTGCGTCACACCCGACAAGCCTGAACTCCACCAGTCATGACTTCTCACTAAGCTTCAGGAACATCCTGGAGTTAGTCACTAGTGAGCTTATTATTATACTTCAATTGGGATGGTTATATTGCAAATTATGCATATATTAGTGTAGAGCCTTGATGTGAAACTAATTGAAATGAAATTTCTTCACTCTCGTCATCCTTTCTTTCATAGTGTATGTTGATAAGCTGTATGAAATAGTAATATGAATACAGGAATGAATGTATGTATGCTGTTTATTCAATAAAAGGTTAGATTAAAGCACTGTCAATGGTTAATCCGTTGAAAAATCGACTAAAAATTAATCAACATAGGGGTTAATATATAACTTTTACTTAACTTGTAGTATTGTTTAAATATGTTAGTTAATTTAAACAAAGTTTAATTATACATAACATTGTTAAATGGGTGGTTATGTATTGAATACAGTTTTACTCGTTTATGTTTGTTACTAATTTTATGCACATATTAACAATTACACCCAATATATTTATTTTATTGTTTTGTCATTTTATTTAAAATTAATATAAAACAGTAGTTCTGTTTTAAAATCTCTGTAAAAAGAAAAACAAAATCATTGTAATGGTTAAAATAATATATCAAAGTATATCAATGTACTTATTCTACATCTTATGTACTAATTGTCAATCTACCAGAGAGGAAAGGATCTTATTTAATATACATGTAACTGATCGACGGTTGTTAGCAAAATGTAAAGTTCCTGAACAACCTAAACCCATTAATCCTATAAATGAACTGGTAAGACAAAGAATCTGTGATCAGTGAAGTTTTTTTCAATATATGTGAGAGGTTCTCAATGAAATGGGAAATTCTTTTTTAATTGACAGATACAAATATAGCCGTATATTAAATTTGCATTAATTACTGATCAAGTATAATGAAGAATACCATAAAACTATAGATTTTCAGTAATTGACCTTTTTAAATCACTATAGGTCTGCATTAGAATTTGATATCTAAGTAGTGCTGAACTATGACGTACATTTACGACTAACAATGTTAGGGGTGGGGCGTGTTCATGTTGTAAATATGAGACGGTTGTCATGCAACTTTGTTGAAGTCTAGATTGTTCTCTGAACAAGTCACCTTTTTACATTGTATATTCTTTTGTGTTATTCGTGTTCAACGTATAGTTGAACTCTCTCCTGTTCCGGGCTGTTTGACTCATGGTCGCCTTTTGGACTATTTTGGTTCTAAAATACATTCCTATCTATTTCTTCGTATTGACTTCTTTATATACGTGTATCAGGTCAACTGTATATGTAGGTGAAGTTAATTGGTTTACGAGAAGTATATGTACATAGCATTTATAATTAGCTGAATCTAATGTAACTACGAACCGACATCTGTATTTCTCATAGCAGGCGTTGTACACTGATTTCCAGTTGTCTAAAAATAGCTACATCTACAGTTTATTCGTGCAATAAGTAATGTAATGACTATTTGGGACTGTAAGTTGATTCAGTAAAATATTCATACAACTGATATTAGTAAAATGGTCAGTGAATCAATTATGTACATGTACGCAAATGCGCATTAACCCAAGATGAAAAATCATATTAAAACTAGTTCAGATTAACAAGATTAGTACCAAAATATAGTTCAGCAGGAGGGACTGAAAAGTATGTATTAATGAAGATTTAAATGAAGGTAAAAGTGAGTATACTTCTGCTACCTTGATTGATCTTAAATCACATCACCTTAGTCTCTAGCTACTGACAGAGATTATCATACGGCGGTGACAATTTTGGTTGAAGCCGGTTTGTACATATTAATTCTTAATTTGTTGTTGTATACTTCAAAGATTAATCTCGCTTAAATACCACTGAAAACCTCGCAACGATAATCAGCTATTTTGTTTTCAGTGAGTTAATTTTCACTCACATGAGTGCAAATATATGGTTAGGTATTAAGTTTAATTGTCTGTATTCGTCGCATATTAACGTCGGTCGGGTATCACTAAATATCAGAAAACACTGGTTGGAAATGAAATGGTTATTACTAATGACAATAGACAGTTATGTGTCTATATCACAAATTGACTGGAGTAGGAAATCTACATTTAAATCCCGACTTCCCCAGTGCTGCAGATGATTAAACATTCGCTATGACACCCAAAACCCTCAGGTCAGTCTTCCTGTCTTACAATGCATAGAAATTCTATACTAGGAAGAGGTATCTTCTCAGTCCTCCTTCGTTCTCAATCGTATCCACTCGACAACAAGTAGTGACGGATGTAAACAACTTAATTACTTTTTAATCATATCAACAAAGATCTCAGTTACACTACACTTATATCATTTTTGAGGATCAACAATAACTTTCATACCAAAAATGTAGCTTAATCCTGGGTACACAAGTTCCTGCTTGTTAGATTAGTCTAACCCTACATCTTAAGTTTATGACCTATTGATTATCAAAATATCATTTTTAATTGATTCATATAAGTAAATGTAACCTGAATAGATGAATTTCGTCAGCTATAAATACAAAATTGTAAATGTAATTTCGAATTTATGAGTTTCTATGATAAATGCTTATTTTTTAAATTATTGACTGACCTTTGATAAAAAGAAGCCAGATTTACACAAAATCAGTGGTTTATGACATACTTTATTTTAAAATTGTTGAACTCAATCATATCGGTTAATGTAAACAGAGAAAACATGATCTGTGTAATTTAGAAAATACTCTCATGAAATTCATAGAAGGCATTCAAAGAAATAACTCTGTGACGAAAGTAACTCCTTTCAAACAGACTTTGAGACCATCAAAAAATCATTAGTGAAAGTCTAAGACGCCATGCGTTAAACAAAACATCTGTTCTTTTTGACTGAACACCACTAAAAGGATGAATATTAATGAATTTTTATCTAAGAAACCCCTATATCATCGATTCTAGTTAGACTTTTATGATGGTAATAACATGTCAAGCTAATAGGAAACTGAAAATCCCCACTTTTTCAAACTGCCATTAAAGTATGAAAAAGTTAAAATGCAGACAGTACGAATTCATTCCTACGTCTGTGGAACGTTTTGATGAATGTAAGACCAATGTATTCCAAATTTTGAAAAATAGAGTTTTAATGACCTCAGTTTCAGCATTTAAGTGCAGAATTGGAATTATTGTTAGTTGATTTTTACAATGTCGATTTAATCAAATTAATAATTCTAATTAACCGTATTGTTTTGATATTCATATTGATATAACTAAAATGAAACTGTGAAGAGTTGGGATGATGACTTAGCAGAACTAGCTAGTAGACAAGCAATGGCATGCAACTTAAGTAGTCAATACAACAAACAAGAAGTCGAGAAAGAATACAGAGATACAGTTGGAATAAATACTGCAGACAATGCTGATATTACAAAGTAAGTATGCATGATGATTATAATTCACATAATACTCTTGTTATTAAGTGCCGTAGATAGTTGGTTCAATGAATACAAGTTATACGATTATAAAACGAATACCTGCTTGAATCCGGAGGATTGTCTACATTACAAAAGAGTAAGTATTATTAATAATTTTGAGTATATAAATAAATAATAGCTGATTTTTGTAAATGAAAATATTGCTACCAAAATTGATTCTTACTAATTTTAAAAGGCATCGAACTAGCATTATTATAGTTCAATGGTATCATACGTATATAGTGGGTAAAGGTTCAGTTTTTGAACCATTGATGAGACCCAAACATAAACGAAAGAGATTTTAAGTTTATCCCGTTTTCTAAGGATTCTCTAATTGGTCTGAAATTATCAATATTTTGGCTCATTTTCGTCACTTTTATTAGATGTTAATTATTTCCGATAAGAATCACTTAAATTGTACAGATTAAAAATTTGTGAGATCAAAGTTGAAGTGGCTTTTGTGGAGCTAGGTGTTCAGTTTAACTGTTCACATTCGTCACAGGTTGATGTTGGTTGGGTACCAATGAAAACTAGGGAACGCTTATGGGATGTTTCGTCCGTCTATACGACTCCTCAGCTGAACACCCCGTTGCTTTTGTTAGAAATCAGTTACATTTGTGGATTTATGTAGAAGCGACTGTGACATCTTAGGTAATGCGTAGTAATCGGTTAATTCAATACCAGTAAACAATTAGCTGTATCAGCATTGCGAAATGTTGTAGCATATCTTTCTTCATTGCTATTTTTTTATTAAACAACCCAGCCTAATCTATTGATAATTTTTCATTGTATATCACACCACAATATTTAAAAACAACTTATTTCCATCAAGATTAAATTATAGGATACATCAGTCAGAATTAAGAAGAAATTCTTAAGGTCGCGGTACACTGTTGAGACAACGATGTTAGGTTTAGTGTGCATGTTATGTAATCTAGATGAAGGGGGTTTACTAACAATGGGACTTTAATATGCCCACCTTAACTTTTTTTATTTTTTACTTAGCATTAGTAATACAAGCTTGTAGTTTAAATATGTGTTGGTTTATGTATTTAGTGTACTAAGATGATTCCATTTAACTTAATATAATCAGATAATCCTTATATCGAAGGTCTATGTATCTATTAAAACTATACATCTATGTGCTAAAAAAAATCTTAACTAGTTATTTTTCTTGCGAGTATTCTTATTTATGTCACTTTTATTAACCAGTGTCATTTTTCATCTTCCTCCCCACCCCCACTGACCTTGCTGTTTCTCATTGATTCCAGTATCCAATATATTTTTAACCGGTTAGTTTAAACCAACTGATTTATTTCTGCTCGCCTCTTTATTTTGAGGTGGGGTTCCGGGTTATTCGTAGTATCAAGTTTGGGAGTTCTAGCTACACGGATAGGCAATATTCTCAGGTTGTAGCAGTTGACTTATGGACTAATGTAACTAAAGAACGCATGTCTCAGAGCAGTGGATTGGTAAAAGCTAGCTGTCATCACGTTTCTGGGGAGCCAGTCAGGCAATAGTTACACAAATGAAAATATTGGAGAGAAAAAACGAAGAAAGATAGGAAAAAGGGGGATGAGAAAATGAGGTATAAATTGTAGTAAAATGATGGGTGAATGAGCTATATGAACTGATGATGATGGCACTTGCAGTAGTAATAAATAATAGGCGAGCGATGAGAGGAGCCAACAAAAATGTGGTTGGCTTCTACTCCATGGGATAGACACCATTCTGTGTGTGCATACATATTCTCCAAACTTCTTCCTGAAAGTACTTAGTGAATGGGTTGAGGTCACAGCAGTTAGAAGAGCATTCCAAATCGGGCAAACCCTTAATGAGAAAAGTGTTACTTTATCCTAGTGTTTGCTCCATGGTGAGCTATTCTGTGAGGATTTCCTAGTTATTGACTGGAAGGGATCTGTTGTAGTATTGTCTTAGTCAAGTGGGCTGGGCTGTTCAGGATTCTGTAGACTTTTATTAAATCACCTCTTGTTCTTCTGTAGCTAAGCAGGAATTGGCCGTGAAAAAGCAGTCGGTCTTCATACTACCTCTGGTTGGACCCTATGACCCACTTCGTAGCTCATCACTGCACTTTTTCCAACAAGTCCGTGTTTCGTTTGAGGAAGGAAGGTGAGATTATGTTGTCTTCCTGAAGATATGGAAGGATATAAGTCCTGTAGGTGGCAAGCAGGTGTTTAGGGATGAGCATCACTAGCTGCCTTTGGATAAAGTGAAGTGTAGCGTAGGTTCTGGCTGTGACCTAATAGTTATCTATGGTATCTAGCGTGTCAGTTAGAGTGAGACCTAGATCTCTTTATTTAAGTTGGCAAATATATGGTTTCCACAGAGTTAATTGTACTGTTTCGGCACTTCTGGGGTCTGAAGTATATAGCATGGCATTTTTTCGTGTGAATTTCCGGCCGTTGACTTTCATCTAGTGGTTGTGCTAATACAGTTCTTCCTGAGATATCTGCACACTGCTGTCTGGTCATCTATACCTTCACAACTTTTGTAAAGATCAGCACTGACTGTTTGAGTCCGTTGTAAAAGACACTAATAAAAAGAAGGGAGAACAAGAGTCCCAGGGTGGCTATCTGCAAAACTCTTGACGATGCTTTTCTCCACGGCGACTGTACTTAGTTTACTAGTTAACAGAATTCTCGGTGTTGCAGATAGTCCTGCAATCACGTGAGTAGCTGATTAGAGAAGCTTTAACCTGAGATCTCTCCTTATAACACTGTGAGACACAGTGTCAAATGCTTTAACAAAGTGAAGGAATACTGTGTAGATGAGGTTATTTGAGGTCTCAGCAAACTGTTTACTTATTTCATGCTGGAAAGGCACTCGCGGTATAGGTTCTGCCCTCCTAAAGCCGTGCTGCGCTTCTAGAATATCTAGTGTTTGTTAATAAACTTTCTCATTTGAGAGTCAAACAAGTTTTCTAATACTTTGACATTACTGGGTGTAAAGCAACTGGTCTATAACACGTTGACTCTTATTTATCCTCTCCTTCGAATATTGGGGAAAATAGCTTTTTCCACTTTTTTTGAGTTTATTTACCAACTAGAGGGTGATGGAATAGATTGTAGGCAGTGATACATATTTCCACTGCTCATCTCTCTAGCAAAGTAGGATTAATACTACGCATCATCATGACCAACCTGAATAATGAGCCTACAGATTTTTCAGGATAAACTCTAGTTCATGGCAGATATGGCCATTCTTGTTACTATAGAGCATGTAGTTATCGCTCCCTGATAGCTACCTAGTTTACCTTGCAGCAACATACGTGAAGAATACTTTCGCCTTATGATGACCACTCCTCAGTGACTTCTTTCTGGTTACCGCTCCCAACTAGGGCTTTTACTTCAGTGTTTTCAGTCGGAAGTCGATTGTTCGTCACTAGGAAATCTAACTTTGGTGGTGTCCCGTCACTACTCCGCCTCATGTTGCTTCTTATATCCTCCAACTGGCTCCCCGCTGTCCATGGATGTAACGAACTGTTTGTCAAATCACCCCTTTAGAGTCGTCCGAAACAATTGTGTGTTTAGGCCTCCTACCATGTTTACGTAGTTGTACTGTGCATATACCGGAAATGTCGACAGTAGCTGCAAAAACTTACTTTTTTGGGACGCTTGTAGGTGGTCGGTACATGCCCGATTAGGTGTAATATAGCGTTTGGTCTGAACTAGTGTGAAAATTAACTGAATAATTACGACAATCATTTAAAATAGCTTTCTTGTACAGTCGTTTACTTAGCCTAATTTTTATTACATAATAAGTAGTCTGGTGCAACTGGTTCACTTAAATAAAGCGACACCCCCAGATCACTCCGACAACCTGGCCCACCGCAACGCTGGCTGCCAGGCCCTTTTATTAATGTAAGACTAACTAGTGTTTGAGATCATGATCATGAAAAGATTACAAACACAATGATGCATGTCGCGCTGCGACGAGTTTGGTGACTCGGATGAAGTAGTGCACCATCATCTACACTGAACTTTTCTCGTAATATTTAAACAATGTGGTGCTTATTGATTATTCAAGGTTTAAGGCGATGGGTGTGATAGGGTTGGATATTCCACTGACCTTACGCAGTATAAAACGGACTGTGAAGTGTTGATAAGACTTGGGGGGTATTAAGAAATTGTGACATTAAGTTGGTTACTAACATATGTCACTGCCCTGCCTACTGGGTGCGCCCCTTGTCTTATCTGAATAGTAACACGCCCCCCCATTTGAACGTCTTTGTCTTCAACGTCTGGTTGTAACAATATCTATGTAATGATCAGGATCTGCGGTCCGACGTAAGCGTACATGTGATGGAGTTTGTTTATCTTACTTGTCAGTCTCTCTTTTTTAATATAAAGTCATTTACACGTAAGTCTAGGAACGTTTGGTTTCAGCGTTAACATTCATCACTTCAGACAACACGATACGTCACTGTTCCACTACATATATGGCTAAGTTCATAGTTTATTTCTTGTAAGTAGAATTTGACAAAATATTTATCGGTGCTAATCACCGTTTTACACACGATTACTACTCAACATAAATAATGTGAACGATTTTGTTTACCACTAAGAACAAATATTTTCCACTGATTTGATACATCATAGTAGTGGTCACGTAAAACCGATGCAAATATCAACTAAAGACCCTTATTAATAATTACTACCCAGTAACAGAGTTCTAGTAAAATGCTTCACTTTTAATTGTTTCGTACAACTGTACAGATGGTATGGAGTAAATCTGAATTTATTGGATGTTCCGTTGGACGATGTGCAGAACCAGAAATCAAAACAGGTCAAATAATTGTATGTTATTATTCACCAATGTAAGTTTTTTGGTTACGGTTTGAATATACGTCAGTTAAGTACTACATTGCGTTATAAATTGTCAAACATATTGATTATGACAATCCTACATAAAAGTAATAAAACTTGAGTATATAGCCCTTACTTGCAAGTAATGACTTGCGGTTTTTAACTGAAAATTCCCGATTGATTTCCACTGTCCGATAAATTGTATCCATAAAGTTATAATTATTGTATCGTTACTAAAGAGCGTTACTAACCTTCAGCCTTTGTTTAGTTGTGTTAATCACCATTGGGTTCTTCGATTGCTCAACTAAAGTTGTTATTTGTATGCTGGTGTTATGTTTCTAGCTATAACGACCCAAATACTTCTATTGCTTAGTATTCTTAGACACCAAACACTTGACAAGATCCCAAATCAGAACACGTTTGAACAGGAACAAATTATATTCCAAATAACAAGGGTAGACAGAAGTAGGAATCGTTAGTTAGACAAACGTTAATGTATTTATAGTATTTACATAAGAAGCTTCCAGAATCTTCTGCAACAATCCACTTGAGCTGATTGGTTTAGAAGTAGCCAATCAGCGTGCGCCATCACGATCATGCACTGAGCATGCTTTAATCCGGTCTATATCCCACTAACACCTCCCCCTTGAGCAGATTCGTAGGATCTGGTGTTAGGATTCACCTGCAGCCGTTGTACTGGTTTGTGCTTACGATTTGTCCACCTTCTAGGTAATAAGGAAGTGGTACCATCCTTCGTTTGTACAGCGACTGTCCTGTCTGTTTCAGGTATGTTGATCTCAAAGGTGTCTAGCAGAACATCGAGTGGTAGTCTATACCGCGTCTCGTTGTTGGCGATGCAGGTTGGTTTCAGTTGGTTCGCATGACGCACCCAGACTTCTGAGCCAACAGACACCTCGTACACCACATTTCCTTTCTTTTGCACGATCCGACCAGCCGTCCAGGTAGGATGTTTGCCTCGATAGACCATAGCAAGTACCCTTTGACCCACAGTGAACAATCGTCTTTGCGCCCCATGCCGACGATTGAACTGTTTCTCCATATTTACGTTTCGTTTAGGCTCAAGAGCTGGCGTCGGACGGATGCTATCGAAATGTGTCCGTATTTTTCTGCTCAGTAATGCTTCCGCTGGAGAGACCCCGTTAGTTGTCTGAGGGTTCGGTGTGGAACGGTAGATAAGCAAGAACCTCTCTAAGATCTCTTCGGTTGCCCCATCCCCTCTTGATTTTTTCAGAGCATCTTTAAATGTACCAACAAAGCGCTCTACTTGGCCATTTGATTGAGGGTGGAATGGAGGTGTTCGGATGTGATTGATTCCGTTCTGGCGACAAAAGTCTGAGAAGATAGCAGACGTAAACTGTGTTCCGTTGTCGCTGACTATTTGTTCTGGAACCCCGAAACGACTGAATAATTGACGTAGTTTTCTGACTGTGCAGCTTGCGGTTGGATGCTCCATGAGGAAAATTTCTGGCCACTTGCTGTAAGCATCAACTACCAGAAGGTAAGTTTGTCCATGAAGTGGACCAGCAAAGTCCAAATGTATACGCTGCCACGGTGAGTGTGGTATTGGCCATGATTGCAACTCTGCTTTCCTCGGTGCTTTTGTTGCTAATGCACATTTAGTACACGAACGGGATAGCTGCTCAAGCTGAGTGTCTAATTGCGGCCAGTAAACATAACTTCGTGCTAGCGCTTTCATGCGATTTATTCCGGGATGTCCTGCGTGCAGCTGTTCGAGCACTGCTGGTTGTAGCTTCTTCGGAATTGTGACGCGTTCGGCGAACAGAAGGCAGTCGTCAATGATTGAGAGAGACAGCCTGCGCTGGTAAAACTGCTGAAGCTCCGTAGAGTTGGTCTTCGAGGGCCACCCTTCTAGATGGAACTTTCTAACTTCTTGTAGAACTGGGTCTCGAAGAGTCTCTTCTCTGACTTCATCTGACGACACTGGAGTGTTTCTAATGGCATCCGCTACTACACTTCGTATTTCTGGGTCAACTGATATGGAGGCAATGATCATGTCCTCCGGTCCAGGGTGTTGAACTCCAACTAGTCGTGAGAGGGCATCGGCCTGACCAATAGTATTTGTTGACTGATACTTGATGTTGAAGTCATAGCTCAGAAGCATTGTTGCCCAACGCTGTAGTCTATTAGCCGTATAAACAGGGATTCCTTTTTTAGAACCGAAGATTGCAATCAATGGTTTGTGATCTGTCAGAAGAGTAAACTTACGGCCATACAGCATTTTATGAAATCTTTTAACAGCGAAAACGATTGCAAGAGCTTCCTTTTCAATTTGACTGTAGTTTCGCTCGGCTGGGGTGAGTGATCTAGCAGCATGAGCAATTGTCTTTTCTGATTTGTCTGGAAACACGTGGGATATCACTGCTCCGACTCCATGACTAGAGGCATCAGATGCAACAACAATTCCCAAGCTGGGATCGAAGTGTGTTAACAGAAGCTTCGAGCTGAGCATTGACTTGACTTTGTCGAACGATGCTTGACATTCTCCTGACCACTGCCAAGGTTTATCTTTTGTTAGTAATTCATTAAGAGGACCTCTCACTCGATGCATTTCAGGCAAAAATGTGCTGTAATGACTAACTAATCCCAAGAAGGATCTTAATGAAGGAACGTCAGTTGGTACAGGCATTTTCTGAATGGCTTCTATATTGGCAGGGTCTGGTCGGCGACCGTTCTTATCTAGGATGAAACCAAGGTATTTGATCGAATGCATGAAGAAGATACACTTTTCTTCACGTAGGTGAAAACCGTACTCCAACACTCGGTTAAGAACTTGATGTAGTCGATCAGAAAGTTCACTGTGAGTGGAACCCATAACTATGATATCATCTAGATAAGCTGCTGTACCAGGTATACCTGTTAGCATCGTATCCATTATTTGCTGAAAGATAGCAGGTGCTGTCTTGATGCCAAATGGTAGGCGAGTGTATTGAAATAACCCTCGATGAGTGTTGATAGTCAGAAGCTCTCTACTATCATCATCTACTTCTACTTGCAGATAGGCATCGGAGAAGTCTATTTTCGCGAAACATGTACCACCATTTAGCTTAGCAAACAAGTCTTCAGGAACTGGTAACGGGTATTGATATACGTCCAATGCATCATTTAAACCGGTTGAGAAATCAGCACATATGCGTAGTGTACCATTGGACTTTCTAATCACTACGATCGGCGCTGCCCATGCAGAGTAATTGACCGGTTGGATTACTCCAGCTTGCTGCAAACGATTAAGTTCCTGATCAACTAATTCAAGAGCAGCGTATGGTACAGGACGTCTCGGACGAAAAATGGGTTTAGCATCTGGTTTCACGGGTAGATGAACTTTCATTTTGGTGCAGTGACCAAGGGTATTTTGAAAAACAGGAGCGAATTGTCTCTTCAGCTTTTCCAGTAACTTTTCACCTGTCTGTTTTGCACGTATAGGGGTGTCTAATGCTGGACACGACACGCTGCAAACACTGTTGATGGGTACATCCATTATTCCAAGTTTTTCTAGCATATCAAGACCAAGGAGATCAAGGTATGGTCGTTCTGTAAGATAGCATATTCCTTTACAGCTATTTCCGTTGAAGGAAAATTCACACTGTAATTCGCCAACCAGTTGCAGAACTCCTCCTGACGCGTTTTTAGCAATTTTCTTAGATGGCTTTATTGGCGGTTTCCCAAGCAGCTTATATGTTTCTCTAGACACTAGGGTGATATCGGATGCTGTGTCGATTTGAAGACGAGCTGGTATGCCGTTAATCTGGATAGTAACATACTTTCTCTGAATGTCATAGTCTGTTTGAAAGGCTGCTACCAGAGAAAGTGATTGAGATTCGGCTGACTTCACCATGTGTCGAGGACGTCTATGTTTCTTCTTGGGCTGGGACGTACGATTCGGTGGGCAATGATCTTCTTTATGTCCACGTTTATTGCACATCTGACATTTATGCTTCTTAAATGGGCAGAATCGTACAAAGTGCCAATCACCACATAACCAACATGCAGTCGTTGGTTTGTTACCACTTGTTCTCGGTTTTTGAGCTTTTAACCTAGTAATAGCGTTGACACTACTGCAGGTTAAATTAGGATTTACCTGTTCAATTAACTGATTGTCGTGTCTGATGTTTTGTAGCCACTTACACTCATCTGTCAATGTTCTGAGTGTGATGTTTGGATCTTGATCCAGTCGAGCTAAGAGTCTAGTTCTAATCTCAGCATCTTGAGGTGATTGAAGAGCTTTGATGAATATAAGGCATTTAAATTGGTCTTCTGTCAACGAGCGTAACTTGAACCGTTCACACTCTCTGTTGACGATGTCTGCTAGAGCACCATATTCATCAGTTTCGCGTTTCACCAAATTAAGACACTGATAACGAATACTAAACAATGAAGATGATTCGCCGAATATCTCTGATAATTGAGCTACCGTTTCATCGAAGCTGAGCTCTCGAGGTAACTTTGGTAATATATGATCAGCATAGCGTGCATGTTCATTACTTCCCAGCTTACGCATCAGCAATCGAGTTTTCCATGCATCATCTTGTTTACAGAATTCTATTCTGAATGTGTCTTCCCAACGTTTGAACCACATGAGGAAGGTATTTCCACTATCGGGGTCATAATAGAATTCTGGTATGCTGCTGGCAACTGCATCACAAGAAGTACTTGAAAAAGCATGTGAACTTGAACAATGGGTGTTCAGCTGTTGCGTAAGGGTTTCTAACAACCGCATTTGTGCATCAAGTTGTGCTTGCTGTTGTTGTAGTATTCGATTGAGCTGGTCATCTGATATCCGCATTTTGAACGTGTTTTCCTTTTTCCCCGTCGCCACTGTTATGTTTCTAGCTATAACGACCCAAATACTTCTATTGCTTAGTATTCTTAGACACCAAACACTTGACAAGATCCCAAATCAGAACACGTTTGAACAGGAACAAATTATATTCCAAATAACAAGGGTAGACAGAAGTAGGAATCGTTAGTTAGACAAACGTTAATGTATTTATAGTATTTACATAAGAAGCTTCCAGAATCTTCTGCAACAATCCACTTGAGCTGATTGGTTTAGAAGTAGCCAATCAGCGTGCGCCATCACGATCATGCACTGAGCATGCTTTAATCCGGTCTATATCCCACTAACAGCTGGAAAATTATTCTTGTAGATTCAAAAAACGTTTCATTAGTGAATAATATAATCTATGTGACACTAGGACCTACCCCACTTACTTAATAATCAAACATATTACTTTTTGTTAATAAATTTTTATTGTTCACTCATTATCCTAAAAATATCTAGAGTTAAATTTTAAACGAGAGTCTGGCAAACTTAAAACAAATAACCATCCAGAATTGTTTAATTTATGTTGGTTCCTTAGCTGGTGAAACTTTAGGATGAAAAACTAATTACTTATAAAATCCATGAATCATTATATCTATCATAATAAATTGTTCACGTCTAATTCAAATTTTATCAATTCCACAATATTATAAAGTGACTATTAAAGAATAACAGATAAGTAATTCCTTAATCTAATATGTAATATTTATTCTTTCGTTATAACATTCATTTCTGATTATTCAGGACTTCGGTCAAAGATTCTCGACCATACGAAGAGGATGTCAATCACCCATGCCCTCCTCCTCCTCCAGAAACAACAACTATTGTTGTACCGACTACGACGAAGATAGTTATAACAACTGAGAAACTAGAAATGGGACCATATGGTAGATATCGTTGCAAATGTACATGTAAACCATAATGTTGTATACGGTACACAATCTTCAAAATTCATTGTATTATTTCTGCATACATACATTCATACAAACTACTATTATATTTGTTTCTAAGAATTTCCAATTTACTTTTTTCCATACAAATAAGTTTATATTAGTTTATAGAATGAGGTTATTTAAAATGTTGCAATACAACACTAATCATCTGATGTTGATGAATTTACAGAATTCATGTAGTTCACAAGATCAGTACAAATGATATCAAATTATCATTTTTAACAACGTCATTAACATTGTTGGAATAAAGGAGTTCAATGTATGACACTCTTGGTAAAGTTAGTTTGTTTGTTACATTTAGACTACAGAATAATGTAGGGACTAGTTTAAGAGATTTTTAAACCATAAACAATCACTGAAGATCTCGAAAATAGGAACTGAATAAATAACTAGTTATTGTAGTGCCAATGTTTGATGTTCAAGAAGTATAAAATCATCAGTAAAAAACTAATTTCTGACACCATAGTGTAAGATTTATTGTAATAGGTATACTAAATACTGAATTTTTTCTAAACATGAAACGTAATGCATGAGACTTAAGTTAATCCTTACGTAAACTGTAAACCTTAACCTAAACTGAAGATAAATTTAAACCTACCTTATCCCTAACTTTCATTGTAACATAACCCTAACTATGAATCCCATCTAGAATCCAACAAATGGTGCCTCTCAGATTGTTGTACTCTTTCGATAGTCTGCAGAACGATTGTGTTATATTAGCTATATGGAAATGTTAAGATAAAAAATGCAATAGGAGGCTGAAATATCTGCACTTTTTACGAAAATTCTGTCTATTTTTACAAATGAAATAATTATTTGCAGATATTGGCTTCTGATTAGATAAAACTGGATGTAAAATTCATCTATAAATAGCTCAGAGTTTATATATGGATAATATACATTTACTGGATGAAATATATATTTTATTGTCCTGAAGATCAAGTAAACCGATAGTATAGTTGGCGCATTGAGATCACTAAAGAGTCAAGTGTATAAAAGTAACTGTAAACCTAATTACCACGGGTAAACCGTTTCAAGTAAATATGAACTTATGTAGAATGAAATTTGCTCATTCAGTAGCCCTACACTTCTGCATCTGCACTATTCTCTGACGGTTTTTTGTAGTTAGAAATTCAATCATTATAGTATGTCAAACGATGTACTAATTTTTTAAAAAAATGCTAGATTTAAATTAGTATGCATTTTAAAGAGTGGCTTTTTATGTATGCAACATTACACTGCGTAAGGTAATTCAAGACATAATCCGTGTCCAAATATGCCATTTTACATCTGGCCTTACGACTTCCTAATTATCATGCATCCAACCACGGGTGTATGTCTGAAGTCAATGTGATATACTAGAGATTAAGTACTCCAAAAATAGTTACGTATCTAAACCTAGGTAACTACGAACCAACATTCCCGGTTCCCATAGTGACTATTACATATTGATTTACTCCACGCACATTTTCTAATAGTTCACATCTTCGGTTTTAAACTAGTCGCTAATTCAGAGGTTGCAAAGAATAAATGAAAATTTCTCAAGCAATGGACAGCCACTTTAAAATATTGTTAAATCTTGTCATTGTTCTCAAACTATGCCTCATGGCTCCCTTGTAATTGGGCAGAAAAATAAGGTTAAGAGACAATTATTACCGGAGTTGAAAGAGTTTAAGAAGAATTGAAAAAAGCAACCTCAGGTTAACTGTTTAGAACTGTAGCATCAAGGTTTGCATGTTATATTTCTATGCAATAATAACAAACATTAACTTGACCATTTTTTGTGTATAAGCATAGAACTGTTGTCAGAATAATTACACATTGTTTAGTTGTTGCATTTATATTTACATTGAACACATTGATTTGACTTGTAACAATTGTTAACTCTCGATCTCACCTTCAATTATTGGTGTTTTAATAAATATTCCGTCTACTCTACGTTCTGACTTTTAATATATATCGATTGTGTTCGTGCTTTGTCCATGTTAGTCAATGGAATAACGAAACATAGAGTTATTGAAATATTGTACTGGAATCATAGCATTTTTCAATAGTGACATTTAAGAAATCTTGTTCGTCCATTTTACTAAACTATCCTGGGATCTTTCCATTTCGTTAAGAATCTCCCCGGATGTGTTTAAATCTTTGAAAATACAAGGGGGAATATATAATCAAAAGCTTTGAAAATAATTAAAGACACCGTAACTTCGAGCTGCAGAAAACAGACTGCAAACCTATCTTAAATGCCAAAATATATGCATGGAATATGTACATATAAAATCAATAAGTAAACGAAATTAAAATAAAAATAGACCAGCAGGTAACCTCATCTCGAACTTTTCCGCCTGAACTTAATAGAACTAATGTAGTCGTGTAGATGGAACACTACCACTGGACAACATCAAAGGAACTGAAACTGGACCTCATACAAACAAGACGAGACTATCAAAGTCAAGTGGTTTTCACTAGCATGACATATTGATACAGGATATTAAAATCGCCCTCAAAACATTAAATTATACGACCAAACGCAATTAATGAACTTAATCTATAGTAAATATTCACTGGAACATGATGTGTAGAACATTGTTAATCACTCCAAGCCGATAATTTCTTGATTTACATTACGTTACACCATACTGCATATAGTCTAGAAACAGTTGACCGCATTCGATTACTAACCGATACGGATCAGGAATGTACAATCCAAAATATTTTTAGTCGATGGGTGGGCGACAAAAATTAAATATCATTTATTCTAGTTTAAAACAAAAAGATGATAAAAGTACAATGACTCTAGGGAATGCCGTTTACTGCTCCTGTATGCTAAAAATGATAAATATCTGCTAGTAATTGCGAATGAAATAAATTTGGCTGTATTCCTAAATTAGCACATTTCGTCTGGCGCCACCTCTCTTAGATGTATCCTTGTTCATCAGCCGGTGAACATCTCTACGAGAGTCATGTCACCTAGGTTACATTTCCCAGGTCTCTACTAATATACGACATTTATCTGCTGTTAACAATGCAGTTGCCGACGCCTTATCGCAAACACATTCCTTGAATCGTATCCAAGGTATAGACCTTGTTGAGCTAGCTCGACTTCAAAATGAAGACAACGATTTCCATCGCACCTTATCCACAACAACGCTCAAATTTCAGACGAAAACAACTGGAAAAGGTAAGAACACTTTACTTTGTGATTCTTCTACAATCCCTCGTTGACTATGAAGTTTGTAACTTTTTTTACGTGGCCTATCATTTTTATATTTAGTTGAGTTCAGCTCATATCTCAGTTCGTAACATTATCATAGCCCTTTACAAATAACTACATCGTGTGTTCTAGTACTCAAACGGAGCGCAATGGAGCTGCGCTCTTAAGTTAATAAGAGTGATATGTCTTTTGCTAGTGACTCTCTTCTTGATTCTGCAGTGACACAGAGGCTATCACCACTTGTTGGAGCTCTAGGCATCATGATGAACTTAAATGACGACATGAATTATATGACAGAACTAGAAGTGAAGTCTACTCTAGGCCAAATCAACAGTATTTTGTCAGACCTAGAAACTTTATACTATCTACAACGTAAAAATGATTACCTAAACGTTGAAAAACTTATGCATGTAGAGACCTTTTTTAACTGTATATCCGACGAAGTTGTGAGAAGACTGAAATCCCACCATAAAACCACTGTTTATAATACACCTGATAAATTCCATCTACGTAAAGGAAAGTTGATCATTTTGATAGCCTGTAATATGTTGCATGTCTCGTGCGATTGCAGAAGATTTAGGAAAAAATTGTTGCAAATTAGTTGCCTAATCTTTTTCCATTTTACGTCAACTTTTGGCGCAATGTTTTTTCATCTACTCCGTAAGCAACATTAGATCTGTTACTGGCCTCAAACATATTAAAATAGTTGAAGACTAAACGACTTTGCAACGAAGAACGACTAGTCACATTACGCTACATAACGAGGTAATTAAGCCTGAACCAAAACATGACTAAAGCTTCTAATCTTATCCAACCATACACGCTCCTCATCGTGTTCTAGCATCAGCTGTACCAAATAGAATAAATACTGTCTACCCTACAGAAAGGTAACCAAACCTAGGAATGGTAAATACGTCGATTTAGACAAGTCAGCAACATAGACGTCAACAGATAATCCACACATACACACACACTGATTGTAGCAAATATAGAAATACCAGTAGTAAACTCCAAGGTAGCTTTCATTCCGAGAACCTCACTCCAGATCTACTAGATAGCGAACAACTATCAGAAGCTATCCGAATATAAACTAGCCAATGTACGACTATGCATAGTGAGCTAAAGGAACTTGACTGAATGTCTCAATCCTACCCTGGAGTGTCAAGGCACTTTAAAACCCAGGCCCATAAAAAAAATGCTGACTTTGCCCATAACATCGAAGCAGAGAAAAAGCGAGGCTTTTCCTAAGTTACAGGACACTGTACCGCTCACAACAAGTAATATTTCACCGGAGACCGACCAGAGCTCTTTGAAAATACCTATAAAACAAAGCCGGACAACAAAGCAGCAGATGTATCTCAAGAGAGTGGACTTTTTGCACTTCGCATCAAATAATCCGGAGACGTATTTCGTTGCAGACCCAACCCCTTGTGCAGTGGAGCACTACCAAAGACAACCGTGGTAAATCTAAGTACTATATCTTTAGTAGGGCAGGATGCGCTCCTAACACCTTAACAACTCGCCAATACATACCTCATGTGCCTAAAAATGTACAGTTCGCATATTCTTTGAATCCAAGCCAAATGTACTCGGACTTCATACTACTAAACATCAGAAATCACCAAAACGACAGGGTGGGACACACCTACAAGGTACCTACAAACCCTTCTCAGTAGGCTTATTACACCTACATCAATAGCCCTGCACTTCCCTTTGCAACCCCATGCTCGCATGGAGTTTGCACACACCACTAAAATTCTTCCCCCTCCCAGACTTCAGTGCAACAATACCACGGGTTACTTGATAGTCCTTCTATGGTACATAGTAACAATTTGCCTCTGTATAATTACTAACTTCCTGCCTACAATCCGTTAGACCTTTTTAACATGAACCGCTGTCCATGCTATTACTTAGCCCAATGGACTCAGATGGAAACTAAACTCACAACTTAGCACCTTTTACAAAAACCGAACCTCTTCAGTCGGCCACCTTATTAACCCGTCATATTCAGCTGATTACTCAGAGATTCTGCTGGCTAAGGGTGAACAGGGACATCAAAGAATGGGCACGCTCTTATGTGGCCTGTCAATAGAACAATGTAATTCGGAATAATAAATGCCCTCTTGGCCCTATCCAAACCCCTGACGCTTGATTCGACCACGTCCACTTTGATTTAGTAGGATCTTTACCAGAATCAGACGGACTTTCTTATCCTCGGACATGAGTGAACCGATTCACGCGCTAGTCAGAAGCGATTCCACTGAAAGACATCACTAGTGAAGCGATTGCTCGAGCTTTCGTCAAACGATCTATAGCGAACTTTGGTCGTCAATCTACAATAACGACAGACCATGGAAGTCAGTTTGAATCTGGATTGTGCCACTCTCTGACCAAGCTCCTTGAAACTACGCGCTTCTGAACAACCGCCAACACCCCACAATCTAACGTTCTAGTAGAAAGATTTCATCGACAGCTAAAAGCATCACTTTCATCTACGAACATCCCACAGTAGACCGGCGCTTGCCACTAGTCTCACTCGGAATTCGCAGCACTGTGAAAGATGTTGGGTGCAGTATGGCTGAATTAGTATATGGGACAACTCCTCGACCACCAGGTGAGTTTGTGATAACCGCTCCCACCTCGAAAAACCTGGATATCAATCCTTACGCGAGCCGGATTACAAATGCTATGCCTTCAGTTAAGCCAGTCCAAACTCAACAACAATCGACAGACACTTTTATCTAACCCACCTTAAATATATAGTACACACGTTTCCGTACGTCGTGATGTTCTACGCCGACCTCTCGATACAAGTTATTAGGGGCCATACATGGTCTTGAAACGAGAAACAAAGTACTATGCGATCAACAAGAATAGCGACGAGGAGAACGTCGGCATCGACCGCCTCAAAGCAGCCTACCTAGAGGACAAAAATTTTAATGTCGAACTCGCCAAAATGCCTTCGAAACCTGATATGGATGAAGTCGCCACGCCTCAAGCAACGAATAAATAGGCAATAGGCAACTTGGAAGAGCTCTATAACGCCGAGATCTACACGTTCTGGTAGAAATGTACGTTTTGCAGAACACGAATGAATATTATATCCTTCGATTCTCTCCTAATTTCCTACTCCTACGTATTGCAAAGTTTTTACAAACAAAAACAAAAATTGGATGCAATTTTTTTCCCACATTGCAGTATGCATTTCACACATTTTCGTATGTTTAAAAAATATTATAAACGCTTCTTATTCATTGAGTGTTGTCGACATCTTGCACGTTTTTATAGCCCCATTGAGCTGCCGAATTGTTTTTGCGTTTACAAAATAGGCATGTTTAAAGATGTCCTTTTTTGGATTTCAGGCCGTCTGGAAATGAACAGAGGAAAATTGAAGAAAGAGTTGATATTTTGAACACAATTTTTTTTATGCAACGACACCCTAGTGTAGGAACTGACGTCCAGAAGCTGTACAACTTCCCAAGCTATCAAAGCAACGTTCACCAATGTCTAAAACATTGGGTTTTAACATTTGGCTGGTAAGTCTTAGGGTCCTCACAAACCCATTAGGAGGGAGTAAATAATACCCAAGATAAATAGTTGCACAGGCTCTAGACATTGATTCTGACCATAAGCAAACTTTTAAACTCTTCACACTGAAAGGTAATGTTAAAATCTTTCACAAAACCTTTAAAAATGGGGCCAGATTTATCTTCGACCCCTCCAGGTACTAAGGGATAATATTTTTAGGACACCACCTCTCCTCAATTCTTAATTTAGTCTTTTCTTTGTAATTCCAGTAGGAATGCAATAAGCACTATATTAAGAACATTCCTACTATCTAGACGCAAGTCTTGAGGAACCACCAAGCACAATTCTAAAGTTTGAAGCATGTTACTTAGATATCACATGTTGTCATAGAATCCCGGACGTTTTGGATAGTGCGTTACACGTGCGCCGCGTGGTTGATGATGGTTCATCGTAGTTGGGATCATTTTACAGTTAATGTGTGCGTAAGTTAAAATTAAGTTTTGCTAAACTATACTCATTTTGAAGTTTTCTGCTTCCTTCTACTATGTTAAAAAATTAATTTCATGATCTCTTAAATGTTTATTTGAAGGAAGTTCATTGTAAATAAAATCTTTTAATGCGTTTCATCATAGTTTCCTGTTTCGTCTAACACTACGTCTTACTTATCATCAGTCTGCTGTGTAACCAGAATGGCACGATGTGGATGGCAACGACATATACGATGTACTCTTCAGGTACTTCACCCCCAATAACATTTTGCTGTATCCGTCGCTGCCTGCTTGGTGTTGGCATAATTTTTGTTTATTGGTAGTCACTCATATCTGCTCGGCAGTAACTAATTCTTTAGCATCCACCACTTCTAGCCGTTATATATCACTATTGTTAAATATCGTGGGCAACATTAAACGTCGAGCACCTTTAAATAAACATTTTGCACACAATTTTGTTATCCCCTTCATAGCTACGTTCCTAGTGTGGTTCATGTAATAGATGCTGACAGTATAACTCGCAGTGGCTCGACATAATGTATGATAAATGCCGCACCTAATGAATTTCTGTCTAACGGATACGCTTTGATACCGGTTATATAAGCTCCTTTCCTCTTTCGAATCCGGCTACTCTGAAATTCAACTATAGGGTGGATTTACGAAGGCCAAATATCACTTACTACTTCGAGTGCATCCCTTGGCATATCGATTTAGTTACAATTATTATAATATTGGTTAAACTAAAGTTATGAACAATTAGTATGAATGACTGCTTTACTGAATAATTGAGAAAATTACTTAGGATTAACTAGCACAATTAGATGTTATTGAATTTAAGCTGTGATGTGTTGTAAGCTAAATGTGCTTATCAAACTGAATCACTTTTATATAACGAAATGTCAATAATGAGGCTTAAGTAAAATTAATACCAAAGGCAGGTTTGACTTTTCGAGATATTATGTTTTGTAGATTTCGTGTTCTTAATAGCATCTTCTACCTAAAGTCTCCAAAATAATAAATGTTTAATCAACATCAATTTATGGTTAATTGTGGTTACGATAACTTATATCTTGAAAAATGTTCGTCCGACTACACGTTTTCTTTCTTAAGTCGAGGGTGGAAACATTGTTTAATTGTTGTGTATTAACCGAGTGATCTGTCTGATCTGAGTAGATTCTCCTGTATATTGGATGAAAATTTGACAGGTCATACCATTGGAGTAGTTATTTGCTATCTGCAAATCGAAAACTTAGTACTTTAAGCTTCGTAAAATTACAGTGAGCTTGCAAAATATGATTTATTCTCATCTAGTGACGGCCAACTTGACTTTCTGTAAACTGGTTTGATACTCATATTTTTTTAGCATTTCGATTACGCGGTTCGGCTTTCGTGGCATGATATACACTAAAATGCATATTTAGTAACTGTAGCAGCACATAAACTTAGTGTTATTTGTTTAAGTGTCTCCAAATGACCCATCTTTGTAAGATACCTTTTTTGTTATCAATGGACAGAACACCAGTTTTATCAATGAGCTGATCCCACTTCTAATATGAATTTTGGGATAAATAATTCAAACTTTCTGTTGTGTTATGACGTGAAGAAAGAGAGGGTTTTGGTTGGTTGTAGCGAGCGCCAATGAAGTGTGCCTAGCTGATAATGCACGACTGACCTAAGCCCATTCACCCCCAAGCCGACAATAGAACAACTAGAATTGGGAACCGGAAAACGGAGAACCAAGATCAAGATCGTATTATATTTTAATCATGTCTTTATATATACATGAAATCAGACCACAGTGAACCAATCAAGAATTTAACATTGATACAGAACAAAGGAAGGAGTGGAAGTGAATGGGTACAACTTGTACACAATTAAGTAAACGTAGTTTATATTAAATAACAATATACTAAGAGTAAATGTACTAAACGAAAGGACCGGGCAAGGGGAACATAACAGTTATAGAAATGAAATGATTACACTGTCCATAGTTATGATAAATGAAATAATGTTCTAAAACACAATTCTCAAAGATAGTCAATCACCATTAGGTGCCCAGCATATCATGTTGTTATTATGAGCTTCCCATAATTTCATATTTTTGTACACAATCGATGTTAATTACCAATTATGATAGTGGTGATGACAATAGTAGTTAAAGGTTGTGGGAAAAAATGTTGACTGAAGTTCAATTATTTTGGTGAGTAGTACAAGGATGATAATAAGCCTAATAAAACATTGAAGGTTTTATTATGAACACGTCACTATCTACATTTTTTACAACCAACTATTATTGTTACCTTTGTATGTATTTTACTTTCTGTTCCCCTCGCTTGGTTAAAATGATTTTGACAGGTATTATACGAGTTCTGTATCCAGTTAAAAAACTGAAAATCGTTAGTTAGATTTAAGCCTATTAGTGTAATTTACTGTTCGTAATTAACCTTAATTCTTAGTTATTTCATTGTATTATTTTTATATGTTGGTTAAACATCTATTTCTGAAATAATTTCATCTCACGTTTCAGATATATTTTACTGCCATCCACATTCTTTATTAAGCAACAATTGCTCGGTCATGACACATAGCTCTGATACCCAGTCTTCCAACAAAGAACGCCTTGAGAATGTACGTCCTTATTTTAACCTTGAACTGTTTGCATTCTAGGTAGATATATTCAAGTGCAATTTTTTCACACAGTTTTCTTTGTCTAAAGCGACCTTAAAGGGATTAAAAATGTCAGGTTACACAAAACCTACTCTAATTCAAAAGTTGGTTTTAAAACCTGCTCTTCAGGGACAAGATGTGGTGGCTGAAGCACCTACTGGTAGTGGCAAAACGATCGCTTTTGTAATCCCTATACTTGAACTTCTTCATCAAAGTAAAGTATCTATGTTGGACGGTCCTGTTGCTATAATTCTTACACCAACTAGAGAATTGTCACGACAGATTTTCAGTGTATTCGCTAAAATTGCTCGTGAACACCGTTTCACAATGATGAACATTATGGGCGGTAAAGTGTCGGTAGGTCTGTTTTCCTAATCTAGAACCTTGCGTATATTTTAACATTTTTTTCTGGGTGTTTGTTCTTTGATTCCTTAACATTTCAAACAGTTAAATGTAACGGAACATTGAAAGTTGTTATCCAATGTCATTCATTCTTCCTCTAACTACTCAGTCTAGTTTAATCTCATAATTTTCATCCATCGATCTCGTTTGTTCCTTTTGAACAATATTTTTCATGTTCGTCTATATTACAATCGATATTGTTTCTTCTTGTTGGTTTACTATTCTGCTGTGCTGATGTTGGATTTGGCAATTTGAACGGATATTTATCTGCTACAGGTCCTACGTTATCTGTTACTGACTAATCAACGATTAATGCAAATGAATAGTCTTGAAGTTGGGGGGGGGACTCTTGCATTTCATTAACTGATTGCTACCTATAATCACGTGTATGTATATGCATTCAAACATTTTACAGACAATAATGACTTTCCGTAGTGATTCACCTCACTGATTAAAAGTCATTTAGTTAGGAAAATGTGTGATATTTCAAATGAATTCTCCGATATTCTAATTAATCGTATTTCGATGCAGTTCTTTTGCTCAGTAATCCACTCATTAGGTTGTTTTGCCAGCCATTAACAATACTAAACCTGAATCATATCCATCAGTCCAACTTATCACACCTCACCATCAAAGCAAGATTAATATTAAAGTTGTGGTAACATATGTCGTGATAATGTTACGACAGTCATGCGTACCTCAACCAGGTCGTCTGATTATACCAACATAACTCACACCAACCGACTACACAATGGATTGACTGTCTCTAGCTTCCCCACTATATAATTAGATAGTATCATCTATTTTTTGCCATAAACACCTTCATAATTGTTAAAATACATAAGTTCCTGTAAGAAGGTTACGTATACATACTCTTCATCTAATTCAGAATGATCAGCCTGATAGTTTTATTGATATTCACATGAACAGTATGATTTTAAATTGAGTATATAAATAGGGATTTTGTAGAAATGTTACATTGTCACTCATTTCCAAAGTCAATTTAAGTCTATGAAAGCGATCAACATAAAGCCTTGAAGTGAAAATTCTTGCTTCTTAATATTTATCCTCAAATCAGTTCTGTTGTATCATGGAAAGGTATCAATAATGATATCCAATTTCGAATTAAATCTTAATTGTGTTGGTAAGTAGTTAACAACTAATATAATATTTTTCAGTTTTTTGTAGAAGCTTCTTATATTTATTAGTTTTAAATTGCACTCTGTAAGGTGATCGTGTCGACCACTCGAAAGTCTGACCAGCATTGGTTGGTTGGTGTCTGATTGATTCGAAAAGCTTACTTGTGAAGATATCCGTCTATCAATTAAAGGATAAATATACTCGTCAACACTCCTCTCTGTTTCATTGTGCGAATGCGGGACGCGGCTATTAAGAGTAGATAACATTCATAGATTACCAATATATTATCATAGATGTCTTCGAAACATCACTCGCGCTTGTTGAGACTACCAGGTAGGCAATGGTGAGGCTAAACGCAGTGTATTCTTGAATGATGGTAAATCAATTAATGTAGCTGTAATCTGATCTGATCTTCAGTCAACGACTTTAGCCAGAAACGTTCACGTTCACAATTAACGAAGCGTACATGAGTGGAAAAATTAGCATCTTTATTCATAATCAGTTTCACACATTGACATCGAGTTTCTAATTTAGAGAAGTTTTCTTCAAACTGTTGGCTTGATAACTAAACAATGTCAGCAAATGAACGATCACGTTGGTTCTGTGGGGAAAAGATATTTAAGTATTTATCTAACTTCTGGGACCCAATTTTTAACCTACTAAACATCATCTTGAGTTATATAGTTAGATTTAAATAAATCTTCATATCCTCGTAACCATATATTAAAAGTAACATTTGTGTCAGGATCATAGTGAAATTCGGCAATGCTGTTGGCGATACTACTAATTGACAGTGCAGTGGTAAAAGTAAATGTACTGAGTGGGAAGTAGATGTAATTTTCATGCCTGCCAAAATTTATATTGGTTTTAGCTACTGCTCTAATAATAATTCAACTGTTACAATAATCCACGATTGTACCGGCCGCGTCGTCACTGATAGGGTTCCCGGAAGAAAGGTATATAATAGTGATTTAGACGAAACGAGAAGCAATGACCAACGACACAAATGCTACTAAATGAAGTTAAGCTATTCTCTGCACCTCAACCCACTAGCCAGAACAAGTGTAGCATGGGCAGGAAGATTGCGATTCATAATCAGCCCGAAAGACGAATAAACAACACACAACTCACGCGTATTTACGTCAACAAAATTACAGGGAATTATTAAAAAAATCACTAATCGAGTAAATATCACAAAGTTGACATGGGCAATGTACAAAGTTACACTGAATTTATACAATGATTATACTTAAAAGTTATCACACTGGATTAACTTAATTTCAATTGAAGTTAATCAAAAATCAATTTACGAGATTCACCACAATGTCTACAATTTGTTTCTCTGAGTAAATAGTCATCACTGTGATTGAAACATGTATTACGTATGCCGAACCACAGCCTACCTCGATGCTCATTCCTGACTGATGTTAGAGAAGGATGAAAATAAGCTAAGAGGGTGGCCAAATCAGAACATGGTATCAGTCTAAGAAGTCACTGACTACTGTTATAAACTGTGTTTGTAAATGTATTCCACTTGGTTGGCGTCTGCACTAATATCTGGAGACTGCGTGGCATGGCTCACAGTGGATCATATGAATTAACTCTTTTGTCGTCTCTTAGATCATGTGCTTCAAATCACTTTGTACGAATTATTATTTTCTCCCTGTATCATGTTCTATTTGTCCACTTTTTCCTTACTACCACTGATGTATCTACTACTTATACTAATTTAATGTCCATCTTGCTGTGTTAATGGGGTTTGACAACTTGGACTAGTGCACATACATGACTAGTTCTACGATATTCATTACTGACTGGCAATCAGATGAACACTTCAGCACAAAGAATAGATAACACGCCTCATTCATTTTGGTGATGACATCAGTTGCCTCAATTTCACAATGTATTCTGTTAGATAATCCCATTGAGCATTGAAATTAGATAGTACGAAATTCTTACCCAAATATTGACTTCAACCTTCCGTTATCACTATATTCACACTTTTCTCTAGTTTTTCGTTCACTTATAATTACTCTAGTTCATTTTTATGTGTTTTTCTTGAAAAAGTTTACTATGTATTATTAAAAATTACTTAATAATAGAATATTATAAGTAGTGGTCTGTTTTTTTATTTCTGACTACTTTTATTAGATTAGTAAATGTTCTTGCATTAATTTCATTTGTGAGTTTATTAATTTCCGTCCTTGTTGTATCCTTGGGTTTGGGCCGAGTTCTGATTGACGATTTTGGCTAGCCAGTAAACGCGCAACTTTAGTAAGTTGATTGGATAATATACATCTGGTGGCACAACTGGATTTTCTTAGCTTACTATTAGCCTGTTTTAAGTGGCATAAGAAGCCATCCAACCATAATTAAGTCTATATTTGAGACATTCGTTCGAATAAATACAAGACTAAACCGCGGAATACTACTAATAATGATAGCTTTATTCAATAGTGTGTTTAGTACAATATGAATTTTCAGCATATTCAAGTAATAGAAGTAAAACGTTTAATGTACTTGTAATCAAATATGTAAAACAATACTACGAAAACAAGTTGTGAAGGCTTAGTCATTCTCGTTGACTCATCCGATCTATCAGTGCCCATTGTAGAATCAAGGAATACAATATTCCACCTTCATTTAGTTCCTAAATCTATATTTGAATTCTTTATCATTTATTATGTCACTCACGCATAAGTAACAAAGCTGTTCTGATAAACAATGTTATTCATCATGGAAGTTTTTAGTTTCCGTTCGTAATTTAACAACTTCAATCTGTGTAGCTATTCTGTTAGTCATCTTCATATTTGTATATGGGCTGAAGCACTATGTGAGCACCCAAGCCGTAAAGTATGGTTTTTCTAAGGGAATGCTCCTCTAGCCTTTGATCTAATTTATTAAACAGTAAGTCTGTAATATAAAGTGTTTCCCAATCATATTTGTTGACCGTAATAAGTCTATACGCCATTCGTTTTATCGATGTTCAGGAGCTCATATACTCCACCGATTTAGAATCAGGATGTTCCAGCCCCATCAGTTTAATAAGTTCTGGAGATTCATTTTCTGTCATCTCTTTTTCGTAAAAACGTCACTACGCGAAGACGGTAAATAGGACTTATCTACTAAAGGCTAAAATCACATGGCCCACTCTATCATGCCGAAGCATTTTACAACAGCATGCAAGAAACTGTTTTTCATAACTTTAGAATGTGAAACAGTTGTTCAGTGATCGTAATGCCAGTCATCTCTAGGTCATCAACGTATGAATATTCCACACATACGTCAACGGCCTTAACATAGACTCGATTAATTAAGTTCTTTTTACTTTGAACATAGTTTTCAAGTTTTGTTCTCTTTAATAATCTTAGATACGTTATTATGTCATTATCTTTATAGGCTTTAAAAGATCAAGAATGGAATAGTATAGCACGAGCAAATATTTTAATTGGAACTCCTGGTAGAATGGCTCAACACCAAACAGAAAATTCACTTTTGGATACTTCAAATCTCAAATTGCTTGTACTAGATGAGGCTGATAGATTGTTAGATCCAACTTTTCGAGAAGACTTAGAAGTTATTCTTCAGAATTTGACTCCCGATCGACAAACCTTATTGTTTTCAGCCACAATAACAAAGTAAATTTATAAAAGAAAAGCTTTTTTAGTTGACTTTAAAAATTTAAAAAGAGAAGAAACAATTATTAGTACAGAATAAAATGAATTCATTTTATCCTAATGGTTTCTCATCAGCTGTATACAGCCTGGAATAATATTTTTCAAAATTAATGTTTTAAACAAATTTCAACTTACTTGTGAGGATGAAGTTGGTTGAAACTTCATTTACATAAACATGGTAGACATATAAACATAATTAAAATGTATATAATATTGGAAACATATGTAAACGATGCAGGTACCAGAAACAGCAAACATATTAGTAGTCAGAGTTTAAGCAATTACGTAATGTGAAAATTAAAAAAGACAGTTTGTAGCAATTAAGAATGATACAAATTAGACTCAGTCAGTTAAACTCAAATGTGACATGATGGTGTAATTAGATTAATTAGATTTAACAGTATAAACAGTGATGTAACTAAATTGATTCTCATTTGACGGTTTGGAGTTTTCTATCTATTAAACACTAAAGGATTCTAATGTGTCGATTTGTCGTTCTGTGTTAATCGGGTGTTTGTCGATTGCACCATTAAATGTTTTTATTACTCCAAATCACAAATCTTTTCGTGCATGTTCATGAAATCGTACGTAGGCTCTTGTTTCCGTTCTGCCAACTTAACTACTTCTGAAGGTATACGTAAATCTATAGAAACAGTTGGTGGTAACATGGGAAGGGAGCCTGTCAATTTTCGATTGTCTCAGAGGATATGTTATTCTATATAATGTAACTAACATTGCAGTTAAATACGTCCTCGTTAGTACTGTGTTTAGTCTTATTCCGACTGTTTCTTCAACGTCATCACTTTTAAATTCGAGTTGTATAAAAACAGTCTTTCTTCGATTATGATTTCGTTAAATTTATCGGTTTTATTTCTACTGTATTTATCAATGAATTTCTCTGGATAGCCATTCTTTTTTAAGCATTGCTCGATGTTCCTAAGTTTCGCATCTGTTTTATCAGTCGTACAGATCTTTTCTTGATCATAAAGAAATAAAAAGATAACAATAAGCATATGTGATTAAAGTTTCATAGAGCAGTGTCCAATGTCTACAATTAACTGACTGGCGACATTATGTGGCTCGGAATTCGTCACAGTGGAGCAAGTGTGTCCACTCTTTATCCTTTTCTAAATCTTAAGTTCCATTATTCTTGAGCAGACACTTTTGCTTTATTCCTTTCTGTCCTATTCTACTGTTGTGTTGATCTTCAAAGTTTGATCTTGCCGTGCTAACATGGTACGGCAACCTGGACTTATGCGCATAGTACCAGGTTCTACGTTGTATATGGTTGACTGACTACGGACTAATTATGAATTTCCTATTACTCACTGACTGTAGCTTAGTAACTACTGAAAGCTATAAATTATTGGACTGTTGTTTCGTCTTGTTATGTAACTCAGCAAGACACACTTCTGATACCACCAATCCGATGCATTCAGATCTTGTGGCTAATATTTTTTACCTTTATACCACTAAGTTGGCATCCAGTAGTTCATATTTATAACTCAGCAACAATCGTCAGTTGTTCACTAATGAGAGCTTGTGTAAGTTGTGGCCAGTGGAGTTTAAACATGTGTATGTGACAAACATCCCAAATGATAATGAATGACCGTCACACAATATTGCGAATTGACTAAGGTTAGGATCATTAACAGTTGAAGGCTAACTTAGTGATCTGAATGTAAAGCGCTAACCGCGAAACCCAAGAACCTTGTGTCATCTCCCTGATCGAGTCGTGGAGTAGTACTGCTGAGGAGATTTATACTATTACGTGACAGTCATCTAACGAGTCCTTATCCTCTGATTAAAATCAATCCGTGATGTGAAAATTCAGGTTTTTGCTTTCACTTCTATTTTTTTATTATTTCCATTTTTCTTTCGATTAATTCAGAGCTACTGATCAACTTGTTCGTCTCAGTATGCGTAATCCCACAATTGTATCAGTAAATAATAAAACTACTAGTGCTTGTAGTACCACTCCATCAGATGAATTACATACACCAGATGAACTACTTCAGTATTATGCCGTTGTTCCGTTAGAACAAAAATTGGATACACTTTGGACATTTCTTCAAAGTCATTGTAAAAAGAAGATAATTGTGTTTTTTTCAACACAAAAACAGGTTTGTTAATGCATTGTTTGCCTTCAATCATATTTCCTTTTACTATCAGATGAGTTTTCTTCATGGATTGATGTCACGCCATAATGGAAACTGAAGGTCTTTAGTTTCATTTCCAGTGTAGTCATGAGTGCGTACTGTTGAAGAATTCCAAGCTTAAACGGAATAATTATCTATTCCTTGCCTATTTTCAATGGACTCGTTTACTAATATTAGTTTGTGACTAAAACTCTGTTTTATTATTAAGGAAATTAAATTATGTTTGTTATGTCTCTTAAAAAATTTCTGATATCATTAGTTAACAAATTATGCATATTACCTGCATAAAATTTGGTTTTAGTTCAACATAATCCTACTCTACTAGCCACAATTAGCTAACTGATAGTTATCATACTAGTTAATATCAACTTTAAAACTATTGCACTTATTATGTCACAAATTTGGAATCTTGTGGTACGCTTTGAAAAGTATGAGGTTTTCACTATGAAAATAACAATTCATTAAAAGATCGTGCTTTTCTAGTATTAAACTATTCCTTCTTACTTTTTGTTTGGTAAGAACTTCAATAGAATTCCAATTTCTTCTTCATATGTATCATGAAAAAATATACTTTTGTGGTATAGTCAAATGGGAAATGTTAGCTTTTCCAATAAAATTCGTATTTAAACAACATTATGGAGATAATTTACGAAATTTCAAATAAAGCTCAAACTAAAATGCTAAAGTCACTTAATTGTTTGCCTTAATTTTTCTTCTCCTATATTAAGGTTCGATATGTATATGAATTATTTCAGTTGCTTAGACCATATTTCAAAACTCTACAACTTCGCGGTAATATGAATCAGCAAAAACGTTTTCAAGTTTACGATCGTTTTGTTAATTCTCCTCATGGTTCCGTACTTCTTGCTACTAATTTAGCTGAACGAGGTTTAGGTGAGTATAAGTGTTTGTATATTTCATGTTCATAAATGAACCATGGAAAACCAGGAAGCTCTGGATACCTGTTTCATCTTTTGTAGTAAGTATTCACGATCCTGCCAGGGATCGAACTTAAAACCTCTGAGTCTCATGACAGGACCAATTTTTAAACTACTAGATACTCTTTTAGAAGTTTGAAGGTTGTGCTCTTGCCACAGTACTTACACTCGATAATACAGAAGCTATCCAAATAGCACTTCATCAGTTTGCAAATTAGTACGGTATGTACTTTGCAACTCCTAAATGCGATATGCTTCTGTGAGACTGGCAGGAGTCTGTGCTTCCATTCATTCTTTGTGATGAGTCATTCGAAGGAGTCGAAAACTTCATGTACCTCGGTAATCATATTATTTTTGCGATGACGTAGTAAACAAAAACAAGAGCACCATATACTGATCTGGATCAACTTTGGCACCGTGATCAAGTAAGTTTAGCTCCAAAAGACTAGGTGTATAACGCATCGATTAAAGTTTCGCCTAATGCTTGCATAATCTAATTCTGTTATGACGTGAATGAAAAGAAGGAGGAGGGTGATGATTTTTGGTTGGTGGACGCGAATACCAATACGATGTGTGCCTAACTAAGAATGCACGATTGACCTAAGCCCATTCACCTCCCTAGGCCGACAATAAGACAACCAGAACTGAGAACAGGAAGACTGAGAGAGCGAGGTCCAAGGTCGTATTATATTTTAATCATGCATTTATATATACATAAAATCAGACCACACAGTAAGCCAATCGGAAATCTAACATTGATACAGAACAAAAGAAATAGTGGTAGTGAATGGGGAGAACTTGTACACAACAAAGTAGATGTAGTTCATAATAATAAACAATATACCAAGAGCAAAATATGCGAAACAAGAGAACCGGGCAAGGGGAACGTAACAGTCATAGAAATAAAATGTTAACACTGTCCACCGTTATAATAAATGAAATAATGTTCTAAATCACAGTTCCCGAAGATAGCCAATCTTCATTAGGTGCCCGGCATATCAAATTCTTCCATTTTCAACCATGGTTTCCACTTAAGAATTACTCATATCGTCAGGCAGCACCATTTTATTAATGCTAAAGTCCACCATTAGGTGTTTGGGCATCATAACGATAATTCAGTTAGTGTCACCTTGAAATATCAGCTTCGGTGGCTTTACTGTTCTTTAAGCATGTCACTTCAGCATATAATGCTACTTGATGATGCTGAGATTATGTGAGATAATTGGTGGGGGAGGAGAAGGTGGTAATCACTTTATGACATACATTCTTGATATGAAAGTTGTAAATTGTTTCTCACATCTGTCAATCCATCACGACTCTAGTTTTGGTCCTAAAGGTGGTGCAGTTCATTGGCCAACCATCTGTTGCATTCTCAACTTAAAGAAACCTATCCGATTGTCTTTTTAACTGGTCTGTGTCTTGTAATATGTATACCCTCTGTTATCCCTTCATAATATTATCTTTTTGTTTACGTGGGGTGTATATTTTTGGCGCCTATTTGTGTCAAATTATTGTGTTGAAATAGATGAATAACATGGAATACTGTTCGAACTTACAAGCCAAATGTACCAACCACTAAATCACAGATCGATAATTCATCCATCCGGTTTCCTTATCTTTATTCTTATGAATTTTGTGTGAATTAATCCAAAATGGTTAGTATTAGTAAAGAAATACGTGAAAAGTAACTCAGTGTTGATTCTGTATTGTCCTTTTTGTAATTTTAATCTTGTTTGTTTTATAGATTTTCCAAATGTTCATTGGGTTGTTCAATTTGATTGCCCACATTATGTTGAAGATTACGTACATCGTATTGGTCGAACTGCCCGTCATGGACATATTGGTCGATCATTATTATTTTTATTACCATCTGAATCTAGCCTAATTGACATTCTTGCTAAATATTCTGTAGTGCTAAGACAAGTGAAGTAAGCTCTCTCGCCTTATATATATATATATATATATATATATATATATATATATATATATATATGCGTAATCGCTAGAGTAGATATAAACGCAATTCCATGAAGTCATTAACTGTTAATTTGAGCTATGTTGACAGCTGTAGTCTATCTGATAGAAAGGGGGGGTTACATGCGATAACGATAATCAGTAGTTCGAGAAGTCCAGTTACATAGGTTGAAGTCGGCCATATAGGAAATGCATTCGTTCCTCATCTTGATTTAAATAACGAATTCAGTACTCCGTGAAAATTTATTTTCTTTCCATCTTAGACTACATTTTCATCCTTTACAGATTATTCCGTCTCTTTTTTCCATCTTTTTAATTTGATGTGAGGTTTGACAATTTGAGCCAAAGTTATTTCAGATTAAATAAATGCTTGTAAATATTGAATAACACTCTCGCGATAAGTAATTATACAGGTTCCAGCTCTTTCATTTCGAAAACTTTAAGTGCTTATGTTGATGACAGACAATCATCATTGAAAATATTATGCTACAAGTGACTGGCCGTCAATATTCCAAATTTCAGTCGCCTGCCATCAATCTTGCAGATCAAAGCCGTTCCAAATTTTAAGCAGAAACCTACCTAACAATCTTTCCCGACGACAAATACTAGTTGAGAATTAAATGTTTATAATATGATTATTGGTTTTATTAATAGTAACACAATCTGATGAATTGTTTTGTGTGGACTTTCCACAGTCTAAAGGTTATTGTCATTATGAACTGGCTCATTTGTAGTGCACATTTGTCATCCTACTCGGTATCGAATCCATTTGAATCAGTTCTAAGCATTTTTCATAAGTAGCCACAACCATCTGATTCAAACAATTTGGAAAAGAGATAATATCTTTCTGACTTTATTAAATAAATTGTTATATCATAGGTGACTAAACTTGCAAATGAGGATATTTCCACTACGAATTGACACCAACTAGAAAACTATTGCAACTTATTAAGTTATATTTCGGGGCTTTTTAGTAATGCACATATTTGGACCCCATGAGGAGTCGTAACCAGAACGCTTTGTTCACTCAATCAGTCTTAATCAAAGTACAACCCAGTGCATACTTACTTCGGTCCATTTTACCATAACAAGTCACAACATAGCCATCAAAAAGAATGCCATAATATTAGGATGTAGTTATATCCATGTGGGAAAACTCGAACGGATGAAACTGCCAGCCACAATTCAAATTTACTAAAATCTGTAATTATCAGTGACATCAAGACAGTTCGCTTAGGATATGAATGTTCTAATAGAGGTTAATGTAATGTAGTCATGATTATCAACAGTAGTGGAAACTTAACCCCCTAAATAAATAAATAAATATATATATATATATATATATATATATATATATACCTGGCGGTCTCAATAAATGCGATAGATGTTTCGAAGATATCTAAGATAAAGTGGTGGTAACCCAATAATGTCATCTATACTTGATTGTCATGTTTCGTATCAGTGCAATGAAGTAAATAGGACTACTGCTCATTAAACTTTGATCGTTAGATGAACGCTACCCACACCATAGTTGACTTAGGTCAGCAAAAGCGAAGTGGGGTTTCATCAGATACCGACTTACTTGGGTTTATTGGACGAACACGATAAGTGAAGTGGTTGACGTACTCAAATATTTCACTTATCTTTAGTAACTATATGGACTAGTCCTGAAGCAACAACTTGTATTTGAGAGAAGAAATTCCTGAACATGAGTATAATGCAACCGCTTTTTAGAACTAGGTAGCATCTTTTTCTTCCATGCATAGTGTGTGGCTTTATGCCCACGAGCATCAATCTGAATATCTCGTATATGAGACTCCTTGTTGCAATTTAGGCCGTGTCACTTCATATCCTTAACTGAAACGTCCATACTTCATTTATCACATTGTTTTGGTAACTAATGACTTTAAATAAAGAATCGATGCGTACAAAATTATAGTATATTCATTTTATTACATAACGTTTACTGTTTCTGTTGAAAAAAGTTTATCAAGTAGTAATAATTGGTGTTTGTATTCAACCAAATAAATGTTTAGATTCCCTGAATCGAGAATACAAAGAAGAGTTTCTAAAGAATCTTCGAGTTTGTTAGCCCGTAAATTGGAACTTACTCAGTCAGCACGTCTAGCATTCTCTGCTTATATACGAGATTATTGTTTAATGGCTCGGATAAATTCAACCAAACAGCACAAACGTAACGAGACAACTGGCGTATTCAATGCAAAGGCTTTGCCAATAGAGAAATATGCGAATTCACTTGGTAAGTTTAATGTGAGCGGTGAATATCTACTGACATTTTCCTAGTTGTCATATCAGTTAATTTGAGTGTAATGGTTCACTCCGAATTTCAGTGGGAAGTATTGTGATCGTACAATGTCTTTTGTGCTTGTTTGGAGCTTAAGGTCAGCGAGGTGGTTTGCTTAGGTGACTACTCTCTACTCTTCAGTCTATAAGTCTAATAAACTTTAATTTCACAATACGCAGCAACGACATTATGCCCTGATGACATTCGCCACTTCAATATTTTGGAACTATCTACTTGGAATCCGTTTTCACTATTTTACTTTTGTAGAAACATTCATATATCACCATATGAAAACACTTAGAGATGCAAAGCGGACTGTTATCGTCGGTCGTAGCACGATATTCGAAGGGATCATACTTTTGCCATGCTATTGTACCAAACTATTTGTGTAATTAGTAACACCAAAAAGCTGTGAGATCAGTGCTTTAAAGGTCAACGCTCTTATTTTGTTGTTGATTATTGATTCTACTACTATAAAAACTGAGATATCAGTTGTTACGGCATTCGACTTTCTGTCACTAAATCGTAGGGTCAAACTCCGCTCCATGTAGTTCGATTTTAGCTATCGAATGATACCAGTAGCCCTCACAAATTTCATCGTTGGGAGTCAAGTACACGAATTTGTTTTCGGTAAATTGCATCATTAGCCGTTTTGTTAAAATTCATGCAGCAATATATCATCTTAATCAGTATCCTCATTGCTATCACAGGTTTACCATTCATATCATCACTTCCAAAAGAATACCTTCAACTAGTTCCAGATGCTGTTAAATATATCAAATCGTTTCCAACAGTTGTAGCAAGTTCATCTGATAATGTTACTCAGTTATCGACTTCTATTATTAATGATAATAGAGATGATGAGTTAAGTACTGTGAATTTGGAATCGACTTCTTCAGCTCCAGCAGCGTTAGTAGCAGTTAAAGATGACAATATCGATAACACGGATAGTGATGATAATTTATTACTTAGAAAACCTTTGAATACTTTCATGCCTAATTCATCTGAATTGAAACCGTTAGATCTAGTTGAAAACTCAAGTACAGATGATGAAAATGAAGATATTCAGAATGCAATTAATGAATTTAAAACAAGTGGAAAATCTACTAACAAATCGGTGAGTTGTTTGTCATTTCATTTGGTAATCTTTGTTAATGTGGATTGAAATGCTGAATCCTTTTAACATTTCATAAGTCAATGCTACTAAATTTTATCAAGTTATTAATAACCTTACGTTTAAAAAAAAAGTGTATTATTAGCCGATATTTGTATTGTTTGAACGTCATTGACGTTTTAGTATTTTAAATTCATATGTTAGATAATTAAAATTGGTCAGCTGCAAATATTGTTTGGCCTAAGTTTTTTTGTTAGATGGCAATCATCAGCTAGCTTTATCCAAAATCTTAAATAAATCGATTGGGGAGCAGTAGGACGAAGAGGTTCGACGGTGAAGTTGTATTTCTGATCCCTTAGAGGTTTGACGGCAGCAAGATGTTTCATCCACAACAGGACAGTGTTGGAAACGTTCAGTCCTAGAAATGTGCACCTTTCCGTATTTCATAGATTTTCCTCTCCATCGAAAAGGTCTACACAAGCAAATAACTAACACATGAAATTACTTGTAAAAGTCCTGGTAACCAGCCTCAAACAACTGCCTATTGGACAATGCGATCATAATTCCAAGTTTCATGTCCACCTTCAATTTAATTTCATTTTCAGGTACCTCAGGAATAACGTTTTCATAGTATGGGTAATTGAAAAATGATAACTCCCCTCATATCTCTAACAGCACTCAACAGATTGACTTATAACATAGAATAAAGGTATTTATTAGATCACAAGTAAACTTAAGTTTATAGTCTTTATAAAGCTTCTAAGAAGGACTTTAAACTTGGTCACGAATTCAGTAATCATTTATTCAGAAAAAAACACTGCGTGTTGCAACCTCCAGTATGAAAATGTAACTATTTCTAACAGTATGCCACTTAGAACTTCGTTTAACATTTTTATGAATCATCTTGATGTAAGTTTATCATCGGTTTTTTCACAACCTAATTATTGTTTATTTTATAGAAAAAATTAAGTCGTATGCAGTTAGCGAAAAGAGAATTAAAACGGAAGATTCGATCTCATCGAAAATTGGAATTTGACGATGAAGGTCATGTAAGCGTTAATAGTGTACTTTAATCTCTTTTGATATAAGGTAATGTAAGTTCGCCAAGTACAAATGTGTATGTTTGGATATGGAGCATAATTCATTTGTGTAAGGGCTAATGATACTACCCAGTTTCTTAAACTGAAGTAGGATTTAAATGTAGGATCCGGCGGTTGACAGTGGAACGCCTGAACCCGTAGGCCCCTAAAGTGAGGGAGGATAGCGTCACTACATTTTTTTTAGTAATGACTTTTAAATACGACTTCTATTCGATTAGCAAATTATCTGTTAAATCCCGATAGTTTGCCCGATAGTTCGTTCTATCACAACAGTGCTGAACTACATAATTTGTGTTCATGGTCAACTCAATAACTACCTTCTGTACACCGCCTTCACGTCACTAAAGAGCTATTTACTCTTACAAACTAGTTGTGGTTCCTAGATTTTCCATAGCTCATTAGAATATAAGGTTCTTATGATAACCATTATTCTTATTGACTCGCGTATCCATCAGCATAAATTCGTTTCTCATATCATATTCACCCTCTTAGTCCTATCAATAATTTCATAATTATTCATCACTATTTTCATAAGTAATACTGTTAACTAGCTCATTGACGGTTTATGTTATTAAGCGCAGATTACGAGCGGCAGATTTGGGTAAATGGCTCTAAATTGGTCATATTAGTATGTGTCCACGCATTTCATATCTTCCCTTAGTTTTGAATTCCAGTGTACCTTCACACTGTTATGTTCTGAGAGTCGAACTTTATGTATGATCCAGTAACGCTACTTACTGACACCAACCACCCGCTACGTTAAGTGAGAAGACTGTTGAGATAAGCAGAAAACTTTATTGGTAGATTACAATCAAGTGTACAAATATTATATGTCTATTCTAATGCCTTGTTTTCATCTCATTATTGAATCAGTAGTTTATTTATTTATCTAAACACAAAATTTTCGTACGAATGGGCACCAAGAAGGGTATCCTCCACAGAACTGGGAAGATAAATACGTATCGGTGGAAAATACAACCAAGAATCTTATTCAGTCAGGAATCTCTCATTTTATAAAGGGTGAAAAAGAAAAAAAGCACAACGGAATTGATGCTGGCTTCCATTTCTAACCATGTTTGTCATCGCAAACCACTGAATTGCAATATCTCTAGGATCCCAACGAGGTAGTCGTAATGGACCAACAGAAGCCAATCATGTACATCTTCCTTACATACCACAACAAAACCAAGAGTAGTATACTGTAGACTGCTTGGTACTGATTCTATTACTATTGGTTGTAAAAGATAATTGAAAGTAATATTTTTTAGACCAGCATTTCTACAACAAACCACTCATTTAACTGCATTATTTTCTTATAGGTGATATGCGAGAAAATCGGTAATATTCCAGTTGCTAAACCTCCAATTATTGCTGATGACCAAATTGAAGCGAAATCATGCGAAATGTTAAATATTGACAAAGAACGTCATTTATTACATGATATCATAGATAAAGAAGATAAAAAAGTATGGAGACAACGTATTCGAGAACGTCATCAAGCTGAACGCAAGAAGTTGAAAGAGGAACGTAAAAAATTATCACAGTCAAATGGCCCAAAAATCACATTAAAAGAACGTTCTTCCGATTCCAATATGGAAGAATCCGAATAACGGGTTTGCATATATAGTGAGTACTGTGAGATTTACATTCTGGAATAGTTCTTGATATATCACGATTGACCTGAATCATATATTGACTAGGAAACCGCTATAAGATGATATAGCATTAAATAACTGCTTCATGGTGTTTAGAACACATTGCGTGTACATATTAAGAACATCAAGTGAGAAAAATTATTACCAGACGTAGGGTTCTATGTATGGAAAGTAAGTCGGTTGACAAAATTGTAAATCTTCACCAACTGAAGTAGTTTGGGCATGCATTATGCATGTCTAACCACTGTCTACCTCAACGCGTGATGGTGGCCAAAGTTGGAAGAAAGCTAGAAGTGGTCAAACCAAAACGTGACATCAGTCCATGAAGTCGTTGATCCAAAGAAAGGAATAAGGTACTTGGTTGCGGTCCACGTAAGCATTGTGAATAATGTTTGGAGATGCTGGGTGATATGGCGCAAAAGTGTTTACTCGTTGCCTACCCGTAGATCTCTCACCATATTCTGTGTGCGCAGCCTTTTTCGATTATCACTGATATTACTGTTACTACTGTGGTATGCATGCTACAGTTCTGTGGAGCAGAAACTCAAGCTGACGTGTCAGGTTACTCGTTGCTTACAGATGACTGTACCTGCAACAATACAATGTATTAATCTCAAAACCTTTTGATATCTACGACACAACCATCTGGAAAGTTGCGATTTATGAATTTATCCATTCATAAAATGAGGTTGATTCTTATCCTACCAACTATAGTTAGGAAATTTGGAACATTGGATGTAGATTCATTGTATAAACGTTATCCTGTTAACCTTCTTCAGTATGCTTTTGTAGATGATCATAACTGATGAGAAGTCTTTATTGAGACTATACAGTTGTCCAATGCTTTCTCGTCTCCAATAGTTTTTCAGTTGAGACACATTCACTAATATTTCCAATATTGCAACCTTGGGCGGAAATCGATGACTGTCAATTGTAACTAAGACCAAACATTAAATTTAAGTGGTAGTAATTAATGTAAATAAATGTAATCACGAATTGATTGACGTTTATTAGAAGGGCATATAAAGATTATTCAGCACTGAACAACTGGTGTAGTTTATGAATCTTAGAATGATTTAACAATGGTACACTTCTGACTCGTATACAAACTGTATAGACCGGAAAACTATTATTTACATGAGATCTTTAGGAAACACTTTATTTGTTTAAATTAATGATTCTATTTTTATTCCAACTACATGCAGGTAATGTACAAATAGTATTCAGTCAAGCGTGTACAAAAGTCATTGGAAGATCAAGACAGACAGATACTAGCAATGAGTTTTTACATTTATCAATATTGTAAATAAATGAATACCTACGCTCATTTTGAAGAAAAGCACCATGTTTGTTTTACTTCATACACTGTTAATGGTAGCTGACTCAAATTCCCGTCTCATTAGCACTAATATAGTAACATATGTCGAGCAATAAATACACCAGTCATTATAATCCTACCGTCATTATATATATATATATCACGTTTAAAATCTCCTTGAAATTTGTGCCGTGTTGTAGGCCACCGAAAATAATAATTATATGACTCAGTAGATCTTAGCTATTGAGATCTTAAGTGACCAGTGGAAATAAAACTTATTGACTGTGTATACGGCAAACTAATGCAATTTTTTGATGTATTATCCGTCGAAACCGCATCGCTGATCTCTTTTGTTACTACTGAGTTATTCATAGCTGGTTCAAATATTAGGACTAACGATGTATTTGATGCACATATCTGAAAAATTACAGCAATTAAAAGATTCATGCCCATAATTTCGTTTTTGAACGCCTAGTACAGAATAAAAGTAAATACTAGCTTATCTGACCTAGCTTAGTTGTCATATTCTGTCAACCGTTTACTCCGACATGTGGCTCTGGCTAGGAGAGGTTGGAAGAGAGAGGTGACCAAAGCAAAACGTGATGTCAGTTCATAAAGTCGTTGATCTAAAACATGTTAGTAGGTGCAGTAGTGCATCTCTACTACCCTACCAGAAACTGAACCCAGGATTTTCAGAACATGCGATTAGTCTATTTCGAAGTTAGGATCCACTGATTTACCCTTTTATTGACCACTATAGTTGAACCCCACTAGTAGTATCTTATCCGAACTTCGGAAACTACGTCTCAAAGTTAGTCACTAGTAAGCACGTGTTGGTCGTTATAATAGTGTCACAGATATTGTTGAATTAGTGATCTAACGTCACGGATTGTAAGTAGATAATCATTAAACATGGCGTTAGAACTTCAAAAAGGAATTTATACTTGGAGTCTCAATTTCAACTTATAATGATTTTTCTGTGACTGGAAAATAAGATAATAGCTAAAATGATCGTATTTACTGTAAATGTAGAAATCTAGATTACCGAATTAGTGCTAATTACCACGATTTAGTAGATATTTATGTTTGTGATATGATCGTGATTTAATTACAGGAATATATGAACTACATCGTTCAGTTAACTCGATAATAGAAATAAAACCCGGTTAAACAGTCAAGTTAATGAAACTTACACTTCATTTATTCAGTGATAGACATGAAAAACGTTTTTGTCAATCATGTAATTTCCTACAGTTGTCACTTCTACACTGAATTACTGATAAATGGAGAAATACAATTTTTATCCCAACTTTATACAGGTCTTCTCAATACTTATAACTGGATCCCATCAGAAGTTGACTATTTATTTGTATAAAGTCATGAACATTTAGTTCACGAAGTCACTTTATAAACGTACAGCTTTGTGAAAATGTACTTTAGCCCATATTGACAAATCACCGCAGCGAAATGATTGTCAAAAGTATAAAATCAATTTTAGTGAGAGTAAACTTTGAGATGGTGAGTTTACAAAGACCAGAAACACTTAAATGACAACAAATTTTTTAAGTTGTATGCATACATCCGTCACATTCAGAGCACTCTAATACTATGTTCTCCATGGAACCTTTAGTGTTGACCTATAAGATGTTATAATATTGCTCCCAAACTGGAGATTTTATACCACATACATTTATCCAATAAAATAATTCTCCATCTGAACACGGATAATGAAGTGGTAATACTATGAACGGTAAATTGACCTATCTTAAGCTTAATGACAAACTCCCATGGAGGTTCATGAGTCCTATCGAAATTTTGTATGGGCATTCGTCACTTCTCCATCGCTCATACAGTGGACGAATACTTTGTCTTAAAGGATCTGGTATATTAACGTTTCACCAATCTGCTAGCGCAAACGTAGATCTCAGTGAAAAAACTTCTTGAAGCCAGTTACATTTTGCCTGTTTGCGAATAGTTCTCAAACTTTTAGCTCCGTACTTTTTCAGATCTTACCACCGAACACGGAACTTTGTTGGAGTGAGCCTTTTTCCATTGAGGAAAGACTATACCTGCAGATGCTGGTTGGCTGGGATATTTTGTTACTGTCACGTTCCAAGAGAGACAACAGGACGGATTCGTTCCCAGGACTTAGATCTATAGCTCTTCATTTTACCATTCTTTAGCCAATCTCAGCATGGTAGGACCATAAGTAACTGGTATTCTAGCCAATTTAGTTCAACTGGGTTATCGCGACAGGCAAAACAAACTATTATATCAAAGTGGTGTTAATGGTCTGGAAAGTTACATTTGTTCCTAAGCTTAAATGTATATTTAAAGACAAAACAAATATCTTGTTGTGAATAATATTTACAATCTTAAGAAATATGCAAAAAATCTCATTTATTCTTCAGATTTCATGCGTTTGCTTTTATTGCGTTCTTCGGGAGGAACAAGTACAGCCGCACGCTTAGCTTTTTGTTTTTCCTTAGATACCTGATTCGATTTTGCAATAGTTGATTCGACTTTCAATCGTTTGCGTTCAGCTTCTGCCAAAAAGTATGTGCCTTTTTCAAGTTCAATATCAATTTTCGATGGAACAGGCGCCGGTGGGAAAGGATTATACTCTTTTTTCTTACGTATCTGAAAGTTAGCAGAAAAATATGTGATTGATTCACTTAATATACATTTACATCTATAAATTATCTGTCGTCTTCGAATAATTGACTTGTAATTATTCAAGTCATTAGTGACCAGTGGAGTTCAACTATATCGAGTGTGAGGCAGTTACCTACTAATGACAAAAGTCAAGGTTGCGCAAATATATGGGGAATTAACTGAGTCACAAAAACCAACCGTTGTGAGCCGGTTAGGTGTTCGCCCCAAGGCCTGGAGGTCCTGCGTCCGACCCCCTGGTGGGTCGTGGGTGCATAATGCTAAAGAATCCTATGCCAGGACGAAACAGTCATCCAGTGCTTTCTGGTTTTTAATGACTAACTCAAACTTATTCCTGATATCAAATTAAAAATTCAGCAATCTACGCAACACCCAATTACAGTGGTTAGTTGATTTAGTTGCACTAAGTACGGATTTATGCACTCAGCTACACTGGTGGTTACTGCTCAGTTACCCAAAAAGATGTGCATGGAGTAGAATCTCGTAATACGATCAACCAATCGGAAGCCTAGTACTCTAACCAGTAAAGCCACCGCTCTACTGACATTACATTAAATAATATGGTTGTATTGCAAATATTAAAGTCAATTTATTTGTCTTTCATCCTATCATATTAGAAATCATCTGAAAGCTAATACTGAACTTACTTTAAGGGGTTTCCTGCGTCGACTAAGTATCTTCTTCTTCATTTTAGGCAAAAATCTGTCCCAAGACATATTTTGTTTTGTAGGATCCATAGAAAGCTTTTTAATAATAAGCAATCTTTTAATGGAATAAGCTGGATGTACATTTTCATAAATGCACCCTTGGACAATTTTACGTACCTATATTCGCATAACAAACACATTCATTAGTCTAACAAGTATAAGAAATCCGCGACATAAACCATATAGCTTCTTTTCAACAAATGTAAGAAGTCAGATAAGATGCACATCAACTTGTCACCAAAATGCACAATTACAGTTTTAAGTGTTTAGTTTACACATGCACAAAAGACAATTTTCGAATTATTTTAATCGAGAGTTGTTGTATTTTTAATATGTACGAGCAAAAAGGAAATAAACACACATTAACACTACTGTAATGAGGAAGCATTATCCTTTGGGGATCGTGATTCCTGACTTGTCAATTGTGAAACAACTATTCAGATAAACAGCGAAGATTGTAACAATATTTATAGCACCAAAATTAATTTCCGTCAGACTACATTTAAGAGATTGCTATGATTTAACTAAGAGCCTTCTTTTAATTTATGACTACATGAATTATTTTATCCTAGTCCAAGTTGTACATGAAAGTTCTTAGTAAGACAAAAAGCATAGGTTTTCGGCACTATGCAACAATTATAAAGCGGAATAAAGTAACAACTATCAAACTAAGTAAGATTACTCTAAATAGTTACATAAACCTAAACTATAATGTAGACTATCAATAAAATAAGAAGACATACTTCCTTCAGGTCGTTATATCGACCAACTACTGAAACAGTTTTTCCTTGAACAACTATGTAACAGTTGGTAGATAGTTCCAATGCTTTTAGTGTTTCACCATCATGGCCAATAAGCCTATTGCGTCGTTTAACAAATCGTTCACGATTAGTCATATTGATTTCAATAATATCCGCAAATGTTTCATCATCTAAAACTCGAACTGCTTGCTCCATGGGAACAGAACGAGCTAACAGGCGTATAACATCCCTTGCTTTTAGAATAATGAAGGGGTCAAATGTCCTCGGAGTTGTTCGCACTTCCATAGTACTTTCAGCAAGATTTATTTCCACCCGAATATGCTTTTAAGAAAATACCAGCATATTGTGTGAATAAAGACCACGAAAAATACAACCAACAGTTAAGATGTATACAAGCTTAAAAATAGTGAAACATACCTTTAGAAACATGAGAATATTCCATAGAATATGGCACACATACTGAGAACCTGATACTAAGTCGTTGAAAATAATATCCTGTATCTTCATAAAAACAGAACGCTACCTGTTTGGCTAAAGAATAAACTGTCTGTACATCTACATCAAACTCTGATTACAGTTGCTATATATCTACATTGTGACGAACCTATATTTCATATAAACTACTCCAAAGATAACTAGAAAAACTTGTTATGCCCATCATCCGATCAACGCTTATTTGAAGTAACATGCATATATACTACACTAAAGCTAACGACCGCTTATTTACTTACTACCCCCCTACAATATATACACAGCTGTGCATTAACAAATGCTTCTTAAAGCATAAGGAATCTACCAAGATATATGTTTAAGTATTTGTTGCACGAGCATTAGAGGTAAGAACTGGTAAAACGACAACTGTGCAGCCTAGAATTCTATTTACATATTACATTGTATTATTCTGGGTAAAAAAAACTGGGAAAAAAAATCAAACTTACATGCTCCATCATAATTCTTTTGAAAGCAGGCCAGATTTCGCTTAAATATTTCTCACGATACTTTGGAAAGAGTGTTAAGTATGACGAAGAGGCGAACAATCTACCGTGTGGATTATCTTCAGGATTAAACTTCGGTTCCTTCCAGTCCTTGGGAACTTCAACAAACTGCGATTCAGTGCTTTCATCAGTTTTTTCTTAAAAATTACTCGAGATATAATGCAGAATTTACTCACTTTTAGCTGAGAATGCTTTATATGGTACCCACCCCTGAACCTCAGGGAAATTTAGTTTCTGTCTGTTAGTCTTCCTGCCCATAATACTTTATTTACATGCTACTCTAACTGATACTAGGAGAATACTAGTAGCCAAATAAGAAACAGAAAAAATAAGAACTCGTGTCGGAGCCAATTGACCCTGAAAAAATAATTCCCTCATAAAATCCAAAATCCAATATCTCAGTGTTACGTGAGTCTGAATAGATTGATTTCTTCGCGCTCACGCCCTGCTGCTATGGTGTTACTTTTAGGCGTTTGGGAGAATCCAGCTTTTAAAGCCTGGTATATAAAATACATAATACCCCCCTTGTTCGTCACAATCTAGGGTAGTTATGTATGCCATAGAGAAATAAAATTGAGAAGTTATCAGCTATTTTATTTTATCTTGTAGTGGTAAATAATCCCCAAAATAAATAGTTACATACGTCCTCGACATTGATGCTGACCATGTTTGTTTTAGCGGACACTACTAGTTGAAGGCGCTCGGTCACGCATCACCACCAGATCACGTCACGCGGTACCGTAACAAGCAACCCTCTCTAGTTTGCCAGTCTAGACGTTGCTATCCCATTGCCGCTCTATTGACGATCAAATATAACTTCTCTTCCATCCTTCATTGCCTTCTTATTTCTTCTCATTCGTAAGAGTGGGTTCAATCGTTAGAAGTTGCTCTGGTAATAATCCAAACGTAACTTGGTCAAATACCGGGTGCACCTTCAATCTTATACTTTTTAAACGGCTGCCATTTAAAAAGGACAGTCTTTTGCCTAACAGGTTTCTGTATCCAATCGCAGTGGATCAGTGGTTCCTGCGGATGAGGACCTAGGTGTATAAAATTTGAGACGCAAAGGTTTTAGTAGGTTAACAGACGAATCTACTGTGTCATTTAAAAAGTGCATCAAGTATTATATTAATCATTTTAATAAAATTTGTTTGACTGTTAATAGGAATAACATTTTGCTTGCAATTTAACCAAAGGTATTGGACCTACAAGTTCTTTTTATTACCTCTAAGAAGGGTGTTAGAACTAAACTTAGATAACCATTCCATTCTATGCCCATGGGTATATCGAATTTTACAGCTTATCATTAGATAGTCTTCAAGCAGCTTATACTCCAGAGATATAAATCCAATGATAGATGGCTTTCCTTGTATACTTTAGACCAAAAGTCCGTAATCTTGCCGCAAGACTAACATTAGATGGCACCCTTTATCATGCTTTATTGTGGTGAGTAACAATATATCTCCGCACTCTAGAAGAGGATGGATAAGCTTTTAAAACTATTTAAAATATCATACTGTCAAAATGGCTAAAAATTAGCTCCATTGTTCATAGAGAGTTGGATTGGTTTCTTTCGTAACTATCATACGATTTGACGTCATCATTTGACATAATATGTGAACCTATGTATTGATCCTTACTGTGTAAATGATTTATAAAATTTCGACATTTTGAGCACCCAACATTTTTCTTCAGATTTCATTTTCATCAGCATATTAGTCCTCCTTTCAACTGTCTTTTATGCACCTGCTACTCAATCAAACCATTGCCAGTTAAAGGATCGCTACTAGTTTTGGTAGCGCAAATATTTTATGAAAAAAAGGTAAACGTGCAGAAACAATGGTAATGAAGTATTTTAAAGAATATTATCTGAAAATCTGAGTACCTATACACTGGAGAGGTTTTGCTGTTTCGATAACCCTTGATTGCTACTGAAGCATTATTACGTAAGTTAACTGGTTCGCACTGGATACCCACATAGAAAGTGAATACTAAATCCACATTGACAAGAAATATGACGACTGATATTTTCACACATTTGAAGTGCGCCCGATATATGGCCATGTTACGCTTGCCGGATTCACCATCGTATTGAAAGCTACGAAAAGCATCATCCAAATATATAAGTATTTATAAACAGGTGTCAACGTCAGATATTCCGGATTCATTGGTGAGACACCACCTGCAAGAACCTGCTTTGGCAGAGAACAAATCAACCAACTTACAAGTGAGGAGGACATGAGGAAAAGACCGAAGTGCAACCGATATATGACCAAGTTACGTTTGCGGTATTACCAGGGCAACTTCTAACGATTGAACCCACTCTTACGAATGAGAAGAAATAAGAAGGCATGAAGGGTGGAAAAGAATTTATATTTGGTTGTGAATAGAGCGTCAATGGAAAAGCAACGTCTAGGCTGGTAAACTAGAGAGAGAGATGCTTCCCACGATGCGGCGTGACGTGATCTGGTGGTGATGCGTGACCGAGCGCCTTCAACTAGTAGTGTCCGCTAAAACAAACATGGTCAGCATCAATGTCGAAACCTATGTAACTATTTATTTTGGGTATTATTTACCGTTACACATTCATTCGTGTCTACATTACTTTTTAAATTTTTGTTCCAGCGTTTTTCACTGGTGGACGTACTTATTTTTACTAATCTAATCCAAAAAAATGTACGATTTTTTATGCTTCTAAACCGTTGAGTTACCATTTTTCACAATTACTTCAATTTTGAACTGTCATGTATGTTTATCGTATTTTGAATTCTATTTGTTTGTCCCGTACAGATACTTTATTTCTGGTACTATATTACAAATTCTTATACCTTAATTTTCTCGAGTATTATGATTTTTTAAATCAATTGTACCTGAGTGACCACTAACCACACCGTCACTTTTTACTAAGTAATTGTAATTTCGGACAAATATTTTTGTAATATTTTCTTAAAAGGTAATAATCTACTTTCCAATGATGTATAAGGCAGAGTTTTTCCAAAATTTACTTAATACGTACATACTGTCGCATACCATTAGCCCTATTGGCCGATTGTGTGACTTGGATTGCAGGACAGCAGAGCAGGTCTTTTGGCATTTCTAATGTGGCATGAAAGCTCCAAAAATGTGTAGACTGTATATGTTCTTTTCAAGCAGCTGTTGGTTCAATTGCCGAAATACATACAGAACTTCGTCAGCAGCTTTATTAAACTATATCAATGATGGAACCAACTTAAAAATACTGGGGAGTACTACAGTCCAGCAGTTGAGGCTCCTAGTTATATGTCTGATTATATCCAACGACTGAGAAGACACCACAGATAGATAAGATCGCAAGCTCCTCACTGTTAATGGCGCCCTCCTTACATATCTCGGAACCCCAAAAATTGTTCCCACATTTTTGTCAGGATTTATCATGTACGTAGCTTCTTAAAGCACCCGTATAAGGGCCCATTTAAAGTCTAACATAAAAACGACAAAATAGTCACCATCTAACGAGCTGAAAAAGGTGACACTGTGAGTATAGATAGAGTTAAGAATGAATTCACCAAAAGTGGTATCTGTCAACTCGCTGCACAGCCGCGGCCAAAGACGGAACAGCTGAAATAAGCTAGCAACCACATCTACAACAGAGAAGTCATTAATCAACTGTAAGACACGTTCCGAAGGAAAAGCACATTGGCCACGAAGATATGCAGAAACGATTTTCATATCTCATCATTTTTCTCATTAGTTTACTAAGGAAAGTCGCCAGTTGCAGCACAGTATTATTCCATTTTCTGTTGGTTACGTGTAGAATATGTTCCTTGTTAGTTCATATCTTAAATTCCTTATTATGTTCTTGGGCATCATGCGTTTTAGTTAAAAAGTTGTAATAGCTAGTTTCCTAATGGTGAAATATCAGTACACTAGTTTCCGTAATTTATTTTTCGTTGTCATGTTTACATGCAATCAAAACATTTATAAACTGCCGCTTAACCTATGGAATCATAAATTTAGTGAGCAGCATCATCACATTCGTGTACCTTTTTGCAATGATTTATTTTTCTAAAACATACGTCAAAAATTTGAAACCCCCACGTTCCACGTTCGTTCGTGCTTTTTTTTATATATTGGTATTTTTGACTTTCGTAAACCATATACCTTCAAGGTTCTGTAGCACTACTATCCTGTCACATTTTTCGTTTTATTATAATTGCATTGATATTTTATCACTATTATTTACTTGCTTTCCGAACAAGCATTGTTCAAAAACTAAAGAAATACCCATGTTTTAGGAGTAAGCTAATTACAAAGCACCTGTTGCCCCCAATACTATGATGTTTTTACTGGGTATATCCTTATTGATATTTGTAGAAAAAAGTTAGACTGCATTGTTCAACCTAACGTTAGCGCATTGCACAATTTTCGACGCTGAATCCTTTAGATTCAAAAATATATATCTATCGCATCTCCGTTCCAGACTTCTTGATCATTCGTGTAATTGGCGATTGTTGTGTGTGTATTAATGGAGGTTGACAAGACATATAGTTATTGGGCCTAACGAGGTCACAAATCCAGCAGTATTAACTTGTCACAACAACCTTATGACCTGTCATGTAAACTTACAACCGTAGATTTTTCGGCACTCATCAAACACTATAAAATAAACCAAAAACAAGACAAATGCAGATCAATCGCTCGGCTTACACTAGCACGTCACAAGGGTATTGGATGTTTACCAGCATTCTTTATTTATTCTTCGCTCATCTCATACATATGAGGTTTACTAATTTCACGGTACTGAAGCTGGGCTATAGTAATATCCCTAAAGACTTGAAGATGAATATCATATCACTTTTAAGCTCCTTTTGACAACCCTACTGGGTTGATGTTCATTTTGCAAACCCAAGTTCTCTTCATATTTATCACACCCACAAAACAGGTATATGACTGTAATATATGGCACACATACTAGTTTGTTCACCTCTTACAGAAATTTGCGTTAAGAAAAAAAACGACCAAATGAAAACATTTTAAATCATGATTACCAACTCTGAAATGTTATGTGGCTAGACCATCAGGTTGATGGACGCCATCTATCTAGCATCGGACGTCGATTTACTTACACTTCCACACGATTCAAGCGAAACTGGACCCCAGTCATATGATGGTAGATAACAACAAAGTTGAGATCTACGGATGTCTTCGCATTCACTTACTATTGGTGAATTCCATCTAAGTTCACATCCAACACACGATAATTTAGTTCGATAGCTAAGATACTTACAAAATGATCGTGTATTTATAATACAACTGCCCTTAAAAGCAGCCAGTACGTCACATAAGCACTTCCAACACATTCAGTGGCCACCTCTGGTATCAAGTAGACGAAAACCCTCACGCTGCATACGATGTAGATACATCATCAACGAGACTAAGGAAACGCAGATCTACACAACCTCCAGTACGAATACGAAGTGAAAGTTACAACTTTATAGATTTTGCAGGATATTGTCCGTACGGTCCTCAGATAAAAATAATTCATAATAAAGTTGACAGTATGTCCGCACTACTACTTAAGGTTGTTTACACACACTATTTAACATATTAGCGCGTTATCCTGTGATATTTACAATAAACTGATACGATAAACAAAGTTAGGATTAGTTATCTCATGTTGTGCGAGATAGGTTCTTCGTGGTTTGCGATTTTATGATGGCCTTGCTTCAGTTATTTACCAAATACTGCAAGCTAGTAAGTCTGACTGCAAATTCTATCTCAGCACTTGTTCTTTGTGATCTTTAATATCCAATTTTCAGTATGCTAGTCGGTGCTTTGTCTGATATGCTGGAATGAAAATGGATCTTGACTTCAACCCATACTCGTTCAACGATGTAGCTATGTAGAACTGACTAGATGCGTGCGTGGGGACAAAAATTATCAAGAATGTGGTCTGACGATACAATCGTATGACCTACATTCCCATTTGTGATGATGAAAACTGCACCGACCATAAATCGCGGCCTAGGTATAAAATATTGTAAAGTACTTGCACAAAGTAGGAGTAAAATAGCGCGTTTACATAGGAGACTTAAGTTTTGTGATTACAGTAGAGACTTTTACGGTTAATCATATAATCTAGCCATTCTATGCTACCTATGAGAATACAGATCTTAGCGCATATTACCTCATTCTAGCCACATATCAAGGCGACCTGACATTGCGTACACTGTTTTGATGTTGGGTCTTTAGAGATATCTAACAGAAAGCTAATGATCTACGTCTCATGTCTGCTGTTTGCACTCATCAGCAGGCAGTACTTGAAGTCTTGACGGAACGGATGCTTTCCTGGACAGGTTCTACTCTCACAAGAAGCTCTAGGTCACGAATGATAAAGGGTCTACCTTAAAAGTCCCAAGTAGTATGGAGCGTACGTCAAGGACAGACAGCTATCAATAACCCCCCCCCCTAATTGTAGAAAATACTAATAATCTGCTTGGTAGATTTAAAAACTACGAAACAAAATTTTCATAAATAATGCCAACATACTAATGTATACTTCTAATCTGGCCGCCAAATCAGCAATAAATGTCTAGCATCATGTGTAGTCAATGTACTTAGTATAGCGTGGCAGTCAATCTCGTTTGCATAAATCTCAATTCCATTAAGTACTAGGAAAAACCTAGAATAATACTGTTCAAATATAAAAGTCTTTGTTTTCCAAAGTGGAAAAAGAAACAAATATTCCAGCAAAAAACCGTTGGAATAATAAACACTAGTGGCCTCCTTATATTAATCGATGTACACAATATTTTGTAAGGAAGAGAGATAAAAATGTAGTTGTGAATCGCAACGAAGTATTAGATTACGCAGAGTTATGTAACGATGATATACATTTAAAACGTAACATAGATGAAGCAATACGAACAAGTTAACAAATAACCGAATAAAAGTGAAATGGTAATAATTAGTAATCTTATACGCACATTATACTTGTTAAGTGAATAGTCTTCAACGTACAATGGTCAACAATGATCTTGACATCAACTGGACCTTAATTACCTTGACAACCACGAAGCAATGTGACGATACGTCTAATGTGAGTGGATAATAATTTGAAAGTGTCCAGACAATGCACGTTTTCCCAATAGTTTTGCCCATTCACGAAATACTGGTATAGCTCGTTTGTTTAAATGTGAACGTAGAGTTAAGAGAGAAACCGGCGGATTATTAATGGAATCTTCTTTGGTAGTTGTAGTTGATGTGTCGAATACTTTATTATTATTATATTTTATATAAAAATAGATATGTGAATCTAATGTGTCTATATCAATAGTTTCAGGGATTGCATCTACATCAATCGTAGATGGAGGTGAAAATCTAGTATATTTGCTTGCTTTTAAGTTATTTAAAGTTTGTATACAATCATTTATAGGGACCCAATTGAATGTTTCAGGACATGCTAAATAAGCAGGACCATAATGTGCTTTATATGACATTTTACGACATGTATGAATATAATAACCCATATAATATGAATTAAAATTTGAATACATTGGATCCGGTTGAAGAGAGTTTGGACCATATGTTCTAGACAAATGTCGAACATACGCAATCTCACTGAAAAATGGTGGAAAAAAGAGTATCAACTACAAGGCATTTGGTTTATTTTCAAAGTGAGTGGAGAGATATCGTTTAAAGATTATAGTCAGTCACAAACAACATAGAACCCAGCATAAGTTTGTTAGATCAAGTTGTTATCCCATACAAACACGATAATATCAAATTAACAAAATGAATACCCGAATATAGTCCGACAGGAAGAAACTAAAGTTAAGTAAGAATGATGCCACATCTTGGTTTGGCCACAACTTGCCCTTACCTATTCTACTCCTACAATAACCAACATCCTGCGTCGAGGTAGGCAGTCGTTAGGCATACGCAACACGTATACCAACCACCTCAACTGATGGAGACTCACAATCTCACCAACTTAATTGCCATCCTCTCCTAGTGCTCTATACCAAACTTCAGCATTGCTTTCGAGACCGATCCAGAATACACAAGTAGTGCTTCAAAGACATTTAGCTAAAGTATGTCTTTTATTTTCATAGCTCATGCTTCACAGACAAGAAAACTACTCTCTGGCATACTGGTCCATTGTCTAGCAGATGGATAACTTACCGATACCACAAGTGATGCAACTTGGCAAAGATCGATGAGCTTCCTGAATCCGTGTCAATATTTTGTCAGACACCAACCCATAAGGGCTGATGAGACTTTAATGATAAGTGAAATGGTTAGCGTACTGAGTTACTTTACTCATTATGGCAATTGTCGTAGATAACAAAGTCTGTCTCTGTCAATCCGTTCACATAATTATCACTAGTGGTTGTGACCTTAGGTGAAATAATCCCAAGTCAGTCAAGGCGGTGTAAACTACGAATTGCAACATAATTTCACATGGCTGAACTATGTTATCAACGCTTAATAAATGCATGTTGTTTTCAACATTTTTGTGTACTATTCAGTTCATATAGTTTACATAGCAAATGTCTGATGCAAACATATCCAATGAAGCGTAGTTCAACACAACTGATAAAAAACACAAAAATAGTCAACGGCGAAACTTGGAATGATAACTTGAGAGGAAATTACACTCTACTATACCGCGTACAGTCACCAAGTAAACGGAGAAATGGTCAAAAAATGCTAAGCATAACACACTTAATGATAATAAAAAGCAATACTGATAACACCAACCATTCCTGAATTGAAAGGACTTTTCCGGACATATGAACCTAGTTCTATTATTCAACCCAATACAACGTCACACTTGGCATAAATATGCATCGCTCAAAATTGCTATATCCAACCAACATAGTAAAATGAATACAATAGTACAAGTAGCATCGGTGGTTGAAAATAATTAATATGATGCGATAAGAATAGGAAGGTTTATGAAAATCTAAGAAGACCGGATTAGAAGAAACACCAAGAGTGAATGCGTTAGCGCTAATGCTACAGATTTGAACTACATCATATGGAATCCCCAATCAATGATTATAACAATAACGCCGACAACAACCAGGTAATCTGCACCTGCTGACACGGATCAGGGCCACAATCAATGATGTCACTGCTCCAAGCTTCCTTTCAGTTCACTTTTACGCCAGTCATAGTTGTGCGTTAAAGTAGGCAGTCTGAACAAACATTATATATATATATATATATCCCAGCCATATCAAGATCAACAACCTGATCAACTGATTTGCTATTTTTTTCTAGTATCGCGAGTCTAAGGTCCTAACACTTTACGTTCTGGCAAACATTAAGTTCTATTATATAAGTTGAATTGTGACTGACAAGTGGAATCCAGGAGGCGCGTTTCGTCTTATTTGGGACTTATCGGTTAGATGTACCTACATCCCAATGTTGATGTTTACAGTGGGATTCGAACTCAGTCCGTTTCGTGCAGAACACCACCGCGTTCACCACTAAACTACTGAGTCCAGACAATCACACTTGTGCAACGGGCACATTGGTATTAGGATGAACTTGTATATATTCCGCTCAGGATGCACATATAACAACAATGACTGACCAGCTTCAGTCTATAACAAATCAACGGGAATATGCAAGTCCATCCTAATATTAAGTTCAATTGTTCTTTCGTTCGTTCATTGTTTCATTCCTTTCTGTCTAATAATACTGCTTTGTTAGTTTTGTGAATTTGATCTTGTTGTGCTAAAGTGACATGGATGCTTACTCCTGTCCTCTCTCTTTCTGCTGGTTTTTGACAGGATAATGAAAACTGCAACATCTCAAGGGAAGTGGACAACATGGATGCAACTAGATGATTCAAGCTTTACCGATTAACTAGCTCTTCTATCCCACATACAACAACAAATGCAGGTGAAGACGGACAGTGTGGCAACAGCTTCTGTAGCCAGTAGTAGGTCTCAACATACACACTGGGAAAAAGAAAGGTCCTTAGGCACAAAACAACGAGCACCAGCCAAATCACCCTTAGCTTGATGGAGAAGCCCTGGAACATGTGGAAACTTTTACATACCTAGGCAGCATCATTGATAAACAAAGAGGATCCGATCTGATGCAGATATCAACGTACAGATTGGTAGAGCAAGGGCAGCATTTCAACAAATGGAAAATATCTGCAACTCAAACCAACTACGAAAAACATCCTTCAAAAGATGCAAGTATTTGTAAACAGCTGTCGGTGCAAGATACTTCGAATCTGTTAGCCAGACACCATCAGTAACAATCTTCTGTGACAGAGAACAAACAAACCACAATCCAACCGAGAAAGAAATTAGAAAGGAGGAAGTGTATAGGATACACACTGAGGAAATCACGAAACTGCATCACAAGACAAGTACATGGAATCCTCAATCCTAAAAGAAAAGAGGATGACCAAAGAACACACTGTGCTGGGACTTGGAGGTAAACATGAAAAACAGTACTTTGGAGAACTGGAAATGATAGTCCAGAACAGAGTTGGTTGCAGTATGGTGGTCGGTGGCCTATGCTCCACGAGAGGTAACAGACATTGATTGGTTGATTGAACATAGACCCATATGCAACGCATCAGGTTCTATGTTGTATATGAATGATGAGTGAAGCCTCATCACTGCTTACTCGATGATCCCAGTAAACACTAAACTGGAGTGTTTGTTGACTTGTGAATATGATCACTGATAATAAATACGATTATTTGAATATGTAACCATCTAAAGTGACAATTTTAAAGTACGATATAAACTCAACAAAATTTGTACATGTGACTGAATGCATAGAAAGCTAGTGAAAATTAACATATAGTCATGATTAGTAAACTAGGTATGAATAAATTAGTTGATTCACATTGGTAGACTATTAATTGACGAATAGCTTTTAATAAACCATTGGTTATAGTTTTCTATTCAAATAGAAAATCATGAAGAATACTATAGGACACAAAGTTATTTTTTCGTCTACTCATAAAACCTTGTCCGGCAGGTAAAGACCAAGATCAGTGGTTAGAGCCGCCTAATCACATGACTCGAAATCAATCACATTAGTTCAGACACATCCACTCTTTATCTGTCTCTCGATGTTGAGTTCAATTATTCACTTATACATACCTCTCGATTCCTTTTTTGTTAATTTGATCTGAAGCTAACGAACATGTTCGTCAAGCTGTACGTTATTTATGACTAGACTATACCATCTCGTCGTATTGATGTGGTATAGCAACTTGGGCTAGCACATATTTGTTCCAAAATCTTCAGTTATTACAAGTGACTTAGTTGACTTGATTGATCAATGATAGTTCCAGTTATTAAGATGCAGATCCGAAATTTGTTGCACCAATTAGAGGTCCAGTATTATAAGATATAGTATGAAAAAGCTATGGCCTAGAGTCAAACTAATCAACATGAGAATTTAATGTGACTGATTTAAATTATTTAAGATTAACCCTGTAATTGACTTACCGTAACGCAGTATACGTACCAAGATGAAGGAATGAATAGTGTGGATCATAGAAAACATAAACAGATGAAAGACAATGTGGTAGTAGATCAATAACACCAACAGCAATTAATTTTTCCCCATCAAGCCAATACTGTTGATGATAAGAACCAAACATTGGTGCAGTAGTATTCCATTGGGAGTTATCCTTTAAAAATAATGCATTCATTGAAAATTTGCATAGAAATCTTAATAAACAATATTTTTATACAAGTATCTCCTATCGATGACTGTGGTATAAGAGCAGATATGCTTAACTATTGCAACTATTCATACATAAAAGTGAGTGATACATATTTATAGCGTTACAATGAGTAGAAATTGAAATTTCTGACGTTTCGCGACTTAGTGTAAACCACTTCTTCATAGAACAAATAACCAACCGAATCGAATTAACAAAAGTTTAAATAATGCAAAGAAACGAATCAAAATACAAGTTTGATCGTGTAATGTCAAGTCATTTGGGTCAATGGTGATTTAAATTGAGACATTTACAAAGGATGTGAAAAATACGTGAAATGAGGATAAAATTGTTTGTGTTAACATAAATGAAATTTGACGTACTTTAATTATGGTCGGTTGGATGGAAAGTGTATGTTAGATGAATAGTAAGGCCCTCCCATTTGTTAAGTGTATTTGGATTTAATAATATATGAAGGGTTTCAGTTATTAGTCTTTTTTATAATAGGAAAATCCTTTATGAATGATATGGATATATTTAATGTCGATTTTATGGTTATGATAGATAGCATGTACTGCTATTGATGGTTTGATTTGTAATTTTTCAAGTTCAATAGGATTATTAGGTTGTTTTGTTTAGTGTAGCTTTCATGTTCTTTGGCACAAGTTATGATTTCTCGAGAAGACTCTTTAATATTGAAAGCATCACAATCAATACAACCTAACACGTAGACACGATTGTATGTTTTGTTCTAACTAATGCACCTCGAAGAGTGTTGGCAGTTTTGTAGAATGCTTGAATCCCATGTTGTCTTCGAATCCTTCGCAATTTTGATGTGACATAGAAACAAAGTAGAACGACGGCATTAATTCATGATACTTCACTAGATCCGTTTCGTATATTTTTTTATTATATTCATTGGAAAATTATTAAGTTGCATGATGCTAATTATGTTTTTGTACTCACTTTGCTTATCATCTGATGTAATGGGTTTCTTAACTCTTTTAAGTTTAGAGCTACAGAAATGTTTGTACTGAATGGATGCGCTGAATTGAAACCAATATATTGATATGAATGTGTAGGTAAATGTTTAGACTAAGATGTCCATTCAAATTCCTTTTGACTAGACAGTCTAAAAATGGTAACTCATTGTATTCATTTCCACTTTCTAAAGTGAATTTGATTTGATGAAAGATGCTGATTTATTTTGAAAAAGTCCTCAGGAAAGTCTTTTTACTAATGACAAAAGTGTCACCTATATATCTGGGCTAAACTCGTAGTATAATGGCATAAGTAAAAATATGAGATCCAATGTACGACATGAATAAATTTACTACAATTAGTGAAACAAGGGAACGCATTGCCACTCTGATAGTTTGTTTGTGAAGAATCTCTTTGAAAGTGAATAAAGTTAAGTTGAAGATAGTTTTAGGGATTTCATGATTAAACTGATGCATAATGGGCAATCTATGATCATTCACCAGTAAACAATTAATAAAGTAAAGATAAGTGTATCAATTGGAATACTAATATATAAAGACACAACATCATAGATTCCCATCGTTTAGATGTCTTTGATCATTAAAGTTGACATTTTTGATTTGAGATCACATGTGTTTTTGATGACACTGTGTAGATTCTGTTGCCGTGGCTCGAAAATGTTGCTTAGACGTCTAGAAAGCGCATACGTTGGAGTGTTTGTGAAATCAACTATTGGTCTCAGTGGGATACTGGATTTATGGTTTTTGGGTAAACCATAGAAACGAAAAGCTGTACTTGATTTGTTATATAAAGTAAATCACAGAGACCACAATGAATGGCTTCAGTTCTTGGAGAAATTTCACTTTAAATTACTTTGACTCAAATGACTTAACATGACACGATCAGACTTGTATTTCGATTGTACAAAATATTTTGATTCGTTTCTTTGCATTTTTTCAACTTGTGTTAATTCAATTCGGTTGGTTATTTGTTCTATGAAGAAGTGATTTACATTAAGTCGCGAAACGTCAGAAATTTTAATTCCTACTTATCGGAATACTGCAAATATAACCTACACAATGCTCAATTTATTTACAATTATCAACTAAAACCTTTGTAATGATGTAAGCATTTATAGTTACATGAAAGGAAGAAAATGAAGAATAAACTAAAAGCACCCTAACAATGACTTCCGATTATTTAATATAAAAATAACAAATTGATTGATTGATATAACTTAGTCACGAAGTACAGACTCGTAACTCAGCTTTGAGTCATACATAACGTGTGACCTACTCAGCTAGCTGACCAGACCTAACTAGATGGGACGAAACTTGAAACTGCAACCTAGCAGTTGATAGTCTAATGTCCTAGTAATTAAGCCACCGCCTTCATTCGGAATAAGATTAGAGATCTCCACATGACATAAAATGTATCTAGGTTTAATAACGTGTTGTGTATGAATCTGTATAGTTTAAAGATCATTTCCATTGTAACGTGACATTATCAGATTGAGAATAAATTGAGCAGAAAAAAACAGCATTGTTTAAGTTTTTCCTCCTAATTTGAGTAGTGTTCGCTTACGACTCTGTATGAAAAAATTATTTAGTTTGGGACTTGGTGGGCTTTTAATAATATGGGAGGCCCTGCCAGGTAACCATCAGGAAATGCTTTATCACCTAATTAGAACTCGTCAGCAAGGTGTACCTACAATCGAAAGAGGACTAGTGCTCCCAGCTTCGAAGTCTGTAACATTACCGGTAAGCAACTAAGAATGCAACTTACATCATGTAAAACTGAGATATCCACATCGGCTTGTCACTATATTGTGACGAATATGATGCTTATCTTGTTCTTAGTGTTTATCAAATTCCCTCAATCAAGTTGCAATCTGGTTGCCAGTCTAAGTGACTAAACATAGAATATACAATAAGTTTGATGTCAGGTGGTTGGAGGTAGTCGGCAGGACACCCTGACATCAAAGCGTGTTAAGTCACTTAAAATGACAACCGTTCGACTTTGGTGATAGAATTTGTTCACTAAGGACTACACTAACTTGGTATTCGTTACTACATAACGACCGATCAATATGAAACATATTAAGTACAATACACTAGTCTACAACCTTGATCTAAATGAAATCACTTATTAGTGTTACTACTCATACAGTTTAAGGATAACATGTTTACATGTTTCAAATTTTCAGCTAAAAACTATAGTCGGAGTGATATTATTTAGATGGTGGATCACTTCATTACAACTAAGAAGGCTCTTATTCGTCAGAAATTCGAATCCACTTATTTTAAAGCAACTACTGCTTTACATGAGATTCAAATCCAAGTCACTGAGTGTAACAGTTTTTCGGACAACTACGACTGGTCTACAGTGAAGCTGCGATATTTATGTAATGATTGGTTACCAGTAAATAACTAACACAAAGTTGTTTAACTACTAAAACTGGTTAAATTCTATCGGTCACGTTAATATTATATATATAATATTAATGTTATCTCTTACCAGTACTAATGGTGATTTAACTAAGAAACGTTGAAATTGCTCCAAAGTACAATCACTTTTCTCATCATTATGTATATGCATTTGGTATTGTTGATATATTTCATACGATACCCTGGTACTGGATTCATAATCGGTATTTGACGGTGGAGTAGTGCGTATTAAACGAATCTGTGTATAGTACAATTGTTGATTACAAAAGAGTATTATCGACAAAATTAAGTAGTACAATTCGAAGGATGATACATGCAAAATGAAGGTAGATGAAATAGTTTTCGAAACACATTTAATATTTTCTGAATTACAACATATTCGAATTTCACTAAGTTTACTTACTTCGAGTACAGACAGCAGAATAGTAATAGTAGTAGTAATGACAGTCACAAACACTGCATGAACATAAATAGGTATCATTTGCTACACTGTATACGAATTACGCATGTATAACTACTACGTACCTCAATGTGCAAATACAAACCAATGCAGGAGTATGATGTAAGAAAGGCAGCGGTAGCTAAAATGAAACGTGACGTCTTTTCACCAAGTCGATGACTTCAAATGAATTTCGCTGCTCGGGAAGACCACTTGATCTAGGATTTAGCGAAGTTCTTGACCAAAGAGTAGACGTTTGGTGATATGGACCGAAATACAGACTTACATGAATGTACTTTAATAAAAACAAAAATGTTAACATTTACTACATAAAAATGTTAGGGCTTCTGTACTTTTATTTCAACACGGAATGCTTAAAAACGCAGCAAGATGTAGATGAAGTTTTATAAAACGAACCGATAAATACTGGAAACTAGGGAGCACTAAATAGCCTGTTTGTCCCAGTTTGCAAACCCCTAGCAATTCAAAGCTGCTACTCCGTAAGGGAGCGACGTTCCAGTTTAACTATGGACCACTGACCTGGAATCTGTTTTAACCTCAGTCAATTTGCAATACTGCGTGACCTTATCCGAATTCAACACTCTCTACAGTACCAATTAATAACAATCACGTACTCAATAGTGATCGGTTTCCCAAAGTAATGCCAGAGCTCCAATAAAAAAAGTGATCAGTGGAATTCAAGTACGTCAAATGTTTGGTATTTACCAAAAAATGACAAACGACATGATCGCACAAAACATGAAGGTGAATAAAATTAGAAATGTTAACTAATAAATGCCCTCTCAACTCCGCCTGTAGCCCTCCTAGGGTTACTGCCGGTCCCAAGCCCGGGTAAAGGAGGAGGGTTGGGCATGGGGCTAGCACCCCCATCCCGTAAAAACCCAAACTTGCTAAAAAAACGCAAACCAGATTAAACAAGATAAACCATTTAAACCATTTAAACTCTGCCCTGGGAGTGGAAGGATATATGACGCCTCATGATGAAAGCCGAAATTCTTCGGAAGTCATGAGGCCGATGCCCCCCCTTCTAACAACCAGAGCAAATATTTTTATAGGTACATGGAATGTTCGAACAATGTGGGAGAGCGGGAAGACAAATCAAATAGCTGCAGAAATGAAGAGATACAACTTGACAATACTCGGAATCAGCGAAACTCATTGGACTCAAGCTGGACAGAAAACATTAGCTTCGGGAGAGACGCTACTATACTCCGGCCACGAAGAGGAAAATGCTCCCCACACTCAAGGAGTTGCTCTGATGCTGTCCAAGGAGGCACGTAATGCACTGGTGGGATGGGAACCAAATGGACCCAGGATCATCAAAGCATCTTTCAAAACAATGAAGAAAGGGATTACAATGAATATTATCCAATGCTATGCACCAACCAACGACGGCAACGACGAAGACAAAGATCAGTTTTACGATAGACTGCAATCAATTATAGCAAAGTGTCGAGGAAAGGATCTGACAATACTGATGGGAGACCTCAACGCCAAAGTCGGAATGGACAACACTGGATATGAAGAAATCATGGGACGACAAGGACTGGGAGACAGAAACGACAATGGTGAAAGACTTGCAAACCTATGTGCCTTCAACAAATTGGTTATAGGTGGTACAATATTCGCCCACAAACGCATACACAAGGCTACATGGGTCTCACCGGATCATACTACTGAGAATCAAATCGATCATATATGTATCAATAAAAAATTTAGAAGATCAATGGAAGATGTAAGAACCAGGAGAGGAGCTGACATAGCTTCAGACCACCACTTGGTGGTTTCTAAAATAAAACTGAAGCTAAAGAAGCAGTGGACAACTGGAGTGTCAGCAGTACAACGGTTCAATACAGGCTTTCTCCGAGACACTGACAAACTCAATGAATTCAAAATATCTCTCAACAACAGGTTCCAAGCCTTACAAGATCTGCCGAAGGAAGAAGAAACCACTATAGAGGACAACTGGAAAGAAATCAAAGAAGCACTAACGTCAACGTGTCAGGAGGTTCTAGGCCGCAAGAAGCACCATTATAAGGAATGGATCTCCACTGAGACATTGAGCAAAATTCAACAAAGGAGGAACAAGAAGATAGAAATCAACAACAGCCGAACAAGAGCAGAAAAAATCAAGGCTCAAGCTGAATACTCAGAAGCAAATAAGCAAGTAAAGAAGAGCATTAGAGCTGACAAACGGAAATACATCGAAAGCCTTGCAACGACAGCGGAGAAGGCTGCAAGAGAAGGAAATATGAAACAGCTATACGACACAACGAAGAAACTGGCAGATAAACATGGTAAACCAGAGCGACCGGTCAAGAACAAAGAAGGCAAGACACTCACTGAGATTGAAGAACAAAAGAATAGGTGGGTAGAACACTTTGAGGAACTTCTAAATAGGCCAGCTCCACCGAACCCACCGGACATTGAAGCAGCACCTACAGATCTCCCGATAGATGTCACTCCACCAACGATGGAAGAAATCAAGATGGCCATCAGGCAAATCAAAAGTGGGAAAGCAGCAGGACCTGACAATATACCAGCTGAAGCACTCAAGTCAGATATCGACCTAACAGCAAAGATATTCCACGTTTTATTCAAAAAGATCTGGGAAGAAGAACAAGTGCCGGCAGACTGGAAAGAAGGTTATCTTATCAAGATACCAAAGAAAGGAGATTTGAGCAAATGTGACAACTACAGAGGGATCACGCTACTGTCTGTACCAGGGAAAATCTTTAACAGAGTATTGTTGAACAGAATGAAAGATTCAGTGGAGACTCAACTGCGAGATCAACAAGCTGGTTTTCGGAAGGATCGGTCGTGCACGGACCAAATCGCAACACTACGGATCATCGTTGAACAATCAATTGAATGGAACTCGCCCCTGTACATCAACTTCATTGATTATGAGAAGGCGTTTGATAGTGTAGATAGGAGAACACTATGGAAACTTCTTCGACACTACGGTGTACCAGAGAAACTCGTCAACATCATCCGGAACTCTTACGACGGAACACAGTGCAAAATTGTGCATGGAGGACAACTGACAACTGCATTTTCAGTGAGGACCGGAGTCAGACAAGGTTGCTTGCTGTCACCTTTTCTCTTCCTCCTAGTGGTCGACTGGATCATGAAGACCTCCACATCTGAGGGAATGTACGGGATTCAATGGACAAGTAGGATGCAACTCGATGATTTGGACTTCGCAGATGATCTAGCTCTTTTAGCACATACACACCAACAAATGCAAGCGAAGACAATCAGTGTAGCAACAACTTCAGCAGCAGTAGGGTTGAACATACATAAGGGTAAGAGCAAGATTCTCAAATACAACACAGGGAGCACCAACCCAATTCAACTTGATGGGGCAACTCTGGAAGAGGTGGATACCTTCACATATCTGGGGAGCATCATCGATGAAAAAGGAGGGTCTGATGCAGATGTAAAGACAAGGGTTGGCAAGGCAAGGGCAGCATTCCTGCAGTTGAAAAACATCTGGAACTCAAAACAAATATCAACTAACCTCAAAGTCAGACTCTTCAATTCGAACGTGAAGACAGTCCTGCTGTATGGAGCTGAAACCTGGAGAATTACTGCAAACATCCTCAGACGGATACAGGTATTTATAAACAACTGCCTACGCAAGATACTGAATGTCCGTTGGCCGGAAACCATCAGCAACAACTTACTATGGGAGAGGACAAACCAACTTCCAGCAGAAGAGGAAATTAGGAAAAGACGGTGGAAATGGATAGGACATACACTACGCAAACCATCAGACTGCATCACAAGACAAGCATTGACATGGAATCCTGCTGGGAAACGGAAAAGAGGAAGGCCAAAGAACACGCTGCGTCGAGAATTGGAAGCAGACATTAAAAGGATGAGCAGCAACTGGAAACAACTGGAAAGGATTGCTCAGGACAGAGTTAAATGGAGAACACTGGTGAGCGGCCTATGCTCCTCAGCGAGGAGTAACGGGCAGTAAGTAAAGTAAGTAAGTAAGTAAAAGTAAAATGCCCTCTCAGTCGACTAAATATTAAGTCTGAATGTCCTGAGTTCGATCCTTTGAGAGGTGGTGGATTTGAAAAGCTGAGAATTCGTATACTAGAACGAGGCAGATGTCTGGTTCTTCCTAGTTTTCAATGGTTTTTTTAATTAAGGTTAGCCAATTATGTGAATCTCCAAATTCAACAACCTCTAACAGAACCAACTAATAAAATACAGATGCTTGAGTATCACATAAATTAAGAGACACAAAGTAAATATGCTAAAGTAGTTGATAAGATTGTGGATCTTCATCTACCAGGGCAGAGTTCAGTAGGTTCAGTAATCCTCCACTATGAAATACGCTATATTCCTAGTACACCAGTAGTCTTTAAAAAATGACACAGGTGACCAAATCAAGAAAAAGAAACAATCTATTAAGTCACTAATTATGCACTTTTATTAACTGTTCCCTACAAGTAAGGCTCAATTTATAAGTGGATATTTTAAATAGCAAGTTTAAAATCGATCTCATTGGTATAAGTGCACTTAGGTTACATCCTTTCTTTTAATTTTAAACACTAAGCTATCCTATACTGTTCATTTGTTCGTTTCTAATGAACTAGCCAGTTTCCGTGTTTAGTTTGTCTTTGTTACTGATATGATTATCTCCCTAAATTATCTGTCGAAAATCCTGTTATTTTACTTTTTTAATATGATAGTATGAAATCGTGAAAACTAAGGTCTGTATTAAGAGATTGGAGGAAGTCAGCAAGGAACTGCTCCATATGGGTTTCGTGCGAGTTGGTACTCATCAGGAGTGCATACATGAAAACTTGAGGGAACTGAAGCATCCTAAGCAACTCAAGTTCATATTCTAGGATGTCACTACTGGACTGAAGATTTACAAGAAAAAATAGCTGGTCATCACTCTTCTTAACAGTAATCTAGGCTGATTGATAACTGCGTAGTGATCATTGTTATATTTGTCAAGTCCATTATCCATATGTGCACACAGGGCGTTGAAACCAAGAACCATTTTGCTTTTCGCAATGTATAACACGATTTCTAAATCCATATCGACAAATTAAGATGACTCTCGAATTGCCAAAGTTCAAAGACAATAAAAATACTGAGAGAAAGCAGATGAAGCATAAATCAACACTAGGTACTGAGTTTTCTACTCCTGATTTTTTTTTATTCTATTACGTGGACATAGAAACTTCTGTTGGACAATTTACTTAATTGTTATCGAACCAATAAACATAAACAATTTAATCACATTCGTATTGTAATTTTCAAATGCTTACAAAACCCATCTAAAGAATGGTATTTTTGTGAAATACTAGTTTTTTGTAGTCAAAAAATGGGCTGTTTTCTGATATTTCATGACTTACAGAAATAAATATTTCTAGTAACCGTAACAATACCTATTCTCGATTTGTACATTATCAGTAAAAACCCATTTTCGATTACCTTATTAAAATTCATCCTGTCATAACAAATACAATTTTCTGATAAGACATAACATAATTCAGCCTAAAAGAATCAATTATCAGAGTTGGATTGTGCTTGACAAGTAGGATCTAGGACATTGATTTGAATCCAGTGGATAACACATTTAAAGAGAATGAACTGAGTTGGAGTCCGAATGTGAACACTGACATCGAGATACAGATACATTCAGTTGGCAAGTCGTGAATAGGATGAGATGAACATTCTAGATTCCTCTGCCCAGCTACGATCTAACCTTCGAAAAAATTTGAAACAATCTTCACATGATTCAAATATGGATGCAATGACTGGCCGATTACAGTTCTTAACATCAATAATCTCAGTCACAAGCATCTACAAAGTAATCTGTATATATCCTAACATCTAAAAGATTAACCTAATAAGCAGTAGAAATCTGTCAAAGCATATTGCATTGTCACGAATGTAGGTCTGTGATTCAAATTAAGTATATATATACATATATAGTTATTTCTATTATCATTATATCCGTTGGAAAACTAGGAAATCAACTTGGCATTATTTGACCTTATGAACATTTAGACCAATGAAATTGACTATGGCTGATACTTGAATTTCAATATTTCCACGACGAATGCGAATTATACGCTATAATTTGCCTACAACTTACTTAATAAGAAAACAATAAGATTTGAAATCATAGACGTCTTATCCGAACCTATCCAGCTGGTGACATACAAGCCATCATCTAAAGATTATCGTGCGAGATGAAATGAATAGCTCAAGCATTTCGCTAAATATATTATATTAGATGTTTTTCGAAAAGAGAATAAACATTATCACATACTTCAATAAAGTGGATTCCTTCCCCTTTGACTGGTTCACATTCTAGTAAATCTTCTATTTGTTTAGGCCTATTTTTGACTAAACGTTTCTGACGTCTTTCATAATATTCCTGGAAAAGATTGATGAAAAACAATTGGAAAGTACCTACAACAGCAGACTTTTGTCGACTATTTAATAAGATTATTATTGTAGGGTTTTTGGAGACCTCACACCACAGACGGATTAGTTAAACAGACACTGGAAATCAGGAAGCACTGTATAGCTGTTTTGTCTTGCCATGGGACTCCTTGTTGATACAACATATCTATGATCCGACCAAGAATGGAACCCAGGATCGTCAGTTCTCGAAATGAGCACTTAACCTAACTATCTGATTACTAAGCTGGCGTTCACTAGTCTACCTCTCTGGCTCTAGTCAGATCGCAGTATTGAGACAACTTCGCTCATTGTCATTAGTAATATTTGTCTCTTGCCTAACTAATCACAGCTTCTCACTAGTAATACGGAACTTACTCCTTTACATGATTGGTGTGCAAATGACGACTGTTATCATTAAGTATGAGACTGTTGTATCTGGAGATTAGCATCTCGAACTTTATACAAACAATGAAACTTAGAAAGCATTGGACAGCTAAGCTCCGTACTATCATGCAACATCTCTCCAATGCGATTGTTGTATACAATTATCGCTTGATGTACTTATCGACATTTATATTGAATGGTCACTTAGTAGTGACTAATGCCATGTTTGTCCAGTCATTAGTGCTGACCAAATCCTGTCGATCAAGACGCATTGTGGTCACTAATCTAAATGACTAGATAACTTGTGAATTACTTTTTGATGTTAGTCACAGACTGAATAGTTCAGTAATAACGGCTCAGACAGTGGAGCAGTGGTGCTAATTCGAATTCCACAGAGAGGACCAGTTGCTCCATAACCGCAAGAACAACTTGACCCCCACCCCACTACCCGAACTACCTGTTATACGTCTACATATTTCAGCAATGAATGCATATTTATGTACTTTAAGCTACATATATACCATAATAGTTAAAAATATTCCCAAATTATTAAATCAAAGTGGTTTCGGATTATTAACTATCACAATCGTTACATAAATTAAAGTTTCTACTTTTTCTGTATGCTATGTCGTAATAACATACAACCATATTGAATTAGAAATTCGGAATTTTTTAGTTTTCGTCTTATGCATGCCAAGTTGACTTATTTTTAATCTCTATTACAACTAGAGCGCTATGGGTTTTGATCCAGTATATATGTGTATGTATGATCAACATAGAACCTGGTACATGTGTGCATCGGTCCAAGTTGCCATACCCCAGAAACACAGCAAGATTAACACCATATTAGCAAAAGAAGTTACCTCAACAATAATAATAACGGAAGGTGAATACATAGAATACGGTTCAGAGAGAAAGAATTGATCTGGTAAATTAAAAATTTATGGTGAATAGCCAGTCAGTGATGTTCAATGATAAAGTAGAATGTAATTCATGTTATGTGATTGAAAACAGCTGGCAGGAAAACCCCACTGACCTAAGTTTAGTGGTACTTAGCACTTTAAAGGAAAAGAGTACCAGCGAGATACGAGCTAACCTCAATTCGTTCCACATTATCAAATGTTACTACTGAGCTATTTAAGTAGTGGCAAATATCAGAATGTAGTGCATGTGGTTGCTAATCATCCGGATTAATGACTACATTGTGACTGAAATGATAAACATTGATCTGGACTGACGACAAGATACACATGAAATCGGTAACTAACCAGCGGTCGATATACGTAAAATGTTACTACAAGAAAGAATTTTGTTAATCTAACTTTAAATAAGGTAAATCTCAGTAAACTTTAGTAGGCTACTGAATTATACAAGCAGCATTCGATGGAGCAGAATTCAAAACTTCGCTACTTATTAGTTATGAATCAAATGTTTGCAGTACAGTTATCCTGATGATAGTCAACCATTACTTCTAATTTCTAAATCATTTACGGTGTGAAATTAATCAATCTTCTATTAATCTAAACCAAAAACGATACTTGAAGTAAGGCTTCAAATGAGCAATTTTCTTTTAAACTTCTCTGCCGTAAACGTTCTTGTTTTGCTAACCATCGACGGAGATGAGCTTTCGTTCTGCGATTGACCAAAGGCGAATTATGAATTCCATCACCAGATGATGGAACATTTTGAAATTTTATATTACCACCATCAGGTTCTTTCAGTGTGAAGTGGGGCGTACTCGGAGGTTGAGTTAACAGCGAAAATTCTTTATCACCTGAACTATCTATTTGACACGTTTTGGTGTAATTTTGAATTTTCTCTTGCTCTTGTTGAATTACACCGACTGTGTTTAACAACAAAATAACATGAACTAAATTGGAGCACACACAAAATGTCTAACATATTATTATAACTCATTTTACACGTACATATCAGTGTGTATGGCTTTCAATAACATTATAGGCTAGAAGGTTAGTGATGATACATAATTGCCCAAAATGAAGTAAGTAAATCGGAATTTGAACTAGCTCGGCTTAATGACTAGGACTCAAACGACTTAACAGGTAGGTCAACGCTTCACATGCACTATTCAATTCAAATAATGTAAAGAAAAATCGAACACAAGTTTACATCATTTACATGATCATTGAGACCTTTGTAGTGAAATTTACCACTCAGTCAAAAACAATGTAGAACCTGATAATGACATATGCTAACCTTATTTGTAATATATGTAGGTGTTGAGTTAAATTGTAAAAATCGCGCATTCAGTAACTAAGCAGAGTTAGTGAAAATTTGTCTTTAGTGTGGCCAATACCCTACCACATCATTTGTGCTATTTGACCATGATCGATATTAGAATGTTTATGATTCAAAACTAGCAACAGAATAATTTTTACATCTACCAATAAAAATTATTAATCGAAATTACCATTTTTAGGTGACAGAATAGGTAACTCTTTCTCATCAAGGATGAATCCGCGATGATCATCCATTTTCAATAAATTTACACCCTTCTGATCCAAGAAATTTTTATCAGGTAGTTTCCCAAATCTTAAAAAATCAGACATATTTTTCAACACTCTTTTATGTGATTTCTTCAAACGAAAATGTAATGCATCACATCGGATAGTGTAAGACGGGCAGCATGTAATTTCATTCAGTGGTTTATAACAATAAGTACCTGAACTGTAAATAATCAAGTCGATAAATGAGAGAAAAAAGATAGCAAACATACCGACGCCAACCTCGATCAATCATATACTGATAATCCGATACAGTAAGTCGTTCAGCCATCATACCTTTGGAAAATACGTGTTTTCAAAAAAACATTACAACATTACCCCATGTCGTCTTATTTTCATTGGAACTATTCTTACAATAACCACATGCTCCTGAAGAATGAGGACCATATGGAATTACTAAACTAGAGTTGCCACAGGGTGTCATTTCTGAGATAAAAATTAAGCAATACACTAATTGCTTTCACATATATCTGCATACAAGAAAAACAACAAATTACACCCTAGTATTAAAACAAACAGGAAATCTATTAGAGACGAAAATCTAAACGGTAACAGAGTGCAAACAATTTTGATAAATGTTTAAAATGACCATTTTTGAGTCACTCTGGTCTATTTTGGGACCATCGTGGTTACATGAGTGACTGGTTTACCGAGTGCGCTTTGTGTACTCGAATTCAGCCAACTGAGATGTAGCTAAATTATTCGCCATTTTTCACCAAGAGCGAGAATGTCAAGCAGCATTTCATACTGAACTACTTGTAGATACGAAACACGATACTGCCAGTTATTTGGAATGGTTAGTACTGCTCGATAAGAAAGTGGGTGGATAGGGCTTAATTTGAACTACAATTAGTTAGCCGCAACATGCAAGGATAGTTCAGTAAGAAAATGTCCAATTTTGAATTAAAGGACTATAAGAAAGTATCTTACTTAGATTACCCTACAGGTGAGTGAATTTCCGATTTTCGCTACTCACAGTACACTCTATAAGAAACATATACACGATCGAAACTGCAATACTGGATATTCAGTTCGACAATTGTCATGTTACACTTACTGGTGAAGGCTATACCAAAATTTAAGTCACAATTTACCAAACTTGTTAATGTAGTAAGTTTGAGGCTAAATCCAACACTTTTCCAAGCACACGCAGCGAACTGACTGTTCGTTAAGATATGTATCTAGATGGTAGTAGGCTCTTCTTAGTCTTGGAAAGGAATAGTACTTGCTGTGTTTCCTCTGAATACTAAGAACATCGATGTCGCAAGACTAAGTAGGGTCTACTTTTCAGCCAAACGGCATTTCTGGTTGCTCTTACTTGAAAACGATTCAAAGCCCAGCATCGTTTTTAAGGTAGAAAGAGACGAAGTACGACATTTTTTAAATGTAGCTTCACGTGTGTGGTAAAAAGTGCTGAAGTACTTCGCTAGATGCCAGTAACGAAAGGCAACATAACAAACATATATTTGGATCTCCTGTTTACTAGATGATGATTAAATACGTTTACGTGATTGTGAGCTATTATAAGGTGAATTAATTCCAAACAGACTATGATGGTGCGTTTCCAATTTACTAGCAGGCTTCAGAAGTGTACCATATCTGAGTACTTTAGTTTCTTAACAGTAATATTTACTACCATTTGGACCTATATACTAATCTGCTAAGATACGTGGAACTTTGGCTGCAGAATTTTATGTCTAGCTTAGTTGATTTGTAAATAAACGTCGATGGCTTATCATTATCAAGAAGTCCTAATCAACGCTTATGGCGTATATTTGGTCGCACAATTTCACCCAAGTGTAAAAGGTGAATATAGAAAGCCTTTTGATTTTAACGGTGTTGCAGTAGGAACAGTATTACGACAATGGGATTCTTTCATGAAAAGACAAATTTAGCAAGTGTTATATGCGAATTATCGATTACGCGAGCTCAAACAGTTACAGACGGAATAGAAAAAGCTTTTGCTCCATGGGGTTGCGTGTCTAGTAGAAATGGATCACCAATTTCACCAATTAGGGACCTAGGTAGATAAAATATGTGTAGACTATTTCGACCTGTAGGAAACTCCAGGACATGAATGTCCATAGGGAGGAACTGTGTCTACAATCCAACTTACCGTATTGCTTTTCTAGTTTTTGAATGCCTCCTCTATGATAAGTGCCTGAAATCATTTTAAACAGTGTCCTAATGGGTATACAGAAATGTTTTATAAGTCTTTGTGAGGTCCCATAAAGGCCATCTGTATTTTAAGTAATTTAACTTTAGTCGTATATGCCACACCACCAATTCACCTACCTCATCTATCCAGCTTTTTATAATCATTTGCATCTCTTTTCGAACCTCCTTTTTTATTACCTTTTAATTAATTAATTACCAAACCGGCTATCTAGTGTCATGATAACTGTCGGTTTTCGCCAACTTATCGATCTGAGATACATTCACTTACTCTCAAGTTAACGGGTCCTGATATGATGCACTCCTGACTTCTATCGTTACTGGTGGACAATTTCATAACCACTCTCAGAGTTGTTTAGTGTCCTTTTCCTAAGAGCGACTTTCAGGAGATACTGTAAATCAGCCCCAATTTTTGGGTGGAAGTAGTCAATTGGTATCTAACCCGTCAGTACAACCAGCATAATAATCAAAATTTCATAGAAAATAATCTGATAGAATACTAAATCACGTAGCCATAAAACTTGTTGACTCCAGGGCAACGGGGGTTTCGTAAGCACCTTTTCTGTCTTACTAACCTATTAACTGCGAGGAAGGACTAGGTGAAAGCTAAACATTACGGATTGTCTGTGGGTGTAATATTCATTGACTCCAGCAAGACATTTGATAGAGTTCCACGTCGACTTCATATGGAAACTATTAATATTTTGAATAATAGGGCTGATTCGAAGTTGGATGAAGAACTTCCTAAGCGAACGAAGACGAGTCCTAGTTAACGGAACAGTGTTTAAATGAAAACACGTATTAAGTGGCATCCTTCAAGGTACCGTCATGGATCCGTTTTTATCCTTACCACATGTTAATGGATTGCCACGACGGTTAAAATTACCAACAATTATTCGCTGACGACGCAAAGATTTGGAAAAGTTTGCAGTGATGCTAACTAGCTTGATACTTAATCTGATTTAGATGAATTACTTCGATGGTCTCCAAATTGAGGTAAGTGTAGTAATGCGCATCATTCAAGGCAATGGCCACCAATACCCCACAAACAATGCACCGCTTCCACAAGTAGAAAGACTTAAGAGTAACCATAAGTCGTGAGTTGAAAAACACTGCACACTGTTATGAACACTCTGCAGAGCATTCAGATGTCTTGATGATGTTCTGGAATTTGTATCCTACATAAGTGAGCCCCAATTCTTAGTATTGTATTCAAGTGCCAAGTCCCTATCTTATTAAGAGTGTTAAGACAGTTGAGAGGATTCGACGAGTAAGTACTAAGCTAGTAACAACGCGTTTAAACCTCTGTCATGATGAGTCCTTAAAGCCTCAGAATCTTTCCTTCTTATCTTACCGTAGAAAACGAAGTGATCTTGTATTGGCACTTCGTATGTTAAATAATAAATTAAATATCGATATGCCCTATCCTTTTGAGCTCTCTGGAACTAGTCAACTCAGAGGCCATCCCAAATAGCTTCGAAGACCGAGGTCGAACGAATTCAGAATGGGGATTCGTTTTTCCTGTCGGGATCAGCGGTTGAAACGTGCTAGCAGAACGGGTGGCATCAGCTTCATGTGTGAATCGTTTCAAGGGAAGGCTAGATCTATACAAGAAAAAGGATTGCAAGGATTATAACTGGTCACCAGACCTACTATTCCCATAACTGAGTTGACATAAATCCCCAAGCCAACTGTTACGACCAGAAGGCACTGCTCAGTCTAGTACCTATAACTCCTACACTGGATAGTACCAAAGACCTGGGACTCCACACAAACACCAAGGAGCGAGCCCAAAGAAATTAATTGGTTTAAACTAGCACGTCAGAAAGATATTGGAAAAGAGTACTACAAATGATTTGAACTTGAATCCACTAATTTAATTTGCAACTCACCTATAAATTTTTTCACAGTAATCTTGTTTTTTCGGAGTGAGGGATGAAACACTTCCTACATACTATAAATGAGGAAGAATAGACCTATTGAAAATTACGTGGAAAAATCTACTGTCAAACTGGTCAAAAGTATATTTCAGAGTTAAAAGTGGTGCTGCTCATAAATTCACTTATGTCACAGTAAACTTAAGGTTGTAGGAAACTAGGAAACTTAAATATTTCCTTACTAGCGACTCGAAGGGAATTTACTTAGTGTGTGGCCCGTAGCTTTACGTATTGACGGTTTTGTTAAAAGGTAGGTTTCACATTCATATTTTTCACATACGTTCTTTAAAACCATGACACATTTTTCAAATTCAATGAAATACGGTCACAGTATACAGTCAAAATAACTAAAGACAGTCACCGTCGAAAATTGCGCTCAAATTCTATTTTGATTCCTATTGGTTGGTTTCTTTAGGTAGTTGGAGGCAAATTCAATGAATATGCCACTCAATGTCAAGCCCTGTTAACAAATTACGACACTACCCAAACAACCAGTAAAGTGTAAATAAAGGCCAATTTCAATGGTGAACATAGGGTAAATAAATACGACAATGTAACATTTTACGCCTGTCTGGTGTAATAAATAGACATGTGTATTTATTTACTGATTGACCTACCATAATTTGTCTGGTTTGACAGCAGTACATTTCAGGGTCGTGACCTGAGCATACTTTGATGCGTCACCTGTCTATAAAGTCAGCCTAAATAGTCTACTTAAAGTGTAAATTTGTAGACATACGCCTAAATAGTCTATCTAAAGGCAAATTAACGATAATTCACACTTTGTTAGCCTTGATTTACACTGAGCTCGCCTTTATTTATACACAGTTGGTTGTTTGGGTTTGGTACATGTGAATTTTTGCCTTTAATTCTTGTCTGTTAAACCGATAATATGACACTTGGATACTTTTGGACGGTTTGAAATGTTATTTCTTCATAACTACTATAATTAATGTGTATTCCTGCAGTTGAATACATCCACACTGTTTGACATGTCCTTTTCATACACCTGTGTGCTAGCATTAATATTTTTTAGACAGTACATAGCTTTATGAAACAATGGAGTGAAATGTCTGTTTGGTGACATCCAGATGATCAATTATGTAATTTATAAATGTCATCTCTAAATGCAGCCTTGCTGAACCTCAGATTTTTGACTTTACCTTTATGTGCACAATGCCAAATGTTGCCCAGTATTTTGGTTTACTGGATCAAGAACCAATCAACATCAATTGATGG
>CM068310.1:7793441-7822559 GCA_034768735.1 Schistosoma mekongi
TTTTCGAACCTCCTTTTTTATTACCTTTTAATTAATTAATTACCAAACCGGCTATCTAGTGTCATGATAACTGTCGGTTTTCGCCAACTTATCGATCTGAGATACATTCACTTACTCTCAAGTTAACGGGTCCTGATATGATGCACTCCTGACTTCTATCGTTACTGGTGGACAATTTCATAACCACTCTCAGAGTTGTTTAGTGTCCTTTTCCTAAGAGCGACTTTCAGGAGATACTGTAAATCAGCCCCAATTTTTGGGTGGAAGTAGTCAATTGGTATCTAACCCGTCAGTACAACCAGCATAATAATCAAAATTTCATAGAAAATAATCTGATAGAATACTAAATCACGTAGCCATAAAACTTGTTGACTCCAGGGCAACGGGGGTTTCGTAAGCACCTTTTCTGTCTTACTAACCTATTAACTGCGAGGAAGGACTAGGTGAAAGCTAAACATTACGGATTGTCTGTGGGTGTAATATTCATTGACTCCAGCAAGACATTTGATAGAGTTCCACGTCGACTTCATATGGAAACTATTAATATTTTGAATAATAGGGCTGATTCGAAGTTGGATGAAGAACTTCCTAAGCGAACGAAGACGAGTCCTAGTTAACGGAACAGTGTTTAAATGAAAACACGTATTAAGTGGCATCCTTCAAGGTACCGTCATGGATCCGTTTTTATCCTTACCACATGTTAATGGATTGCCACGACGGTTAAAATTACCAACAATTATTCGCTGACGACGCAAAGATTTGGAAAAGTTTGCAGTGATGCTAACTAGCTTGATACTTAATCTGATTTAGATGAATTACTTCGATGGTCTCCAAATTGAGGTAAGTGTAGTAATGCGCATCATTCAAGGCAATGGCCACCAATACCCCACAAACAATGCACCGCTTCCACAAGTAGAAAGACTTAAGAGTAACCATAAGTCGTGAGTTGAAAAACACTGCACACTGTTATGAACACTCTGCAGAGCATTCAGATGTCTTGATGATGTTCTGGAATTTGTATCCTACATAAGTGAGCCCCAATTCTTAGTATTGTATTCAAGTGCCAAGTCCCTATCTTATTAAGAGTGTTAAGACAGTTGAGAGGATTCGACGAGTAAGTACTAAGCTAGTAACAACGCGTTTAAACCTCTGTCATGATGAGTCCTTAAAGCCTCAGAATCTTTCCTTCTTATCTTACCGTAGAAAACGAAGTGATCTTGTATTGGCACTTCGTATGTTAAATAATAAATTAAATATCGATATGCCCTATCCTTTTGAGCTCTCTGGAACTAGTCAACTCAGAGGCCATCCCAAATAGCTTCGAAGACCGAGGTCGAACGAATTCAGAATGGGGATTCGTTTTTCCTGTCGGGATCAGCGGTTGAAACGTGCTAGCAGAACGGGTGGCATCAGCTTCATGTGTGAATCGTTTCAAGGGAAGGCTAGATCTATACAAGAAAAAGGATTGCAAGGATTATAACTGGTCACCAGACCTACTATTCCCATAACTGAGTTGACATAAATCCCCAAGCCAACTGTTACGACCAGAAGGCACTGCTCAGTCTAGTACCTATAACTCCTACACTGGATAGTACCAAAGACCTGGGACTCCACACAAACACCAAGGAGCGAGCCCAAAGAAATTAATTGGTTTAAACTAGCACGTCAGAAAGATATTGGAAAAGAGTACTACAAATGATTTGAACTTGAATCCACTAATTTAATTTGCAACTCACCTATAAATTTTTTCACAGTAATCTTGTTTTTTCGGAGTGAGGGATGAAACACTTCCTACATACTATAAATGAGGAAGAATAGACCTATTGAAAATTACGTGGAAAAATCTACTGTCAAACTGGTCAAAAGTATATTTCAGAGTTAAAAGTGGTGCTGCTCATAAATTCACTTATGTCACAGTAAACTTAAGGTTGTAGGAAACTAGGAAACTTAAATATTTCCTTACTAGCGACTCGAAGGGAATTTACTTAGTGTGTGGCCCGTAGCTTTACGTATTGACGGTTTTGTTAAAAGGTAGGTTTCACATTCATATTTTTCACATACGTTCTTTAAAACCATGACACATTTTTCAAATTCAATGAAATACGGTCACAGTATACAGTCAAAATAACTAAAGACAGTCACCGTCGAAAATTGCGCTCAAATTCTATTTTGATTCCTATTGGTTGGTTTCTTTAGGTAGTTGGAGGCAAATTCAATGAATATGCCACTCAATGTCAAGCCCTGTTAACAAATTACGACACTACCCAAACAACCAGTAAAGTGTAAATAAAGGCCAATTTCAATGGTGAACATAGGGTAAATAAATACGACAATGTAACATTTTACGCCTGTCTGGTGTAATAAATAGACATGTGTATTTATTTACTGATTGACCTACCATAATTTGTCTGGTTTGACAGCAGTACATTTCAGGGTCGTGACCTGAGCATACTTTGATGCGTCACCTGTCTATAAAGTCAGCCTAAATAGTCTACTTAAAGTGTAAATTTGTAGACATACGCCTAAATAGTCTATCTAAAGGCAAATTAACGATAATTCACACTTTGTTAGCCTTGATTTACACTGAGCTCGCCTTTATTTATACACAGTTGGTTGTTTGGGTTTGGTACATGTGAATTTTTGCCTTTAATTCTTGTCTGTTAAACCGATAATATGACACTTGGATACTTTTGGACGGTTTGAAATGTTATTTCTTCATAACTACTATAATTAATGTGTATTCCTGCAGTTGAATACATCCACACTGTTTGACATGTCCTTTTCATACACCTGTGTGCTAGCATTAATATTTTTTAGACAGTACATAGCTTTATGAAACAATGGAGTGAAATGTCTGTTTGGTGACATCCAGATGATCAATTATGTAATTTATAAATGTCATCTCTAAATGCAGCCTTGCTGAACCTCAGATTTTTGACTTTACCTTTATGTGCACAATGCCAAATGTTGCCCAGTATTTTGGTTTACTGGATCAAGAACCAATCAACATCAATTGATGTTAAGTGTGCCTGACAGTGCTTTGTCTAAGCATGGTATAAATTCATCTGGTTTATAATGACTCCCATCATTAAGTATTGTTATAATTTGGCTGGATGTTGCCTGAAAACAACTTGCCGAGTGCTAGCTCTAGTATTGTTGTGGGCGGATCGTCCAGCGTAGGTGAACTTTTCCAACGAATTATTCTGTCTCGAACTTTTCCTACTTGGATACAGTTTCATCAGGCACTGGAGGAGTTCATGAGTGTAAGTGCTATTAAAATTAAGTAATCTATTTCAGGAGTCAAACATTTACTACGTTGTCACTTCAAGTCGTTACCTAGACAGGTCCGGTGACATGAAGTACCAGTATGCGCTATACCAATGCACGTTCGGTATCTCACGTCCTCCTCGGGGTGCTGGACTTCGTAATAAGGAGCGAGTTTGTTTGCTCTTATGATACTAATGCTCTATTAGGTGTAAGTATGTAGGTTGCCAGTCAAAAATAAGAGTGCGGTACTCTCCAGCTGGATATGAAATATCACACTTCCAGACAGAGCATAGCCATCCATGCACTACCACCTTTATGGTAACAGATTGCTCGAGACGTAGATTGTGCGATACTGAGCGTTGTGTTATTCAACCTTTTGTCGAGAGGAACACGGATCCCCTCGAAGTTATGGATCTGGCGCATTCGGAACTTGGCAAGGTCCTCCTTTACAGTGATATCAGAAATATGAGGACAAAGGTCTACGAACGTAAGATTTATGTGTGTGTAAATTGTCCAGGTATTGGTAATCTTAATGACCTTATACGACGTTCAAGTACAATTGGGAAGGTTGAGGTCCTTCGGGACAGTGGTGGTAATGTTTCAAAAATCATCTTTGCACGGAACGACATGGTTAGTCTTTATGGAAAGTTCCCAGAGGTTGTTGGTATAGACTCCACATATAAAACCAATAAAATGGGGTATGTCTTATGTAGTAATTTTTATGAAAACTTATAGGTGGCCTTTGTATCAGTTTGTAATAACTGATGGTTTTGGCAGAGGACGAACTGTATTATTCGCATTGACGCGAACCGAAAAACGAACAGACATAAAGCAGATTCTCCAGTCGTTCAAAAATATAATGGGTGACACATCGAAAACAATCACTTTTACTGTTGACTGTGCACCTGGACAACTTCGTGCTCTGAACGAAGAGTTCCCAAGAGCCTCGATCATTCTATGCTTGTTTCACGTATGCCAAAGCTTCCGGAAGAAAGTAAGTTCATTATATGAACAAAAGCTACCGTTTAGTTTTCAAACCCACTTGTCAAAAAATGGTTGTATCGAATGGCTCATACGCGTAGTTACGCCACGTATGTGTTACTTAATGTTAAATTATTGTTTAGATTTTGGCATTGCGTCCGGATTATAGACCTTATTGATCGGGCTGCTGGCGCATATATACGTTCATATTGGTTGAGGTCACGGTCATACTGGGCTGCTTCTCACAATAGATTCACCCTATCGATGGGTAACAATACCAACAACCGGGTGGAAAACTCTCATCGACAACTGAAGCGTTAATTGAGGAAAAACGACCCCATAGAAATGACAGTCTGGAAAATTTGGAGATGGATTGACCATGACACACAAAGAAAACATATGCAAGGCACGTTTATGCTTTCTAAATATTACAGATATGATGTAAGTCCTATCCAGATACCGTTATTCCATTTAGATTCCTGAAAGCCTTAAGGTTATATTAAGGCGCCTGACACCCTTTGCAGAAAGAAAGGTTGTTAAAGACTACGAGCGTCATCGGCTTGACGATTTCTTTGCGAACGTAACTACCGCAAAGTTTAAGGAAGGCTACCACAGATTTTTCGTCGATCTCCATCTTGTTACTTGCACGTGTTGGTTTTATTGTGCATACAGACTTCCGTGTAGACACATCATGTCCACGTTTTTATCCTCACTATTGCATTCCGGTACTTTAGTTTGTTACAGTTTTTATTTCTAGATATATTATGCAATAGTGAACGCTGGACCAGAAGTTATAATGTTTTTCATGAGTTGCCACTAGTTGTCCGTCAAGTACCGGAAGCGAGTGTTGAATTCCGCAATAAGTATCAGCGTCTTCGTGCACGCATCGCACACCTAAACAAAATAGACCCAACGCGAGCAATCCGACCAATCGATGGATCACAACGAATCGTCGACAGCTTGTTCCATGAAGCTACCAACAATGTTGTAAGGTTAAATCATGCCCCAACACAACGCCGCTCGCGATAAAACGTTCCTTCGCTTATGGAATTAAAGACCTTTAGTTCCAATTTTTTCCTTTACGTATTTTTACTAATTTGTAATACCTTTCAAATAAACTACTTCGTCACATAATGTTGTCCTTAACTTCTCTAATGGCTGACTGCCATATTGGAATGCACATAATCAGATTTCCAGGAAGTATCTTATTTTAAGTGGTGCTTGGTACAGTGGGGTTATGTCGTTTAAATATCATTGACTCGTAGTGTTATGTTTTCGATAATCAGTATTTTTCGACAGCACCACCAAATAAGTTAAAGTCAAGTTTTCTTCAGACTGCATTTATTACAAGGCCGTAGACTATTTAGAAGATAGCCACTTACAGCTATTACAACCGAGACGGAAAATATGCGTGATAAACTGTGCTAAGGAAAACTAATCGAAGGCCTAGCTGATATCACATCTTTTGAACAATCTCATGTGCATATAGAGTTCCATTACTATATTTTAAGTGCGAAATACCGATAGCTAGGTGACCTTTGCTTTCCAAAAGTTATTCATAGACACGATGGGCGGTATTCATTATAATCAGCAAGTTTATCACCGTGAAGCATATGGCAATGTATGTTAGTTATCATTATCTCCTATGACGCTCGCTACTTCTCTAAATTACTAACTAGATTAAGCCTGGCCAGTATCCATTAAATTGACTGTAGTTAAACTAACTTGAATTTTATAGTTATAATACAACCTTAAATGATAATATAGTGGTCTTACTACGCGAAATTCATCGACATTTCGAGGTGGTGAGGATTCTGTTATATTTATCACTTGTACTGCGAGTTGTAGTACGACGATTTTTTACGTCTGTCCTTTTAAATTGTAGAATTTTTTTCTATATCCTCATCAATCAAAACAAAGGTTTATTTTGAAGTCCTTGAGACAACTTAGTGACGTATGTTTGGATGAAGCGAACTAGTAACCTCAATGTTATCAATAAATCCGTAGGTGGTCACATTGGGGAACTCTTGATTTAAGATACTTGAAGTTGGTTTCTTGGCTTTCATGAAAGATGTTATTTTCAAATCAAAGTTTCTATAAATAATATTACACTTTTCTTCTTGCCTCTAATAAACAAGTAAGGGACTTAATAGTTCAATGATCTCTTGAGTTTCCCAGTTGAAACACTTTTTAAAGGTTTCTTATCCTAAAACTCTACGGGAACGTTTAATAATGTTCTTGTAATTGTCAAACTTACTAACAAGAAAATATATGGCGCGCAATTATAGCATACCACTACACTCTATTTATTTCAAACCTACCAGATAAAGTGACACTAGCCTCTGTTTTGTTCAGAGCTCCCTTATCAGAGGCAATATAGTTATAATTAGCTCAACTCAACGATTTGCTTGCGTAGTAATCATAATGACTGGACAAAGCATAAAACAGGATCCAAAGTAAGCATAAAGAATGGTTTGCTTCTAATTAGTTTGTGTTTACTTAACGATAATACTTGTGAAAATCCTTCAGTAGGCTTAACTGCTGGACCCGGTTTTAATATATCTTTGAAGACTTACTCGGACCGTCAGCACTCACTTTACGTAAGCTCACCACTGATCTTAGCCATCAACCATCGACTGACATTAGTAAATCTGCACTACAAGACACTCAACGATATTCATAGTCATCTAATAAGGTATCCGTAAGTTCAGCTTCCTTTTCTGTTTGCAAACCTTTTACGACACACTTGACGGCAAAATTAATTTCTGCACTTTGGTAACCTTGGCTCATCGCACTGTGATCGTACTCATGGTTGTTTTGTCTTATTTTTTGATATGCCGAGCACCTAAAGAAGATTGATTATCTTCGACAGCTATTTATCTGCAGACTATTTCGGTATTTTTAGTTATATTTAAGGTAACCAATTTATTTCTATTACCATTCAGTTCCCTTTGCCCTGTCCTCTCATTTGACACATTAACCATTGTTATATCGTTTGTCGTTTATGAACTATGGTTAATTGATTGTGTATACGTTACTCCAGTTCACATCCAACATTGCTCCTATTTTGTATTGATGCTAGTTACCTAATTGATTGACTGTGTGGTCAGATTTTGTGTATATGTAGAGGGATGTGTGAAATATAATATGATTTAGCCCGGTTGGTCTGTCGTCTTGTGTTTTATCTCCGGATTTGGACCGAGTGGGCATATGGCAGACGTGCATAGATCGACTAGACACCCCAATCACGTTGAGATATCAACGGTTTTTCCATGAGTTATAACATTTTTATATTGCAAACTGTTTGTCTGTAGCCAAGGTATCATTTCTCGAGTTGATGACTGAATTTATCTAATTTTATATCGACGAGACTGAACTTCCTAAGTTTAGCAAAGCAAAATCCACTATGATGTTGTTATGTACAGTGATTTCGCCCTAGAATGTTGCTTGATGAAAGCGAACTTTGACCTAAATTGACCAAGAATTTTAGCTAACTAAAATTTAGTATCCGATATATTATTTAAATGATATGAACTTCGATGAGTGCTAAATAACAGCTGCATAAACGTCTAATACAGTGATCCAACTATTAAAATAATACGTAAAAGCTGAGCATATAGTAACATATGTTACGATATTACTGCATATTTACGTCATTAATGACATAAATATGGGTGCACAATTGTGCACCTGACCCGATCATAAGTTCTAAACATAAGTCGTTTAAGGTTAAAAGTAGAATAGAACCAAAATATAAACGTTAATTACAAAATATTTTAATTTACTTGATGCTTCCTTGCTTTTAAATACTAAATTCGGGTTTAATCAATATTTGGCAACTTAGAGTTTCCAGTGTAGGATAAGATCCCTTTGTTTAGCATGAAATGAAGCATATAAGCTTGTTGATGAAAAAAATGGAGATTAGAAGATCAAAATCTGCTGAAAAATATATAAACAAGCATTTTCTAAAATGACTCGATAATACATGACATGCGCGAAAACCGGAAACCTGGTGTTTAACCACATACGCGATAACTCATACGTGACCTTGATCTTCCTTTAGTCTCTTTCGTATACAGTTGCCTACTCTAACCTTGAAGCTTCCAAGTTTCCCTAGATGAAGGTCAGTATTCTGTAACGTAAGCTCATATTAACACACGACAGTTAGTTATTTGCCCACAACTGCTGTTTTAAAAAAAGAGATTTCGTCAAGTGAATTTAGCCGGTTTGCTTTCTTAGTCCTAAAAAAAACGTGAACTGATAAGGCCTTTTGATTTTTGTTATCGTAGGATATGGTTGACGGATGTGAATGAGGGTTTAATTAGGACGAACAAATGTACTGCTTTTGTACAGCAATCAAGCCTCACCCAAACGAGGACCGAGTTTGCAGTCTGAAGTGCCTTAGCACCTGTACACCTTGAGGCTCTACATGAGCTTATAGTGCTGATAGAATGTCAGTGTGCAGAAGTTTACAAGTCATCGTCAATGGGAGGTCCTAGATCAGTGTGTTTGGACTACTAGGGCACAATGTTACTTACTGCGTATATACTCATTTCTTGTTGTCTAATATCTATCATAGCGGCAATTACTAATTATGTAATCTTTATAGTACTGTGTATGGATAAGTTCTAACAAATGTGAACGGCATCAGTGACTGTGCTATATTTTTGTAAATCAGCGTCAGACGCGAAAATAATTTTTTTGTGCATAGGTATTAAAAAGTTATCCAAAACATCAGAAAGTGTTTAGTCATTGCATTTATATATGCACTGAACACTATGTGTATCCTTGTAATAATTTGAATTTTCGAACCCATATTCATTGGCCATTACAGTGAAAAACGTTTTATTTGAGCTTCGTTCTGCCTTCTGGTGTACTCTGGCTGTTGACTGTGTTTCGTCACTAGATCTACTGAGCAACAAAATGTGTAGTACTCTATGTATGTTGTTCGAATTAGGCAGCCTAGACATTTACGTAAGGAGCATGACATATTCTTGCTTTCCTCAGGTGAATTAGATTCAGGATAGCATCACGGTGACTGAGGCTTATTGCTGTTCGGTGGATGTTATCACTGTAATACTTAGATTTCGCTCACATGTGTTTTCTGACAAATCTGTTTCTGGATAATTTCAATCAATGGTGGGTATATTAAAGTCACCTATGATTGAGGATATGGAGATACAGTTAAAAAACCAGTAGATGAAGGTTAGATTCAACTTTGAGCGTCTAATTCAAAGAGGCTCTGGTTTTAATGGGTGACATTATTGGCCATAATCTTGTGTGTTACAGTATGTGTAATGTTTTTTGTGAATCTTCTTCGAACCCTCTTACTTTTATGAGACTACTATACTCCAGTACTGGAGGACATATATTTCGTGTAAAAATAATTTGAAATTCAGGTCTTTAAAACTTGTTTTTCCAAATCCCGTTGATTTCCATGTCCTGGAAATTTAAAATGCTATTTTCTCAGTAAAGTTTATGTTATTGTTATACTGAACTCCCAGATCACGGACGAGGTCGAAATACATTGTATTTTTGCGAAGGTTTTAAATTCAAATCTAGAACTGTGACGACTTGGAGTGTACCCACTTTTACCTACGTTTAAGGGGATGTGACAAATCTCAGTCCATTCTAATAACTTGTTGACTTCTTGAATTTTCACCTTAATAGTATCGTCGTTAGTGGAAAGAAACAATTGGTAGACTAGACTGGAAGGTTTTACCATGTGTAAATTTCAAGCCCACGCCACTGACAAAGAGATGAAAGCAGAAGTCTGATCTCACTTCTGTGTACGATTCCACTGACTGCATTTACTGCCCTTGAAAAATCGGGTACGAACCTAATAATTTGTCGCTGTTCAGTTAGAAATAATTTGAACTAACTTACAAGTGGACCCTGCATGATGGAAGCAGGAAGTTTTACCAGAAGAGGATTGTGGTGGACGCTGTAGACAGCCTCACTGAAACCATTGTAGAGTGCCTTAATAGCGAAACATTCGTCTTATTTAAAATTTATGTAATTAAAGATTGCTTAATGAGACGTAGCAGTCGGACGATTTACCACAAATCCATATTGAGATGGCTTGATCAAGTTTTCCGAGAGTAAAAGTGATAATATTTGTTCGTGAGCAACGTTTCCACATATTTGAATGGCATGGATATCGTTTTAATTGGTCCACAGCTGTCAGTTACAATGCGTGATCCGCTTTTGAATCACGAGGTTGTGAACGATGTTTCTATATGATTAGATAGAACCCATTGTCCATGAATAAGTCGAAAAGCTTTAGACAGAATATTAATAATTTGCCAACGTCCTATTAAATGAGATACTGGGATGTCCTCAGGCCCGCTATGATAAGACTTCTTCATGATGGCCATGGCTAGCTAGATATTGTAGCAAGTGAAGTAGACTGTCGATACATACTTATATATTAGCTTGAATGATATTGGGAAGAACTTGTATATTCCCAACTCCGCCTGTAGCCCCTAGGGTTGCTGCCGGTCCCAAGCCCGGATAAAGGAGGAGGGTTGGGCATGGGGCTAGCAACCCCATCCCGTAAAACAGCAAACGTGCTAAAAAAACGCTAACCAGTAAAAACCTTTATAACCATTTTTACTCTGCCCTGGGAGCTGGAAGGTATGTTATGACGCCTCATGGTGAAAGCCGAGTTTCTTCGGAAGCCACGAGGCCGATGTCTCTTCTGACAACCAGAGCAACAATTAGTATAGGTACGTGGAATGTCCGCACGCTGTGGGAAACAGGGAGGACCATGCAAATAGCTGAAGAAATGAAAAGATACAACCTGAAGATACTTGGAATAAGCGAAACGCATTGGGTGCAAGCTGGACAGCAACGGTTATCCTCGGGAAATGTGCTTTTATACTCCGGCCACGAAGAAGAAAACCCCTCCCACACACAAGGAGTAGCATTGGTGTTATCCCAAGATGCATGGAAGTCTCTTATAAGATGGGAACCCCATGGACCTAGGATCATCACAGCATCCTTCAAGACGAAGAAGGAAGGGATTGCAATGAATGTCATCAAGTGCTACGCACCCACCAATGACAGCCACGAAGACGACAAAGACCAGTTCTATGGGAGGCGGCAGTCAATCATCGAGAAATGTTCAGCCAATGACCTGACCATTCTGATGGGTGACTTCAACGCCAATGTTGGAGTGGACAACTCTGGGTATGAAGACATCATAGGAGAAAATGGACTGCGAGAAAGAAATGATAACGGTGAGAGGTTTGTGAACTTATGTGCCTTCAACAAAATGATTATAGGTGGCACCATTTTCTCCCACAAACGTATACACAAAACTACATGGGTTTCACCGGACCACATTACGGAGAACCAAATCGACCACATCTGCATCAATAAGAAGTTTAGAAGGACCATGGAAGACGTAAGAGCAAGGAGAGGAGCCGACATAGCTTCAGATCACCATTTGGTGGTAACTAAAATGAAACTGAAGCTGAGGAAGCACTGGACAACTGGAGCAGCAGTATTACACAAGTTTAATACAGCCCTTCTCCGGGATACTAACAAACGCAACGAATTCAAATTAATTCTCAGCAACAAGTTCCAGGCATTTCATGATCTACTAGAAAAAGGGGGAACTAATATGGAAGACAACTGGAAAGAGATTAAAGGAACAATAACCTCAACATGTCAGGAGGTTTTGGGTCTCAAGAAACAACACCAAAAAGAGTGGATTTCTGTTAGTACTCTGGACAAGATCCAAGAAAGGAGGAACAGAAAGACAGCGATCAATAACAGTCGGACAAGAGCAGAGAAAGCCAAGGCACAGGCCGAATACACCGAAGTCAACAAGCAAGTGAAGAGGAGCATCAGGTTGGATAAATGAAAATTTGTTGAGGACCTAGCAATGACAGCGGAAAAAGCTGCAAGAGAAGGAAATATGAGGCTCTTATACGATACAACAAAGAAGTTAGCTGGGAAATTCAACAAGCCAGAACGGCCAATCAAGAACAAGGCTGGCAAACCAATCACTGAAGTGCATGAACAACGGAACAGGTGGGTAGAGCACTTCCAAGAACTCTTGAATAGACCAGCCCCACTGAACCCACCAGTCATCGAAGCAGCAGCCACGGATCTCCCTATAAGCACAGACCCACCAACAGTCGAAGAAATCAAAATGGCCATCAGACAGATCAAGAGTGGCAAGTCAGCAGGACCAGACAACATACCAGCGGAGGCACTGAAGACAGATATAGAAACAACTTCAAAGATACTCCACATTCTCTTCAGGAAGATTTGGGAGGATGAACAAATTCCAGCAGACTGGAAAGAAGGGTACCTCATCAAGATACCAAAGAAAGGCGATCTCAGCAATTGTGAGAACTACAGAGGCATCACTCTACTTTCAGTACCAGGAAAGGTCTTCAACAGAGTGTTATTGAAAAGAATAAAGGACCCAGTGGACGCCCAACTCCAAAATCAACAGGCCGGATTCCGTAAAGACAGATCGTGTACTGACCAAGTCTGTGCTCTGCGGTTCATTGTTGAATAATCAATTGGATGGAATTCACCGCTTTACATCAACTTCCTTGACTATGAAAAGGCATTCGACAGCATGGATAGGAGAACATTATGGAGCCTTCTACGACATTATGGCGTACCCGAAAAGATAGTCAACATCATACGGAATTCTTGCGACGGACTACATTGAAAAATCGTGCATGGAGGTCAGCTCACAGATTCATTCGAAGTGAAGACTGGTGTCAAACAAGGCTGCTTACTCTTGCCCTTCCTCTTACTACTGGTCATCGACTGGATCATGAAGACTGCAACATCTGAAGACACTCTCGGAATACAATGGACAACATCGACGAAACTAGATGACTTGGACTTTGCAGATGACCTAGCTCTTCTTTCTCACACACATCATCAAATGCAGAGGAAGACCAACAATATAGCAGCAGCCTCAGCAGCAGTAGGCCTCAACATACACAAAGGGAAAAGCAAGATCCTCCGATACAAAACAGCAAACACTAGCCCAATCACACTTGACGGAGAAATTCTGGAAGACGTTGAAACCTTTACATATTTGGGCAGCATCATCGATAAACAAGGAGGGTCTGATTCGGATGTGAAGGCGTGGATTGGTAAGGCAAGGGCAGCATTTCTACAACTGAAAAAACATCTGGAACTCAAACCAACTGTCAGTCAATATAAAAGTCAAAATTTTCAACACAAATGTGAAGACAGTCCTGTTGTATGGAGCTGAAACTTGGAGAACTACGAAAGTATCCTACAGAAGATACAAGTATTTATAAACAACTGTCTGCTGTAGGATTCTGGTGGACGTCTGTAGACAGGCCTCACTGAAACCTGTAAGTGTCCTTATAGCGAAACATTCGTCCCTTATTACAATTTATGTAATTAAGATTGCGGGAATGCGAGCTAGGGCATTCGGAGCGATTTACCACAAATCCATATTGAGATTGCTTATCAAGTTTTCCGCAGAGTAAAAGTGTAATATTTGTTCGTGAGGCAACGTTTCCGTACATATTGAATGGTAGCATGGATATCGTTTAATTGGTCCATCAGCTGTCGTTACCATGCGTGATCCGCTTTTATGTCAGCGAGGCAGTTGTGAACGATGTTTCTATATGATTATATAGATATCCCATTGTCCATGCATAAGTCGAAAAGCTTTAGACAATATTAATATTTGCCACGTCCTATTAAATTAGATAGCTGGGATGTCCTCATGGCCGCCGCTATGATAAGACGTGCTTCATGATTGCGCATGGCAGTAGATCTTTTATCAGTGAATCGACTGTCGGATACATCTTATATATGACTTGAATGATATTGGAAGATATCTTGTATATTCCGCAACTTCCTTCCTGTAGGCCACTAGGGATTGCTGGCGCGGTTCCCAAAGCCGCAGATAAAGGGGAGGGTTGTGGCATGGGGCTAGCAGACCCGCATCCCGTAAAACGCAAACTGCTAAAAAAAAGATCCAGTAAAACCTTTATAACCATTATTTTTACTCTGCCTTGAGCTGGAAGGTATGTTATGACCCTGCATGGTGAAAGCCGCAGTCTTCTCGAAGCCACGAGTGGCCGATTTCTCTTCTGACACCAGCGTCAACAATTAGTATACGGTAGCGTGGAATGTCCGCACGCTGTGGGAAACAGGGAGGACCATGCAAATAGCTGAAGAAATGAAAATACAACCTGAAGATACTTGATATAGCGACGCATTGGTGCAATCTGGACAGTCAATCGGTTTATCCTCGGGAAATGTGCTTTTATAGCGCGCGGCCACGAATAAAAAAAAAAAAAAAAAAAAAAGAAGAAAACTCCGCTCCGCACCACAAGGAGAGCATTGGTTTATCCAAGATGATGGAAGTTCTCTTATAAGATGGGGAACCCCATGACCTAGGATCATCACAGGCATCCTTACAAGACGAGAAGGAAGGATTGCGAATGAATGTCATCAAGGTGGCTACGGCACCCACCAATGACAGCCACGAAGACGACAAAGACCAGTTTATGGATGGCTGGTAAGAAGGCATTTCAATCATCGAGAAATGGTCTAGCGGGTCCAATGACCTTGACCATTCTGTCGGGTGACTCAACGCCAATGTTGGAGTGGACAACTCGGGTATGAAGACACATATGAGGAGAAAATGGCTGCGATAAAGAATGATTAACGGTGAGCAGGTTTGTGAAGCTTATGTGCCTTCAACAAAATGATTATAGGTTGGGCACCCATTTTCTCCCACAAACGTATAACACAAACCAAAAAAAAAAAACTACATGGGTTTACACCGTACTTCACATTAGCGGAGAACAAATCCGACACATCTGTCATCAATAAGAAGTTTAGAAGGACGTCATGGAAAAAGACCGTACGAGCCCGGTGAGGAGGGCCGACATAGCTTCAGATCATTCATCTTGGTGGTGAACTCAAAAGAACTGAAGCTGAGAAGCAACTGGCAACTGGAGGCAGCAGTATTAACAGCAAGTTTAGATAGCAGGGCCCTTCTCCCGGATTACTAAAAAAAAAAAAAAAAAAAAAAAAACAATAAGCAAGCGAATTCAAATTAATTCTCAGGGCAAGCAGTTCGCAGGCATTTCATGATCTACTATAAAAATGGGAACTAATATGAACCTAGCTAACTGGATAAGTAGTTAAAGGAACAATACCTCACAGGTCTGTAGGTTTTGGTCTCAAGAAACAACGACCAAAAAGAGTGGATTTCTTTAGTGACTCTGGACAAGATCCAGAAATGAGAACAAAAGACTCAGCGATCAATAACAGGTCGGACAAGAGCAATAACCCAAGGCACATGCCGAATCCCTCGAAGTCATACAAGCAATGAAGAGGAGTCTCGGGTTGGATAAATGAAAATTTGTTGAGGACCTAGCAATGACAGCGGAAAAAGCTGTCAAAGAGTAAGGAAATATGAGGCTGCGTTATACGATAGCAACAAAGAAGTTAGCTGGGAATTCAAGCAAGCCCCGAACGGGCCAATCAAGACCAAGGCTGGCAAACCAATCACTGAATTGCATGAACCACGGAACGGTGGGTAGACGCACTTCCAAGAACGCTTGAATAGAGTCACGCAATGCATACGAAGGCCCCACTGAACCCACCAGCCCTCATCGAATGCAGCACCACGGATCTCCCTATAAGCACAGACCCCCAACTAGTCGAAGAAATTCCTAAATGTGCCATGCAGAACAGATCAAGAGTGGCAAGTCAGCAGGATCCAGACAACTACCAGTCGGAGTGCACTGAAGAGCAGATATAGAAACAACTTTCAAAGATCTCGCACATTCTCTTCAGTAAGATTTGGGAGGATGAAAAAATTCGCAGGTCAGACTGTAAAGGAAGGGCTACCTGTCATCAAGATATCACAAAGAAATGCGATCTCAGGCAATTGTGAGAACTAGCAGAGAGCATCACTCTACTTTCGAGTACCAGGAAAGGTCTTCAAACAGAGTGTATTGAAAATAATACAGGACCCATGACGCCCAACTCCAAATCAACTAGGCGATTCCTACAGAAGATCTGTGGCTGACGTTCCAAGTCTGTGCTCTGGGCGGTTCTTGGTGAATAATCATTGGTATGAATTCACGCTTTACATCAACATTTGCCTTGGAGCTATGACAAGGTCATTCGACAGGCATGGATTAGAGTAACATTATGGATCCTCTACGACACTTCTGGCGTACCGGCTAAAGATAGTCAACATCATACGGAATTCTTGCGAACGGACTACATTGAAAAATCGTAGCATGGAGGTCAGTGCTCAGCAGATTCATAATCGAAGTGAAGACTGTGTGCAAACAAGGCTGCTTACTCTTAGCCCTTCCTCTTACTACGTCATCAGATTCGACTGACTCATTGAAGACACTGCAACACCTGAAGACACTCTCGAATACAATGGTACAACCTCGACGAACTAGATGACTTGGACTTTGCAGCTGACGCTATGCTCTTCTTTCTCACCAGCATCATCCAAATGCCAGATGAAGTACCATACATATAGGAAAAAAAAAATGGCTCAGCCTCAGCAGCATTAGGCCTCAACATACACAAAGGGAAAGGGCAAGATCTCCCGATAACAAATCAGCAACAGCTAGCCCAATCACACTTGACGAGAAATCTCTGGAAGACGTTGACCTTTACATATTTGGGCAGCTCATCGATAAACAGAGGCGGTTCTGTTCTGTGTAGGCGTGGATTGGTAAGAAGCAAGGGGCACAGGCATTTCTAAACTGAAAAACATCTGAACTGCAACAATACTGTCAGTCATATAAAAGGTTCAAAATTTTGCACACAAATGTGAAGACTATCCTCGTTTTATGGAGCATTAAACTTGAGAACTACGAAACGTACTTCCTACAGAAGATACAAGTATTATATAAACAACTTCTTCGTTGAGGATTCTCGATCTGTTGGCGCAATACTAGCAACAACAACCTGTTTTGGTCAGAGAACTAATGCAACTTCTAGTTGAGGAAGAAATTAGGAAAGACTCAGCCGGAGATGGATTGGACACACACTGAGGAAACCTCAAATCTGGTCACGAAGACAAGCACTGGACTTGGAATCTAAAGAGCAGCACAGAAATAGAGGAAGACCGCAAGAACACATTGCGTCGGGAATTGTAAACAGACATGAAGAGAATGGAAGCAGCACTTTGGATAGAGCTAGAACGGAAGTCCCCATACGACAGAGTTGGTTGAGAATGCTGGTGGGGCGGTCTATTCCCAGCATTGGAGTAGCAGCATTGATTGACTTGGATTGATTGTATATTCGCCCCCAGTTGATCCTGTTATAGACTGAAGCTGGGCAGTCATTGTTGCTCTATAATGTGGGTCATCCTAGGCGGATTGCCTCGATATAGCGAAATTTTCACAAGTATTATAATAATTTCGGATTGTGACTGGTCAAGAATGGAATCCAGCGCGCGTTTCGCACTATTTGGGACTCATCGCTGGATAGTACCCTGCATATACCAATGTTGATGTGCACACCGTGATGCACATTACCGTAGCCGAATGATATTTTTAATATTTTTTTGATTTCGACTTAAGAGAATTTGTGTCTTGAGTCCTACTCCGAGTGTGGGTACGGTGAATATTCTTAACCGAGGTGACAGTCAGTATTGCGATGGCCATTTATAGAAGAGAATTCAGGTTTGTTCTAGTCTTCTTTTCCGCAATGGTTCACGTTTTAGGTGTTATAGCTAAGCTTTCTAGTCATGCATTATGTTGCTTTCAGTGCGAGTGTTGCGAGTTATGGACGGCGTTGAACGCCTCCAATACCATTTGTTAGCTTGTTCGTCAGAAGTGGCTAATAGAAGCGACAGTACGTAAGATCGGTCCCACGCATTTTGCTAAGGTGTCCCTGACTAATTTTGTTTGAAGTTCCTTAGAATGAGGACACAGAGTCATCGTGACGGTTGATAGTTTGGTAGCGTTTGCTCACAGAAGCTAATACAGTGTAAGTGTCCATGTCTAGTAGCGTGTGTTACCAGTACACAAGTCCACTTGCACATTCATATTTTGAGTTCACATATCGGATTACACTTCCCATCATTTCTCATTATTAAACTGCAGACGTCAGCTGATCACTCATTTACCCAGATTGTTGTTCGTCCATGTATATCTTGATATATTGTGGTGCTACGATCCCGGTTTAATCGTCTTATCGACTACTTTTAGGTTGTCAGCATATTTTTCGTACGAGGCATTCTTTGTTGCTAAAGTTTGCTTTGATAAAAAGGTTCGTGCTCGCTAGCTTTAAGTTTTAGGGATTTTGTAGTGGGCTTTCTAGTTTAGGATAAGTTTATACTACGAAGTAAGGTATGAGTTATGTCAGGAACAATACGCCTGGTGAAGGATTGGTGCTCGGCTGATATTCATTCGACGCCGTGGCCAGTCGTTGGGTTCAGCGTTCTATATAGTTTCATTGATGATTTTTTAAGCTAACTTACGGACACTTACGTTGCATTGCATCGTATTGTCGAAATTGATGCTTCGACCTTTAAAACGACGTGTTCGTTTTATGATGCAATGCATTCACTATATAAATTCGGCATGTAGCTTGTGGGGCATTGTATGTCACTCGCGTTTAAATCTATGCTGAGGCGAATACCTTAATCATCAGTTTTCTTTAAGGTCAGCATTCTAAGGCAGACAGCATTGGGGCTCATCTTAGGTAATGTGGCGCACTGAATATATATATTCGGCTTATTTTTTAAGGCGCATTACCTTGGTTTGTATCGTACTTTTCTCTAGTATAATTAGTGTAGTTTTGATATAGATGTAAAACATCCTCATCAGCACGTAGAATGCCGTCATCAAACGCCTGTAGGTATGCAAGATTGGCGCATAAACCACAATAGCACTACGAGAATAATTGAGGTAGCCGTATATCACAGATACCAGAGAGATGATTAATAAAGATGTCCAGAAAATAACAATCGAGTTTAAGATCTAGATGAGGTTAAGAGTGAAATACACTTGCGCCACTGTGACCGGTTTCTGATTCGATATCCGGCCTAGTGTGCTGCCAGCCAATTGTTGGCGATCATCACGACCGGACCCCCAACCAGCGTAGTCTATCATCTACCACATGGCTAAGCCATTAGTCAGGACTCATGGAGCTGATGGCGGCGATGATTTTTGGTTTGGCCGGCCCCAGAACCTTTCTTCGCATCCTGTTTTTTTTTTTTTGATGTGGCTGAGGCCAGAATACTAACATGGCGCGACGGGGTAGACGTGGTCGGGCACTGGCGCAACTACTATGTCCTAGCCTTCTCAGTCGATAAGGCTAATGACTCATGCGACTGATTTGCCGGGGGGGGGGGGGGGGGTTCCAAAACCTTTTGTCTACCCACTATACTCATCCTGATATTCCATGGTATTACCGAGGGCGATGTTCCGACGATTTCCTATGGTCAAATATCTGGAGACCGACTAGATACTTGAGTTTTTTCATGGGCCTACGTTTCGCCGCCATAATGTTAATATGGCGCGATTTCTGCGCAGTACTCAACGCCGAATGCCGCGCCTATTCGTTGAGACATGGATATCTCGTCTGCGCCACAAGTGCCGTAGATTGGTCAAATCCATCGAGCTTTCTGACTTCGCGCTTTGAGAGATTTTCGTCAGACACCGACTTATGCCCTAGGTGTTGCGAGACTTTTTCCGAGATAAGTGAAGCGATCAACCATCATTAGCTCTTCATCGACATCCCTATAAATAACTTTGGGCGAAGAAGCAGACGGGCAGTCCTGGAGTAACATTTTGCATTTGGGAGGGGAGAAGCGCATCCTCAAAATGCCTGCATTGTTAGCTCACGTGTCAAGAGACGCTTGAATGCTGTGTGCATCTTCACCACAATATGGACTATATCATCATGGCATATTCGTAAGCGATAAGATAGCTCCTGGAAGGAGATTAATTCCTGAGGACTTAAAAGAAAGTGAGAGAGTATATCATAAGCCTACGTCTATGAATGAATTAAATAAAAAAAATGGTGATAGAGGGGCAGCCCTGAAGGGCTGACTGACTCCACTTGAGGATGAAGTTTCTCCTAGCATTCGCCATATGCTCTGTGCTCGACGCAGCTGGTGAGCGGCGAGTAGTAGAGCCTGTATAATGTTACATGTACATTTGAGGTACCCTTTTAATTACAAACATGCACAAGACTTCAACGTCAATAACAGAGTCGAACGCTGGCTTTTAAGTCAAGAATACCACTATAGTTGGGTTTGGCGTTGTGTAGAAAAAGATATGTCTGTGTTCGAGGACCTGGCGTAAGGGGAAGGGGGGGCATATGTGATCAGATGCATACCATGGCCAGGTCTGAAACGCAGCCTGGTTTTCCGCGAGTCTGTTGTTCCCTAGTGTTGGTTTAAATGTCTGATGATTATAAAGTGCTAATATTTTAGATCACTATAATTAGTCAAACTGATTCCTGCTGTGGGTTATCCAAGAGGATTTCTGTCCTTTTTGTAGACTGGAACAATCAGCTATCGAGACTCAGTCAGATGGGGTATGGATTTTATGTTCGGGCCAGGACTTTGGCTAATATATTCATTCAACCTGCACCGTTACAACTATACCACCATCCTTGAAGGATATCGGTAGACCATCTATCAGAGCCCTGCTGCTTCCCGCTCGTTTTCAATTTACTTATGACGTTTTCATCTTCACATGAGAGTTGGGGACCTGTGTCAGTTTCCATTCGGGTAGCTTGGAGATAAGTGGTAAATGCTAAGCGTGAGCTGGGGGGCTCGTTGAACTGTTCCTTGAAAGTGTTCTGCCCTCTTCGTTCTAAATCTTCTAGTATTGAGAGGAGATCACGACCGATCTTTTTCAGAGATGATTCACTTCACTAACTGCCGAGTTTTTGATAACGCGGTGTCGCTTATAAGTCAGAACAGCTGTCTATCTATTGCCTCATCGCTGTCGATAGATTCTATCCGCTTTTGGCTTTTGTTTCGTCGTACCACCACTGTTCACGATCCTTCACTGCAGACTGTTTGTCAGTCTACGTTCATTGTCGTCGGCTCTTCATCATACTCCTACCTGCTGGGAATGAGTTTCGAGCCTCATCAGTTCCCTAGAAGTTCTAGTAGATCCATGGGCTTTCATACTATTGGATTAGGGTTAGATAGCTGGATAGCGCTGCTGCGTTTACACCTGCTTTAAAATGCATTCGCAAGGCTACTTCGGGTGAACAACCTGTTGGTCATGGGGCTAGTAAATCGCTTAGAAAAGCCTAAACCTTTCCTAAATGGCAATCTTTAGCGTCTCCTCGCATTGTCATCTGTACTATGGAAATTTATATCTAAAGGTTTGGGCCCGATGTACACCTTTCTGCGACCAGTAAAACGCATCAGAGAAAAAAAAGCTCTGTTACAGGCATGGTCATGAGTCTAGGGCAAGTGCCCCGAAAGAGCGGCAGTAGCTCTATACCACCTCTCCAATCGGTAGCTGCATGCCGATGTGATCATTGTGTCCATCGTTGGCGTAAAGAAATGTTTTTTGGAGTCGCCAGGTTAAAAAACAGTGTCGCGCCTTATGCTTAAAGTTTGTGCTAGCTAAGAATACACGGTATCTGAACATAACTGCAATCAGACATCTCTCATGTTGTCTGTTACTGCTGTGCTGGTATTCGCCGAGTAACCCACCTAATGCTTTCAGCTGATTTAGTCTAGCCTACCTGGCGTTAAAATCTCCTAGTGCTGCAATTACTATTCTGAGTGTTGGCTTAGCTTTCTGGAAGTGAGGGCTAGAGAACTCTTATATAGAGTCGTCTTTCACATTCATCTGTGCTGCAATCAGTGGGAAGTGGGGGCATAATCTGAGACGACAAAAAGGGCATCGGCGTGTGTCCCTATCTTCCGAGTTTGTAGGCTGTGGTGGGGCCATGTACGATCGGACAGCACATAGACACTGTCATAACTAGAGATCACTCGAGAGTGCCCTGTTCTGCCTCGTTACAGCTTATATTGCTATACCTACACCAGCGCAAGGCGCTACGTGAGTCTAGGCTGTAGGTCTCCAGTATAAACGAAGAGTGAAGTGTTCGCAGTATTGCATTGCATTGACTAGGTGATGTCAAACTGAGACTCAGGTTGCTGGGATCACTGTATGGCGTGTTCGGAGACATGCAGGCATACATCAATTGCAAGAGATTCTAATGTTTAGGCTAAGGCATCTGTTGACGCGATTTGATATACTAACGCTACATAAAACCTCCAACATGAATTTAGAGCGTGGGCTTCTAGAGAGATCGGCTGGGTATGCAAACATTTTCCGGTGAACGTTCGAGTAAGCCATACAGTGGCACGCACACAAAGGTGTGAGAAGTGTTACAAGTGGGGACGCAGAGATGGGAGAACTGTCTTGATGCATAACAAGGTGAAGCTCAGTTCTATTAGCGGTGAGGAGGGGGCGGTTATTCACTTCTGATTCCGGTTACCCACACCGTGGAAGTGTCATTAGTGAAGGAACCGAAAGAGAAAAGGATTAAAGGAGGTCGATGATGCATCGCTGAGAGTGTGGAACCGCAGGGTCCCATGGGACAGCTGATTGAGGTCGTCGAGTAGCATCAATTGTTGCTTCGCGTTGTCGGAATGGAGGAGGGGCATCGGGCTACATGGGCATTTCTCGCGAAGGAACCTTCGGCCTTTCCACGCATGAAGGTCATTTAGTCTGTGCTTCCCAACTTCCAGGGCAGAGTTAGAATGTTTATAAAGATTTTATTGCGGCAAGCTGTTTTTTAGGCAGGTAGTTGTTTTACGGGATTGGGTTTCTAACCCCATGCCAAGCCTCTCTGCTTTTCCGGGCTTGGACCGGCCAGTAAACCTTGATAACCCTGTGGTGCTCCCGGGGGAGTGTTTTGATATATAGGGGTCGAAATAACTGAAAAGGAGCACGCTCTTCCTTGGTTCGCGTTGCTTCGTCATGGTTGTAGTGTTCGCGCATTAGACGTTGCTTTGTTGCCACATATTTGTTGTACTGCATGGTCGGTCGGGGTTCTGGGCATTTATAGTGAGCTACAATATTTTAGCTTTCCACTAATGTTGTACACTAGTAAGGAGTAGCGCCTAGCCAATCAACGTCCTCGACTAGGTTTTTAAAAAGTTATTCCCAGTTATCATGACCAAAGCCTTTCTCTAAAAAAAACTGCTTACATTGACTTTTTGTACGTACTATTTCCCGCGCAGGAATGCGTGGCGCGAATAGACTGTGAATGTAGTCACTGTTATAAAATTTTCAACTACAATTCGTATAGATATCAGTATGTATGGAACCTATTAGGCACCATACATTGACCGAATCTTCTCTATGCCCAAGTTCGCAGGAACACCTTTAGTCTTATCGCTTATCTGACCATGCTTTAGTGATCCATTCTACTCACATCAGATTGTTTTTGGAAATCATATATACCGGCTGGTTTGGAAGCCCAGCGATTCCTAGATATATATGTACCATAGTTCATGGTTCATATATATGGTATCGCTAGGTAGGGCTATAGAACTTTGATGGGCCATTGGTTAGGTTCTCAATTCATATGCTTCAAGGTTATCATGTCCTGTACGATGACACTTTATCGAAATGCCTTGTATGTATGTACAACCTATATCAATTCCGATCATGGCTTGTAAATCTGGTATACGCGCTTGCTCTATGTATCAAAATGATACCTTTGAGAAAAAAAGCTAACCTACTTACTTATTTATGCTATGACAAGTACTCAGGGGCTCGTGATAGTTGTTGTTTATGTAGGTAGATACTCGTAGATCACATATTAATTCTAACCGTTTGCTGATATGACGCTAATTGATGTTTTTATGAAACGTTGGGCCAATGAATGTGTCTCAATCGACAATCAGAGAGAATAATTCTCTTCCACGATATTTTATAGACGAGCTGAGGGTGGCTAGGCGGATCATTAAGGTGTCTATGTATTAGAAGTATTCGAAGCTCTATGATATAAGTCTAGTGGTAGCTGGTGGTTATTTACATGTATTTTTAGTTATATCAAATAGTTGTAAGATCTTTTATAGTCCCTATTTAAAAGAGAATACTACCTCGAGATTAATAACGGGTCATGGACTAAAAAGGATAACTTTAACATGTCAGAAGGTTTTGAACCTCATGGATATAATCATCAAGTATGGATCGCGCTATTGGCATCTAGATACAGTTTATCTTGGGTTTTTTTTGGAGAAGGAATGAATCTACACCATCTCGCCATGACTTTGAATGTTATAACTTTTTCACGTCATCGACTCAATTTATGTCGCTTTGTCTCTGAGCATATCCGCGGTTTCTAACAACTAGCTCCTATCGGCGCTGTACTAACACTTTATATTCGTGTATGCGCAGCTTTTAAATGTTCATAATAATGCTAGGGCATCTATAAACTTAACAGTATTTCAGCTCAGCTAAGTTATGTTGCCCTTCGCGTAAATATCTTTCTGGGGCCCTTTATTTTACAAGCAACAACGCATCCGCTGCTACCTTTCAGGATAGGGGGGGGGGGGGGGGGGTAGCGGGGCATCAATGAAAAACCTAATAACGACAAATTATGTGACAGTACAGAGGAGGTTGAGTTTACTTTACATGCATAATTAGCGGTATTTCGCTAAGAACCTTGACACAGTATTCTACCTACTGCGTAAACATGATGACGTAGTACATTCAAAACCCAAGCAGGGTGAACTCTTGGTGACATTTATAAAGCCGTTGAGGTTTGGCGATTTAGGCTAAGATCCTCACAGTCATAAGCTATAGTGTAACAATATACTCTGTTAATCTCTGTCACCACAAAGGGCCTGCAATACGCTACAGTGGACACTGCATGTTTAAATACACGAAAGAAAGACTGGCTAAATTATTATAAATACTATTCTACTTTATTCAGCTTTTGACGCTAAGTATCTTATCAAGAATTTTATCTATTCTTAACCTCATGTTCATTAAATTTAGTTGCTGACAAAATGACTTCTGCAACTATGGATTGTTTAGCTTCACCCGTCAGTCATCATTACTCACTGGATGGCAGCGTAGACTATGCTTGAACCAAAACGCAACTCACGTGTTCGATCTTACCTGCAAACAATTGCACGTACGTTCATCGCGTGTCCTATGTGTTTGATGTACTCCATAGATAAAGCCGGGCCTATGCCCTCATCGAGGAGTAACGGCAGTGAGTAAGTAATGATAGATGATAACCAGAATCTTAGAAAAGTATAACTTACTGCGTTATTTTGACGTGCAACAACCGCATGGGTCCACCAGTATATTCTCATCACTCCTCACTTTCAGCGATGGTGCGCACATCTAAAATTCCAGCAGTGTCTGCATGTAAAACTTTTCTCCTGCTGATAGATCCCACTTTATCCTAGCCGAGATATTCAGGCGACTTATCATGAAGCCGCCTAAGTAATAACTAGTCTCATCAGCATTGATGTGTAGGGTGTAATAACCGCAGCACTCGTATATCACGAGTGATGTCTTCAGAGCATCCAGACACTAAATCTCAGCCTATATAAACAATCAAACGCTGCTATGCCCAAAACATCAACGATGAGGAAAACCTAGGTTCTGGCATGGCTCTTTCTAAGACCACAGCATCACCTACAATGATATCCTAATTGAGACTAAGCCACGGTTCTTCAAAATCACCATATGAAGAGTAAAACACAACAACATCAGTAGCCCCGCAAAGTATCACTAACCATTGGTCCGATCTTGTTGCACGCTGCTGAAAACCAGGAGAGATGTTATTCTTTCCCAAATCAACCCCTTGTGCAAGTGGTGCTACGCAAAACCTCTGACTGTCTCATCGTACGTGATTGTTGTTTTCGGGCGGACGCTTGGCTATCTGAACGGAAATAAACATAGGTGTAGATTCCGTGTATACGCAAACGTATAAAAATAACTTTTTGGGGGGGGGGGTTAAAGATAAACAAGATATATACTATACTATGCGTGTACTTGCGCAGAAGTCAGGCACTAGGCAACCTTGAACATTGTGACGGTCAGGGCGTCAGCCTTATGATCTGGTTCATAATAGTGGGTACTGCCAGTACCGCTCAGGTTAAAATTATAGCAAACGATTATGAAAAAGCAACAAAATGAAATACCAGAATATGAGAATGCTGAAGTTTAATGTGAGGTCAGTTGAAGCTATAAGTCCAATCAAATCCCCCCCCCCCCCCAACCAAAACCAAGAAAACCAAAAGGTATATAGGGGGCTAATTGTAGAAAGCTTAATGGACGAGCGGTAGCGCGATGATAGCTCTCGTTGATTAAGAGTCCGAACGTTGGTAAAATGGCTGAAAAACTATGTGTTACTGGAGGAGCAGCAGGGATTTAAACCCCCTAAGAACTGAGGAGAGTATTATTTCAACCTATTCTTATGATAATCTAATAGGATTTATAATAATTGTTTGTTGATGCTGTGAAGGAACGCACATAAATAATAGAATTTTATATAAGTTTATCGACGCAGGTTTGTTAATAGTTTCATTAATTATATCAATCATATTATCGTGATTGGCCGAAGCGTCTAGACAATCGCTTTATGATTATAACCCTAACTATTATGAGTAATTAAGTTGTAGTGTTAGTTTTGCTATAAAGCTAGTGAAAAAAAATGAGTTTTTTGTTTTTATTTATTATTATGATCTAAAAATTGGAAAATCTTACAATAAGTCAGAATTTAAAATCTTAGATATGACATCCCTACAGTTAGAATGATGGCTGAGAACTATATTAATTTAATAATTTACTGCTAATTAGGGCTTAGTGACATTTATTAAATTGTGGCCTAAAATAATTAGAAGCTAAGAAAACCACCACACTTTTTCGAATAGTATTTGGCTGTATAAAGTTGTATCCTATAGGGCATGAAAACGTTTCTAGTAGTGGTTTACTAATATAGCTTGGCTAGTCTAAGTTAAACTATATACATGCCAAGTACTATAATGTGGTATTGTAAATTCAAAATGGTAAAAGTTTAAAACTCGCATCTGGGTTCTTTTTGAAGAAAGAATTTATTCTGATTCTAAGGTTCATTTGTGTGTTTAATGGTGTCATTGTCAACTGATATTGAGATATCTAGTAAAATGATTTAGTTCGGCGCAGCCAAAGCAACTGCTCACAACACTCCGTCTCTATTTGATATGTTTAGCCGACTTATATTCTCGCTACAAATTGTTAAGTAGTGGCATTTTAAGTCTTTAGTATTTAATAAAATAAAACAAAATGACTACCGTTCTTTACCTCAAAAGAATAAGGTCGCGGAAGTGGATTAGATAAGTCAGTACTAATAATTCCGAGAAGCGTTTGTCGACTTACACAAAGAGAATATATTGTCTTTTGTTTTCGTTTCATTTTAATTTTTACCTTTTATTTACTTTTTTTTTTCAATATTTACTTACAGTCGAAGTTCAATTTTCGGAGTTACGCGTTGATTATTATTATTTTTTTTAGGCCGAAATCCTACTGAAACTGTGGACATCAATCCGCCTGAATATCGTTATGGCCATCTAATTACGTGCTTTTAGTTAACCTTTGTAGGCTTTTTGTTCTTACTCTTTGTGCTGATTCCGTGTTTGTTTGATTAGAAAAAAAAAAAAAAAAAATAACTATCTAATAACATGTATGGTGGGGCATTACTAGTGGGCTGGTTTAGGCTATCAACTTACTGAGTCATGTTTCCTTGTTTTTTGTATTAGCAAATACTTAGGTTTTCACGGGAAAATAACTTTAATGGATCTTCAAAAGGAGGGCTAAGGGATTTCTTTCTACTTGTCACATCTATCGTCGCCAGTACTTCTGGCTCTCACATGTTGTTCAATGATTCAAGTTCCGGCTGGCAATTAATAGATTATCTATACTACCTTGAGGCAAATGGCATATCTCTATAAATTATTATATTCCATAAGCTCCTTGGATTTTGTGGCCGCGCGTCCGTAACCTGATATGGCATGCTTAAAAACCTTCGAATAATCCAAAATGTTGAGACTAGCTGATTTCGGATATATCTATTCCTCAGTCTACTGGGATCTTTGTGTTATAATCTCGCTGACTAATTCGATTTAGTAAATATCCTCATACCCTGTATGAGGTCCATTTGGAATCTTGGATATGTGGTACGGGTACCTGTCTGTCACCAAAACCATAGGTGACGCCCAGGAGATAATGAAGGAACTATAATCTTTTTGTCTAGCTATCTTTTAATACATCGATCTATTTGTGGTCGTAGTGTCTGGTCACCCCTGCGAGGTGGTTGCCAAGGGGCATATGGTCCCCTGTAAAAAATAGAATTGCTGCACTGCTCGTTGTTCGGTTTCGGAAATACCTTCCCAAAACAGAACTAAACTGCTGGAGACAGCAATCGTTGCGGGTGGCGATCCATTTTTCTGTTATCACTTGGTTGCTCTGGACCTGACGTACAAGTTCCGAAATCCTACATGATCTACATGTCTACCACTCGCTCTCATAGTGGTGCAGATGTACTATAGCCTCCCCAATTTTTCTCTCTGATCTATCCATGAATCTTGAAACTTGGTATTTTAGCATGAAATCACACGCAAGGTCAGGTCCGCAAGTCAATGCGGGCAAACTGCAATTCAGGTCGAAACGAATGTTCTCATATCGTCAGTCTACCAGTCTTGGAGTACACTTCAAAGATCAACCACTTGCCGTAATTAAAATGTAGAGGAACATCGTGTCTGCTGGGTATTATGTGTTAGTTTCTTTAAGAACTCTCCCTTGAGACAGAGACACTGAAGCCCTCTGTATCTAGTATTTCAATCTCGACGCCTGCACCGTACCTCTAATA